>OW052184.1:81030689-81630689 GCA_932526625.1 Rhingia campestris
AAATAGGATCCACAGTAGACGCACATTTAGTTGTTACACCCGCCTAAAAAGCAGATACCACTGTTGATAAAGGATCATTGTTTTCTGTAGGCCACTGTTCAGAATCACATAGCAACCAGGGAGGACCATACATCCAAACGAGCGATGATGATAACAGTTTTGATGACACGCCTCTCGTTAACAAGTCAGCCGGATTGTCTTTTCCAGGACAGTGGTTCCAGGTGAATTCTGCAGTAAGCTTCTTTATCTCGCAAACTCTATTAGCTACGTATGGCTTCCACTTCTTGGCATCACTAGATATCCAACAGAGTGTAATTTTTGAGTCTGTCCAGAAATAAACTCTATTAAAAAACATATGAGAGGCTACAATCCGCTATGCGGATCGTTGAATACCCTATCCCATCCCATCCTTTAAATTAATATCCTAAAAATATAGGCCTTATGGCGATGAAATACAGAAAATGACATTGTCACAATATATTGCTCAGACAGTTTCTCAAAATCTTGTGTGGTTCGACAAAAAACAACGTATTTCTATTGCTAATGCCTTGGGATGGGGTATACAAATGGTTTTTGTAAGAAAACGCCCCCAAAATGTGGGCGTAGGTGAAAATGATCTATGGACAAAATGTTTATATTACCATTTCGGAAGTATTTGCATCAAAATTTTTTTCGAAAGTTTTAAAATTTGGACAAAAAGCGTTTTTTACTAAAAACGCCCCCAAAAAGTGGGCGTGGCAAAAAACTTTGTATGAACGAAATATAGATATTAGGATTGTCTAAATATGCTACTCAGACACTTTTTTAAAATTCCTTACGGTTTGGCCAAAAAATAAGTTTTCCTAAAAAGGGGGCGTGGCAGTGGGCGGATTTCAAAAATTTTTACACTTGTTCTGGTGGCACGGACGAGGATCCTATATTCCAAATTTCATTATCCTAGCTCAAAATTTAAGGCCCAAAAACCGCTGACGAACAGACAGACGGACGGACGGACGGACGGACGGACGGACGGACAGACAGACATGGCTAATTCGACTCAGCTAGCGATTCTGAGTCGATCCATATACTTTGAGGTATATGTAGCAAAATTATTTCTCTATGTTACAAACTAAGTATCAAAACTAATATACCCCCCTATGGGATAGGGTATAAACATCGTAAGATTGGCCTTCAAATAGGAACATAACCTAGCTGCAATTAGCGCGGCAGTAAGCTCTAGTCGCGATAATGTTAGGTCATTGATACCTTCCGTACCCTTCAATGGTGCTACTCTATTCTTGGCGCATAGAAACTGGACGAATGACTCACCTGGCAAATATACGGTTTTTATATATGCAACAGTTCCGTAACCATTTGGGCTTGCATCCGCAAAAACGTGTAGCTCTCGATAGTGGACGTCTAATTGGCGACTGATACTTCTTGGAATCGATAGTAGTTTAAGTTCAGCAATATCTGAGCATAATGTATTCCAGACTTTTGATAGATCGTTAGGCAGCTCAACGTCCCATCCCAACTTCAGTTTCCAGATTGTTTGAAACAAAATTTTAAAATTTATTACGAAGGGACCACTAAGTCCCAGAGGATCAAAGAATCGTGAAATTACCTGGAGTACCAAACGTTTTGTAGCTTTTATTGTCAAACCACCAATAAAGCGTTCGACTGGAGCGATGTCAACTGCCAACTCATCCGTATGAACGTACCACAACATACCTAGTACCTTCTGATCATTTGTAGTTGTACCCGAAAAAGTAGACCTGACAAACGGATTGTTGCAGTTCCATTAAACGCGCTGGGATGAATTTACTCCCAGCGCGTTCAAGGATCGATATGGCTTCATGGTAAAATTCCATGGCTTCATCTCTTCCATGCAAACTGCATACAACATCGTCCATGTATAAGCTATCACTCAAGACAGCGCACGTTTCTGGAAAATCCTCGTGTTCGTGTGTTTTGAGTGTGGCTCCTAAAAGAAAGGGACTTGACGTCAGCCTAGTGTTGCCAGATGGTTTTTGATGAAAGTAGTAAATGGGATTCAAAACCACGGACTTTCCCGGACAAATGACGATCAGAAAAAGAGTACGAAACTAGGACAAACTAATTTTTTTTAGAAAAATGTTTTATTATCGTTTTAAGGTAACCGCTTCCTTAACATAAAATAAATATTTTTCATAAACTAAAAACAAAACATATGAGAAGACTACAATCCACTGTGCGGATCGTTGAATACCCTATCCCATCCTATCCATAAAACTAAAATCCCCAAAAAAGGGAGGCATGGCTAAAAACACGATGTGGATAAAAAAAAAATGATATAGTGACAACAAATTCTTCAGACTGCTTACAAAACACTTTAACGGTTCTACAAAAGACAAGGTTTTCTCTTGCATATGTTATGGGGTTATGTATAAAAATGGTTTTTATATAAAAACGCCCCCAAAAAGTGGGCGTGGGTTAAAATGGTATATAGACGAAATGTTCATATTAATAATGTTAATGATTCTGCATCAAAATTTTTTTCGAAAAATTTAAAATTTGACCGAAAACAGTTTTTTATTGAAAACGCCCCCAAAAAGTGGGCGTGGCAAAAAACTTTATATGGACGAAATATAGATATTAATATTGTCTAAATATGTTGTTCAGAAACTTTTTTAAAATTCCTTACGGTTTGGTCAAAAACTGAGTTTTTCTTAAAAGGGGGCGTGGCAGTGGGCGGATTTCAAAAATTTTTACACTTGTTCTGTAGGCAGAGACGAGGATCCTATATACCAAATTTCATTATCCGAGCTCAAAATTTAAGGCCTAAAAATCGGTGACGTACAGACGGACGGACGGACGGACGGACAGACAGACATGGCTAAATCGACTCAGCTAGCGATTTTGCTACATATACCTCAAAGTATATGGATCGACTCAGAATCGCTAGCTGAGTCGAATTATCCATGTCTGTCTGTCCGTCCGTCCGTCCGTCCGTCTGTACGTCACCGATTTTTAGGCCTTAAATTTTGAGCTAGGATAATGAAATTTGGTATATAGGATCCTCGTCTCTGCCTACAGAACAAGTGTAAAAATTTTTGAAATCCGCCCACTGCCACGCCCCCTTTTAAGAAAAACTCAGTTTTTGACCAAACCGTAAGGAATTTTAAAAAAGTTTCTGAACAGCATATTTAGACAATATTAATATCTATATTTCGTCTATATAAAGTTTTTTGCCACGCCCACTTTTTGGGGGCGTTTTCAATAAAAAACTGTTTTCGGTCAAATTTTAAATTTTTCGAAAAAAATTTTGATGCAGAATCATTAACATTATTAATATGAACATTTCTTCTATGTACCATTTTAACCCACGCCCACTTTTTGGGGGCGTTTTTATATAAAAACCATTTTTATACACTACCCCATAACATATGCAAGAGAAAACCTTGTCTTTTGTAGAACCGTTAAAGTGTTTTGTAAGCAGTCTGAAGAATTTGTTGTCACTATGTCCCCTTTTTTGGGGATTTTAGTTTTATGGATAGGATGGGATAGGGTATTCAACGATCCGCACAGCGGATTGTAGCCTTCTCATATGTTTTTGATTGGATCTTATTTTGTCAAGTTCGTCATTGTTTGAAATAAAGAAATCATAAAACGATTCACAGCTTAGTTCTTGAAAATTAAATTTGGTTAAAATAATTCCTTTTACTGTGTCGGGTAACAATTTATTTCTTTCTTTTGACCACTGGGAATTAATTAAAGAAAAAAACTCTTTCTACATCAGCGTATGGCTCGGTATTGCAAAATAAAACTCCGCGATCTTGATTAATTCACTGTATAATTCTATGGAAGTACAACTTTTGAAATATTCAGTCCATTTTTATACCCTATCCCATAGGGGTATATTAGTTTTGATACATAGTTTGTAACATAGAGAAATAATTTAGCTACATATACCTCAAAGTATATGGATCGACTCAGAATCGATAGCTGAGTCGATTTAGCCATGTCTGTCCGTCCGTCCGTCCGTCCGTCCGTACGTCACCAGTTTTTGGGCCTTAAATTTTGAGCTAGAAGGATGAAATTTGGTACACGTGCTCTTTGTTGCTCCCAGCAGGACAAGTGTAAAAATTTTTGAAATCCGCCCACTGCCACGCCCCCTTTTAGAAAAAACGTAGTTTTAAGCCAAACCGTAAGGAATTTCAAAAAAAGGTGTAAGCAACATATTTAGACAATGCTAATATCTATATTTCGTTCATACAAAGTTTTTTGCCACGCCCACTTTTTGGGGGCGTTTTTAGTAAAAAACGTTTTTTTGTCCAAATTTTAAAACTTTCGAAAAAAATAATGATGCAAATACTTCTGCAATGGTAATATAAACATTTTGTCCATAGATCATTTTCACCTACGCCCACATTTTGGGGGCGTATTCTTACAAAAACCATTTGTATACCCCATCCCAAGGCATTAGCAATAGAAATACGTTGTTTTTTGTCCGTCCGTCCGTCCGTCCGTCCGTCCGTCCGTCCGTCCGTACGTCACCAGTTTTTGGGCCTTAAATTTTGAGCTAGAAGGATGAAATTTGGTACACGTGCTCTGTGTTGCTCCCAGCAGGACAAGTGTAAAAATTTTTGAAATCCGCCCACTGCCACGCCCCCTTTTAGAAAAAACGTAGTTTTAAGCCAAACCGTAAGGAATTTCAAAAAAAGGTGTAAGCAACATATTTAGACAATGCTAATATCTATATTTCGTTCATACAAAGTTTTTTGCCACGCCCACTTTTTGGGGGCGTTTTTAGTAAAAAACGTTTTTTGTCCAAATTTTAAAACTTTCGAAAAAAATAATGATGCAAATACTTCTGCAATGGTAATATAAACATTTTGTCCATAGATCATTTTCACCTACGCCCACATTTTGGGGGCGTATTCTTACAAAAACCATTTGTATACCCCATCCCAAGGCATTAGCAATAGAAATATGTTGTTTTTTGTCGAACCACAAAAGATTTTGAGAAACTGTCTGAGCAATATATTGTGACAATGTCATTTTCTGCTTTTCATCGCCATAAGGCCTATATTTTGAGGATATTAATTTAAAGGATGGGATGGGATAGGGTATTCAACGATCCGCATAGCGGATTGTAGCCTCTCATATGTTTCATTTACATTTTGTTCGTTGCAAGGAGAAAGCTTATGCATAAAGCACTTTAAATTACAAAATTGATCGAATAATTTACTATCCTCAATATTAATACCTTTTTCTTGGATATACAGTAAACACGGTTCAATTGATTCCCAAGTTACATTCTTATCGTTGAACTGCATCCATGAGAAAACTTTAAATTCATCAAAAGGTGTTAACCAGGAATCAATATATTTAACGGTTACATCATAAAGTTTATCAATATTCATTTGGAATCGTTAAATTTTTTCTTGTGAACCAGACTCATTAAGCTTCTTAAAAATGGATTTAATTTTGATTGGAACAAATTTATTATTAATTCTTTCTTGTATATTGTTTACAATATTTTGTAAAACTTATACGGTTTCAATAATAGATATATCGTGTTTTTCAAGTTGTTTGATATTAACATTGAATATTGACATAAGAGAATGAACTAAAAATTAATAGCCCTCGCTTAAATCATCTTGAAAAAAATCATACAAATTTTTTGGTGGATTCTCGACCTCTTCAAAATACGTTTTAAGGGTTTCGTACATAAGCAAAAGTCGTTCAACAGCAGGATAGAGAGATAGCCATCTGGTTTTTGAATGGTATAGGTTAGGTTATCTGGGCTGTTGACGCTCGGGCGAGTCGTCAAACACGCATAGGCCTACGTGGGCCCATAGCGATACCCTTCGAAGAAGTGTCCTGAAAAAAAAAGAGAAAGAGGATACCTGGTTAAGTTCGCTTGTGATACTTATGCAGTGCTGGTCTGTGTTGCTCCTTCAGCCTCAAAGAGGTAGTTGCTCCATCCTGATTTGCAACAAAAACGGACTATCAGCGTTATTGGGATAGTCCTTAGGTCACTTAGGTCATTGAAGTAAAAGTTGCCTAAAATTTTAAATCGACTGTCACTGATCGCCGGGCAGTGGCATAGCAGGTGTGAGACATCTTCCTCGACGTCAGGGTCGCTGCATTTCCTGCAAAGTTGGTTTGCACCAGTCAGTTTCATCTTATTAGAGTGCTTACCCAACAGATTGTGACCTGTTATCACTCTCACCGCTATGGAAATGGAAGCTCTATTCAAAGCTAATAGCTTGTTTGATTTGCTGCCACTAAATTCTGGCCAGAGAGATTTTGTGTGTGTACAAGTTATTGTATTTAGCCATCTTGCTATGGTTTCTTTTTGAGTGTGCTTAGTTAATTTAAGTTTTTTAGATGCTAGCGGGGGATTGACCCTTTTATCAGCTAGGGAAATGCAACTGGGCGATCCTAATCTGGCTAGTTCGTCTGCTTTCTCATTTCCTAAAATGTCATTATGTCCTGGCACCCAGATAATTTGGACTTTGTTCTGGTTACAAAGAGCCTTCAGATCTTCGCGGCAGCGTCCAACTACCCGTGATTTTACTATATTGGATGCCAGAGCTTTAATGGCCGCTTGACTATCCACGTAGATGGAGATATCCTCATGTGATATGTCCAATACCCTAGCCGATTCGGCAGCTTCGAGTATGGCCAGGATCTCAGCTTGGAATACACTACACGAGTTTGCTAATCTTAAGGATGTAGCTAGCCCGATTTTTTCAGAGTAGACACCAGAGCCCACTCCGACTTCCATTTTGGATCCGTCGGTGTAGATTGCTATTTCTGTGTTAGATAACACATTGTTTGAAGACCATTCGTCTCTACTTGGTATTCTGATGGAGTAATCAGTATCAAAGTCGTGATATGGGATCATGTAGTCACATGCTACATCCTCATATGCCATTGAGCTTAATATTGAGCTATGGCCAAAAGGCTTCGTAAGTAGATTGCCGTTTCTTTGAGTCTTGCTGCGCTTTTTGCTGCTGTGTCATTGATTTGTAAGTCAATTGGTGTTATGTTTAGTATTGTTTCTAACCCTACTGTGGGGCTAGTGCGCATGGCTCCTGTCGTGAGTATGCATGCTGTACTTTGAACTTTCGTAAGCTTGGTCATATGTTTTGCTTTTTTCATAGCAATCCACCAGACCAAGCCGCCGTATATTAGGATTGGTCTGACAATGGCTGTGTATAGCCATTTTGTGACCTTCGGGGATGGGCCCCATTTTTTGCCGCAGATTCTGTTGCAGCTATAGAGGGCAATATTTGCTTTCTTTACTCTTTCTTCAATGTTTAGATTCCACTTCAGTTTACTATCGAGTATCACTCCCAGATATTTCGCACTTGCTGACAATGAGAGAGTCGAATCTTCCAAAGACGGTACCGGAAATGCTGGGATCGATCTCCTGTTAGTAAAGAGAACCAGTTCTGTTTTGTTTGGATTTACACCCAGCCCGCAGGACTTTGCCCACTTGCTGAGTATATTGAGACTACCTTGCATAATTTCACTCAGTGTCGATGGGAATTTACCGCACGCCATGAGGACTACGTCATCAGCGTATGCCACTGTTTTTATTGCAGTGATATCTAGCTTCTTGAGTACCTCGTTGACTACTAATAGCCAGAGGAGTGGGGATAGTACGCCTCCCTGGGAGGTACCTCTTGACGTTGTGATCCTTTTGGTATAATCGCCTAGTGTTGACGAAATGATCCGGTTATTGAGCATGGTTAAGATCCAATTGCTAGAAACCGTACCTATTTCCGCTTTGTTAAGTGCTTGAATGGTATAAGAACGGTTTATATTCATTGTCAAGGAATTCAGCAAAATCTCGAAGTCTTTCCGTTCTGATCGTGTAAATGGAGAAATCTATCTTCTATCTTCTGTATATATAAACATATGAGAAGGCTACAATCCGCTGTGCGGATCGTTGAAAACCCTATCCCATCCTATCCATAAAACTAGAATCCCCAAAAAGTGGGCATGGCTAAAAACACGATGTGGATAAAATAAAAAAATTATATAGTGACAACAAATTCTTCAGGCTGCTTACAAAACACTTTTACGGTTCTACAAAAGACAAGGTTTTCTCCTGTATATGTTATGGGGTAGTGTATAAAAATGGTTTTTATATAAAAACGCCCCCAAAAAGTGGGCGTGGGTTAAAATGGTATAAAGACGAAATGTTCATATTAATAATGTTAATGATTCTGCATCAAAAATTTTTTCGAAAAATTTAAAATTTGACCGAAAACAGTTTTTTATTGAAAACGCCCCCAAAAAGTGGGCGTGGCAAAAAACTTTATATGAACGAAATATAGATATTACGATTCTGTAAATATGCTGTACAGACACTTTTTTAAAAATCTTTACGGTTTTGCCAAAAATTACGTTTTTCTAATAAGGAGGCGTGGCAGTGGGCGGATTTCAAAAATTTTTACACTTGTTCTGGTGACTCGGACAAGGATCCTATATACCAAATTTCATTATCCTAGCTCAAAATTTAAGGCCGAAAAATCGGTGACGAACAGACAGACGGACGGACGGACACACGGACGGACGGACGGACAGACAGACATGGCTAATTCGACTCAGCTAGCGATTCTGAGTCGATCCATATACTTTGAGGTATATGTAGCAAAATTATTTCTCTATGTTACAAACTATGTATCAAAACTAATATACCCCCCTATGGGATAGGGTATAAACATATGAGAAGGCTACAATCCGCTGTGCGGATCGTTGAATACCCTATCCCATCCTATCCATAAAACTAAAATCCCAAAAAAAAAGTGGGCATGGCTAAAAATACGATGTGGATAAAATAGAAAAAATGATATAGTGACAACTAAATCTTCAGACTGCTTACAAAACACTTTTACGGTTCTACAAAAGACTAGGTTTTCTCCTTCATGTGTTATGGGGTAGTGTATAAAAATGGTTTTTATATAAAAAAGCCCCCAAAAAGTGGGCCTGGGTTAAAATGGTATAAAGACGAAATGTTCATATTAATAACGTTAATGATTCTGCATCAAAATTTTTTTCGAAACTTATGAGAGGCTACAATCCGCTATGCGGATCGTTGAATACCCTATCCCATCCCATCCTTTAAATTAATATCCTAAAAATATAGGCCTTATGGCGATGAAATACAGAAAATGACATTGTCACAATATATTGCTCAGACAGTTTCTCAAAATCTTGTGTGGTTCGACAAAAAACAACGTATTTCTGTTGCTAATGCCTTGGGATGGAGTATACAAATGGTTTTTGTAAGAAAACGCCCCCAAAATGTGGGCGTAGGTGAAAACGATCTATGGACAAAATGTTTATATTACCATTTCGGAAGTATTTGCATTAAAATTTTTTTCGAAAGTTTTAAAATTTGGACAAGAAGCGTTTTTTACTAAAAACGCCCCCAAAAAGTGGGCGTGGCAAAATACTTTGTATGAACGAAATATAGATATTAGGATTGTCTAAATATGCTACTCAGACACTTTTTTAAAATTCCTTACGGTTTGGCCAAAAAATAAGTTTTCCTAAAAACGGGGCGTGGCAGTGGGCGGATTTCAAAAATTTTTACACTTGTTCTGGTGGCACGGACGAGGATCCTATATTCCAAATTTCATTATCCTAGCTCAAAATTTAAGGCCCAAAAACCGCTGACGAACAGACAGACGGACGGACGGACGGACGGACGGACGGACAGACAGACATGGCTAATTCGACTCAGCTAGCGATTCTGAGTCGATCCATATACTTTGAGGTATATGTAGCAAAATTATTTCTCTATGTTACAAACTAAGTATCAAAACTAATATACCCCCCTATGGGATAGGGTATAAAAATTTAAAATTTGACCGAAAACAGTTTTTTATTGAAAACGCCCCCAAAAAGTGGGCGTGGCAAAAAACATTATATGAACAAAATATAGATATTACCATTCTCTAAATATGCTGTTCAGACACTTTTTTAAAATTCTTTACGGTTTTGCCAAAAATTACGTTTTTCTAAAAAGGGGGCGTGGCAGTGGGCGGATTTCAAAAATTTTTACACTTGTTCTGGTGACTCGGACCAGGATCCTATATACCAAATTTCATTCGACAAAAAACAACGTATTTCTATTGCTAATGCCTTGGGATGGGGTATACAAATGGTTTTTGTAAGAAAACGCCCCCAAAATGTGGGCGTAGGTGAAAATGATCTATGGACAAAATGTTTATATTACCATTTCGGAAGTATTTGCATCAAAATTTTTTTCGAAAGTTTTAAAATTTGGACAAAAAGCGTTTTTTACTAAAAACGCCCCCAAAAAGTGGGCGTGGCAAAATACTTTGTATGAACGAAATATAGATATTAGGATTGTCTAAATATGCTACTCAGACACTTTTTTAAAATTCCTTACGGTTTGGCCAAAAAATAAGTTTTCCTAAAAACGGGGCGTGGCAGTGGGCGGATTTCAAAAATTTTTACACTTGTTCTGGTGGCACGGACGAGGATCCTATATTCCAAATTTCATTATCCTAGCTCAAAATTTAAGGCCCAAAAACCGCTGACGAACAGACAGACGGACGGACGGACGGACGGACGGACGGACAGACAGACATGGCTAATTCGACTCAGCTAGCGATTCTGAGTCGATCCATATACTTTGAGGTATATGTAGCAAAATTATTTCTCTATGTTACAAACTAAGTATCAAAACTAATATACCCCCCTATGGGATAGGGTATAAAAATGAAACCCGTTTTCCGTTGTCACGACATAACATGAAAACGGCTTGACCGATTTGGCTGATTTTTTTTTGTAGTTTTCTAATACTCTGTACAAGGTTCTTACGGAAAAAAATATTGAGAAAATCTCTCAGGTCAGCTTTGAGAAAATAAATACTACTAACACTAAAATACTATTACGGACCCTAAATCGAAACAGTACCCGGGCGAAGCCGGGCCGGGCAGCTAGTAGTTATATATTTTTAAAATGATTATATCGACGTCAACTGGTAGAGTATCACACCCATGGAAGATCGCATTATTGAGTACATGTGGCGGACATCCTACACCAATCATATGTTGGTTGACTAAAGATTTCAATTTCGAATATACACTGTTCGGCCCCTTCCTCTGTCGACCACCGAAATTAGTGTTGCAGTTATCCGCGCAAAACCCTATTAATTTCGGTAATAAATTGTTTTTTGAGAGGGTGTCGACAATAAGGGTGGTGATTGTGTCCGATGTCTCATTTTTTTTAAAAGCAAGATTCAGAATCTTACTTTTAGTACCACCATTCTTATAATCATAGTACCTTATCAGAACTGGGAACATTTTTTGAGCTAAATGGTTGCTCGCATCCGTTTGAACACTTATGTAGGAAATTGTTTTTAAATGGGTCAGTACCTGTGATACAGAAAACGGGGCAATGACATTTGTTATTATCGCTTTAGCTTTGGTCCGTGCACGCGACAGCTGCTTGCAGATTTTTGAATCAAAGTACATTTTTTGGTGTAATTTTATTGTGCAATCAAGCGAATTAAACGATTGATGGTGGAAAACAGTGTGGTATGCTATTGTTGCCTCTGCTGCTGTTAAATGCTTTTGATCCACTCCTGTCGATCTCCTTTCAACAAATGAGTCCAAGCTTGCTGACGATGATGACGCCCTCAAATTTGTGCAATGTTTTGCAGATTTAATGTGTTCTTCGATGTCACTTTTACCTTTATTTGCAATTGAGATGGTACAATTGCAAATACAGCAGCTTACCTCCCAGTCGTATTTTCCTTTTTTAAAAGAAGTATACTTTTGCTTCAACTCTTCGTTGAAGGTGCACTTTCTTCTCGGCATGTTGTGCAACTGCAATCATATTATTCATTTTAAAACACAATTCTATATGGAATAAATATATTTAATGTATGATTACCTATAAAATTCACTTTTTTCAATCGTAGTATAAATTTGTAATCCAAATTTGTTTACTTTCACTCACATTAAAAACATTTGCTTTGAGAGAGCGCAAGTCCAACAAAATGACACAATGATTGTTTTGACGTTTGACGTCTCAAAAGTTCTGTACGTTTCGAATTTGCATTTCTGAATTATTAGTTCTGTTCCTTACTTGATTTTAGTGTGAAAACACAATACCGGACACTTTATTAAAACTATACCGGACGTTCCCCGCAGAGGCAAAAAAGAGTACATGTCCGGGAAAACCCGGACGGATGGCAAGGCTACGTCAGCCCAAATGTCACACGAGTCATTCTATAAATTTGATGGTCTGGAAGATCATATGCCGACTTAATTTCTCTAGAGTACCAGTAGAATCGATGTACATCACGATCTTTAGGATGGATAGACACTTGGAGAAACGCCTTCTCTATATCAGCAACTATTCCAATAGGACCCACTCGAAAATTCAGCAATATTTTGAATACATCTGGGAGCAGATTTGATCCCTGCAACAAGAGATCATTTAAAGAGTGACAATTTGCCGCATGAGCTGAAGCGTCGAAGACTATCCGTAATTTGGTAGTAAATTTTATTGCTGTTCACTTCACCATCAACTTTTTCAGCGATACCTAAATCTATAAGCTCACGCATCGCTCTGTCATATCTGAACAGTTCCTCAGGTGACCTGGAAAGCTTTCTAGTTAATGATTTGAATCGTATCATGGCTCCCAAATTATTGTCATCAAGCAACGCATTTTCATCCCTCCAAGGTAGGCATACCTGGTATCGATCCCCGTGTTTCATTATAGACTTACGTGTAAAATCCTGTGTAAAGTCAGATGCTAGTTTTTCTTCAGGTTTGATGCCAATGGTTTCGAGATCCCAAAAACAGGTGGCATGAAAATCCTTATCCTCTATCGCATTTACAGAAAACACTTTCACTTTAACCAAGCCAGCATGAATGCTTTCAGTGCTAATTGGTGCTGGCCCTTGCAGCGTCCAACCAAACACTGTATCGACTGCTGTTAAGCGGTCAGAAATGCGTTTATTATTTCCCAAAACGAACATCCAGTAACTGTCAGCACCAATCAGTATTGAGATTCCATCATCGGGTTGATATTCAAATGGGCGTGCATCTGCCAAAGTTAGATTGAAACATTCGGAAATATTTGCTGACGGAATTGCCAAAACATCTAAGCAAATTTCTGGCACTACTACAGCTTCGATTTCCAATGCTCTCTTGTCATATTGACTTTTCAATGTCAATCGAACGCTCGAACAATTCTTTGCGCGTTGTTGTTTTCCACTTCCAAACGGTATGATACTTATCTTACCCACTACCGGCAAATTCAATTTCTTTGCTAAACTTTCCTTTACAAACGACATTTGACTGCCTCCGTCTAAAATAATACGAACATAAGAACTTTTATTCGAATATGAATTAATGGCGAATACAGAAGCTGTTTGCAGAAATACTTCTCCTGAAAAATTTCCACTGGTAGCACACACACTAAGAGTTTGCTTCGATGTTCCAGTCACTTTAATTTTGCTGTCAGAATTTGTTGGGCTAGTTGAATGTTCCACAATGTCACGCCGTGAATAATTTGGATCGCACATTGATTTAGCATGCCAACCTTGGCATACACCACATCGCAAACGTTTCAAAGAACAGTTTTTAGCCGAATGACCGCGGTATGTGCAACGAAAGCATCTGTTGTTCTCCTTTAGCATGTTCTTTCGTTGACTCATTGTGTGTGGTCCGTTACAATCCCTGGTGTGATGAGACAATGATTTGCAAAAGAAACAGGACTCTTTAGAGGTGGTAGTAAGTAATTCAGCTGCTGTTGTAAAAGTTCTCTGCTGTCGCCGAATGTCTTTCTCTTCGAATGAATTTTCTAAAGCTCCCGCTTCTCTTTTAATGAATTTTAAGAGATTGGTAATTTGTTTGTCTCCTATAGGAATTTCGCTCACTGAAGGAGTAACCATACCATCTGATCTTGAAGCTGAAGGTGCTTCTGGTTGATGTTCACTTATTTCTTCCTCGTTATGTAAACGAAAATAGTCTGCGCGTAAATCATTTGGCAAGCATCGCAGGAGCTTGGACTTAAGCATAATACCATAACTGCTCGAGGAAACACCCATAGCGGTTAACGATCTTGTGCACGCCATGACGGTGTTGTAAAGATTACGCAACCCTCTCATATCTGTTTTAGAAGACACATGGGGAATTGACATCAACTGATTCATGGTTTTATCAATCAATTTGTCCATGCTACCAAATTCTTCTTGCAACAAAGCAATCGCCGCGTCGTAACATGCACCGCTTGGAGTAAAACCGGCTAAAGCTGCTGCTGCCGCTCACGATAATACAGACTGAAGATAGTTGAATTTGTTCGTGCCGGACAAAGCATTGTTTTCATGCACTGCTGTTCGAAATTGCTCCCAGAAGAGAAGCCACTGCTTGAAATCTCCTGAAAATGATTTTAATGCAAGTTTAGGTAATCTGACAGTGCTGATTTCACTTTCACGTGGCGAAACTCGCAATGAGACTTCCGTAGAGTTTTGCATGCGGTGTAACCTATCAAGCCGCTTTGTTAACCTTGCAATGGCGGCAACGGCTTTGTCTTCGTATTCCGCAACGGCCTCACATTCCTTTAGAAGATCTTCAACTTTTCCATTAGTACGTACCTCGATATTAGCTTTATTAAGACTATCATGCGCCGTTTCTAAACGTTGTAGAAGAACCGATAGATCTTCTTCGATAGTGTCCCAGTTATCCACGCTCGCGGACGTTGGTTTGGACTCATCGGCTTCTTAATATTCGTTCGCGCTCTTTACGATGCGAGTTACTTACCCTCTATAAGTGGCACGATTAACGTTCTCCATATTCGTTCAAACAAAGAATTAAACTTATGTTATCTAATTCGCTCAAATTAATCTGTTTGACTCGAACTCAATAATATATTACAACGCGTTCCCGGGTTTCGGCACCAATATGAAAAACTGCTATCAAATAGTAAACTATGACGCATTAAAACACCCGAATTAAATATGTGTCGTAATATAATGGTTTATTAAAGATAATATTGAGCATAGAGTATTAAAAAGGACTGGAGGAATAAGCCCATTAAGTGGCATTTATAGTAAAGAATTATAACAGTAGAAGAGCTTTTCTTATATATAAGTAATTCATGTAATGCAATTCAAGTTACATAAAGAAAGTTTGTTAAAGGGAATGGGCAAGTTACACTATATTCAAATAATAGTTATAAAATTCTACAGCGCCTGAACGCCGTAACTATATCTGATGCATACCCTATACCAGACATCAATTCCACAATAGCGAGCCTTGGTAGAGCAAAATATTTCACTACTCTGGACCTTACCTCCGGATTCCACCAAATTTCGATGAAGCCATCAGACATTCCTAAGACTGCATTTTCCACCATGAACGGAAAGTATGAATTCCTCCGGTTACCCTTTGGCTTGAAAAACGCACCCGCCATATTCCAGCGGATGATTGATGACGTTTTAAAGGAATTCATAGGCCAAATTTGCTATAGATTGCATAGATGATATCATCATTTTTGGGGATAGCGAGGAAAGCCATTTAAAAAACATCGAAACCGTTCTGGCCAGACTACAGGAAGCCAACCTCAAGGTAAATTTAGAAAAAAAAACACATTTTATGAAAACACAGGTTGACTTCCTAGGTTACATCATAACCCCGGATGGCATTCGACCGGATATAAAAAAGGTCTCAGCCATTCAAGAACTTCTGCCCCCTAGAAACCTCAAAGAACTTAAGTCGTTCCTTGGCCTGACCTCCTATTACAGGAAGTTTATTCGCGACTACGCCAACGTGGCTAAACCTCTAACCAATCTTACGAGAGGGGAAAATTCCCAAATTAAAGCTAACCAGTCTAAAAACATCCCGATAAATCTGAATGAAAAAGAAACAAGGGCGTTTAGCAATCTTAAAACGTTGCTGACCTCATCAGAAGTACTGGCTTTCCCCGACTTCAGGAAACCATTCAGTCTTACCACCGACGCCTCTGACTATGCGAAAGGAGCAGTACTGTCCCAGGGCGAACCTGGCAACGACAGACCAATTTCGTATATATCTCGGTCTCTTAATCAGACTGAAGAGAACTACGCTACGAATGAAAAGGAGATGCTTGCGATTGTCTGGGAATCAGCCATGGAATCGGAAGGTTCAACAGACTCAGCTAGCGAAACCATGCACAGTGCAGAGCAAGACGGTTCGGATCTAATCCCACACGTCGAAGCGCCTCTCAATGTGTTGCGGAATCAAATAATTGTGAGGGCAGACAAGGGTCTAGACATTTACGAAGCCTAAACTAATACGAATCCTCAAGGAAAAGCTAAGACCGAACTTGATTAATGGTATTAAAATACCCGAAGAATATATAGGCATGGTTGGGTGTTGTAGAACGAGGGTAGACTCTGATTGGCGTTAACTTGGCAATGCCCAGTGTTGCAACTCTGACTACACATCAAATGTGCTTATCTTTACCTCCAAGTGGTAACCATCGGGTACTGGTCTCATCCAACCGGATTTGACTTGCTAAACGATAAGTGCGAGTGTTGATAACACGACGAAAAACAGCAACACTATAAACACCCTGGTGAGAATGGCACGGATGTGCTGCTGTCCCAGGCGAACCTAGATGAGCTGCTCTGACATATTCGGACAACAGGTTGTCTAGGAATTTCAAGGGTTAGTCAGGCCCCTTGAACAGAGATGGTGGCGGATGAACCGAAAGGCCAACGGCAGCGCTCAATCCCGTAGTGGATACTGATGGCCCCGTGTCCTAGGGGTATCTAATAAATTGGAACTGGCCCTCCAGGTTGGGGGTTGTGCTTTGGGTTAACTACCCACCCACAGAACAAAAACATGGTTACGAAGCAACCAATAGCCTCGGAAAGGACTGATTTTATTGTTGACGACCCTGCTAAACGAAAAAAGGACAACGACGTTCGTATCTGCACCTGGAATGTGAGAACATTAAACAGGAGAGGTGCAGGCGAACAACTAGCGGAAGCCCTAAACTGCTACAAAGCAGACATTACTGCCATCCAGGAAATACGATGGGATGGGCCGGGCAAAAAGAGGATGAAAAACTGTGACATATACTACGGACCGTGTTATAGTGAGCAGAAACAGCGACTATTCGGATGCGGATTTGTTATAAGTGCCAGACTTAGGCAAGAAGTCTTATGTTTCCAAGACATTAGCGAACGCATAGTAACAATTCGCATCAAGGCCAAATTCGCCAACATAAGCCTTATATGCGCTCACGCTCCTACGGAAGAAAACGATGTTATAGCTAAGGATTGCTTCTACGAGCTCCTCGACAAAACCTATGAGCGACTACCGAAGTACGATGTTAAAATCGTGCTGGGAGATTTTAACGCAAAGGTAGGAAGAGAAGACATCTTTAGAAGTATTGTCGGAAAACATAGCCTACACGACAACACGTCTGGTAACGGACTTAGGCTAATTGATTTCGCTACGAAACGAAATGCCACTATAGCCAGCACACGGTTTCCTCACCTCGATATCCATAAGGGGACATGGCGTTCTCCAGATCAACGAACGGTCAACCAAATTGATCACATTGCGATAGATAAGAGGCACGCATCCAGTATTTTGGATGTCCGAACATTCCGAGGAGCTAACATCGACTCGGATCACTACCTTGTAGCAGCCAAGGTAAGAATGCGGCTATCCACCACGCCACAACAATCCAGAAATACTGTGAAAAAATTTAATGTCGGAAGACTGCAATCGCAAGAGACCGCCAAGACCTTCGCACAACGCGTATCCCTTAACCTGTCGATTAACACCATACCACCAGCATCGAATGTCGAAGAGCAATGGCAACGATGCCAACAGGCCATTAGATCAGCCGCAACTGATGTGCTAGGTTTCTCGCGCCCACCAGCAAGAAACCCCTGGTTTGATGAGGAATGCCGACAGATGCTCGCAGCCAAGAACGAGGCCTACAAGGCTAAGCTGCAGGTGAAGACGAGAGCTGCCATTGAGCTCTATAGGCAAAGAAGAAGGGAAGAACATCGGCTTTTCAGCAAGAAGAAAAAAGAGCAAGAAAAGCGCGCGATCGAGGATATAGAGAGGTGCCACTCCAGGAACGATGTTTGCAAGTTTTACCAAAGTTCGCCAAGGATACAAGGCTCGAACAGAATCCTGTCGAGATGAACAAGGAAATATTGTAGTTGAGACACAGTCGATGCTGAGGATATGGAAGAACCACTTCTGCAGACTGTTAAACGGCGATGACGAACAACATTCCGCTGTCAGGCAGAACGAACCATTCAATATACGACAGCGAAGACTGCCAACCACCCGACCTGAGTGAAGTGAGGATAGCAATATCTAAACTCAAACTTAATAAGGCTGCCGGAAATGACGGCCTTCCCGCTGAGCTCTATAAGGCCGGCGGAGATGACTTGGTAAGTAACATCCACCAACTCATAAGCCAAATCTGGTCGGATGAAAATATGCCTGAAGAATGGAACCTCAGCATCGTTTGCCCGATCCACAAAAAAGGAGACCCTCTGAACTGCGCCAACTACAGAGGCATAAGTCTCCTCAACATCGCCTACAAGATCCTATCTGCCGTAATATGTGAACGCCTGAAACCGTTTACCAACAACCTGATTGGCCCTTATCAGTGTGCTTTTAGGCCAGGAAAGTCCACAACCGATCAAATTTTCACACTTCGGCAGATCCTGGAAAAAACTCAAGAAGTCCAAATCGATACCCACCACCTATTCATCGATTTCAAAGCCGCATATGACAGCATTTATAGAGACGAACTGTATAGAGCCATGTCTAGTTTTGGTATACCGCCCAAACTCGTCCGTTTGTGTAGGATGACGATAGAGAATTTTCGCTGCTCCATCAGGGTCGGAAACGACCTCACCGACACATTCGATACCAAAAAAGGATTTAGGCAAGCCGATGCGCTGTCATGTGACTTCTTTAATCTGATTCTTGAGAGAATTGTGCAAAACTCCAAAGCCAACACCAGAGGCACAATTTTCCAAAAGTCGGTGCAACTACTAGCATACGCTGACGATATTGACATCATTGGTAGGACTCAAAGTGATGTCATAGCCACGTTTGCTAGTATAGAGAAGGAAGCGGCGAAAATGGGTTAAGCAGTAAATGAGGGTAAGACTAAGTATATGCTCTCATCACGAAAGGACTCACAACATCGACGAATTGGACAGAACGTCACCATTGACAGATATAACTTTGAGGTTGTTCGGGACTTTGTCTACCTCGGCTCCGCTATTAGCTCTGACAACAACATCTCGTCAGAAATTAAACGAAGAATTACTCTTGCCAACCGCTGTTTCTTCGGGCTAAGAAGGTAATTTAGTAGTAAAGCCCTCACTCGAACTACTAAGGAAACCCTATATAAGACCCTGATCATCCCAGTCCTGCTCTACGGCGCTGAAGCATGGACCGTATCAAAAGCGGATGAAGAAATCCTTGGTAGATTCGAGAGGAAAATTCTTCGAAAAATCTTCGGTCCCGTTTGTGTTGACGGGCTATGGAGACGAAGATTCAACCAAGAACTATACGAGCTGTACAGCGAGAAACCTAGCACATCAGTTGCGGCTGATCTAATGGCCTGTTGGCATCGTTGCCATTGCTCTTCGACATTCGATGCTGGTGGTATGGTGTTAGTCGAGAGGTTAAGGGATACGCGTTGTGCGAAGGTCTTGGCGGTCTCTTGCGATTGCAGTCTTCCGACATTAAATTTTTTCACAGTATTTCTGTACAGCGACATGCCACTGGTCAAAAAACTCCGCATTGGACGTTTAAGATGGCTAGGACATGTAGAACGAATGGACACCAATACTCCGGCTCGCAGAGTCTTCGATTCCCAGCCAGACGTCGGACGCAGTAGAGGAAGACCTCGCCTTAAGTGGCGCGCACAAGTGGAAACCGACCTCAACCAACTTGGAGTGCGCAACTGGAGGCAGTTAGCTAAGGACCGGGCTAATTGGAGAGGCATGTTGGTTGAGGCCCAGGTCCATTCCGGACTGTAGCGCCACTTAAGTAAGTAAGTATATATAGGCATACTTCGTCAGCTTCAAAATTCGCATCACCCAGAGAATAATGGCGGACGTCAAAAATGAAGAAAGGATATGGCAATTGATTAGTAAGGAACACAGAAGGGCGCATAGAAACGCTAGGGAAAACAAGCTGCAACTTTTAGAACGGTATTACTTCCCTAGGATGAATAGTTTAGTAACAAAGTTTACCAGGACATGTGAAATCTGCTTGACGAATAAATATGATAGACACCCTATCAAACCTGAACTTCAGTCAACTCCCGTACCATCATACCCATGCGAAATACTTCACATGGATATCGTGGAGGTCCAGAACGAGAAATTTATCAGCTGCATAGACAATTTTTCGAAATTCGCCAAGCTCTTTCACATTAACAATAAGTCTTCGCTTTACCTATGTTGATTGGTTAAGTTGAGTTCCACTGCTTAGTTGATGTTCATTGGCTTAGTTGAATTCCACTGCATCCTTCCCTTGCAATAATTGTTGGTTTATCAATAGACAATAAATTGCGTGACCGATCGGCCTGATTACAATCGTTATAATAATTTTATTTTGCTTAAATAGAAGTATCATTTTGACATTAACTTTCACATTGTTTACTTATTATCGTTTTCGTAAATAACATTTATGTTATGGTCTAAAATGGGCAAGTTACATTGCAATCATGTATGTACAATTAAGATATGTAATTGTTATCAATTTATATTAAGTATAACATTCTCCCCAGCTGTGAACGAAGTTCGCAATCGTTTTCTTCAGTGTGTCCTCACCCTTAGGATATTTTCTTCAGCACCCAATGGACGTCTATTACCTTAGCTCATATCGTTACATGTAAAGAAAAGAGATGACAATATAATACATAAACGCAATCACATAAACAAATGGACTAGATTGACGAAATGTAAACATTTATAAACAAACATCTCTTCGTATTCGTATTCCATGTACTCGTTGACTGCTGAATTTCGTCTTCGTGTAATACCGTCGCGTCGTGTTTAAATTTGTAAATTAGTGTATATTTTATTGAGTTTAAGTTATTATAGTGCGTGTGAATTGATTTTACTCCTTCAAAGGGTTATCTATCCTGAATTCAGGTGAGTTTTATAAATTTAATATATATAATTTCTAATCATAATCAAATTTGATTTGCATTAGTTCGTGTGTGTGTCATCTGTTGTTGTTGATGGTTCTCCATAGATTTGTTGGTGCGGTGGTAGTGTTTTGTGTATTTGGAACGGCGCGCGGTCGGGGTGTGGTGCGATTGGTTCTTGGTACAACGAATACCGGTTAATGTAGCTGGTTGAATTATTTGTTTTGTTTTTGATAAAATTCGATTAGTTGAGTAGTGGACTGTATATGATGTGTGTGGGTGTAGAGTGTTGCGAGTGTTAATTATGTTTATGATATATGTTGCTACATAGATGCATAATAATTGAGTGTAGAGACGTATAGTAGTCTAGTAGTAGAATAGATTTTGTTAATGTATATTTGATGAATGTTAGGTAATGAGTAATAACTAATATTATGTTTAATAATTTGATTAGAATAATGCCCACGAGTGTGGAATAAATGTGCATGAGTGGATTGTGTGTGAGCATTTTTTTTTTTGTTTTGATGTTTTGCAGCGATTGTGTGAATTTTTGTGTATGAGTGAATCAACGTTGTGTGAATTCATGAATTAATGTTTATTTGAGTGATTTGATTTTGTAAGTTTGCAGTGGATATACAACTTGAATTATTCTGAGTGAATAATAGGTAGGTATTTATTAGATAATTGAATCCTTGGCGGAACTTGTGTTAGATGGCAAGGGGCATATTTTAGTAATAGGTCTTTTTATTTCCCCTGTTTGGGTTTTTAGTCTTACGACACGAGTTAAATTATCAGCTCCTGGATAAATCATTGTGATGCGTCCAAGTGTCCATTTCGCAGGTGGTAGACGTTCGTCTTTTATTAAGACTAGATCACCTATGTTTGGTTGTGACAAGGTTTTCAACCATTTCGGTCGTTGCTGCAGACGGCTCAAATATTCTCCGCTCCATTGCTTCCAAAATGTTTGAATGGCTGCTTGAAGATTCTTCCATCTATCGACGTTCGATACCTTCTCTAATAACGGATTCGCTTGTGGTATAAGTTGAGCTGAAGTGCCTATCAAAAAATGTGCTGGTGTTAATGCGGAATAGTCATCGAAACTATCGCTCTGTGGACATAGAGGTATCGAGTTGAGACACGCTTCTAATTGAGCTAGAAGTGTGCTGAGCTCCTCAAATGTCAATGTTTCGTTTTTTACAACTCTTTTCAAATGAAACTTGACGGATTTCACTCCAGCTTCCCATAATCCTCCAAAATGAGGGGAATCGGGAGGAATAAAGTTCCATTTTGTTCCGATGTTTGTTGAAGTTGTGGCTATCTCAGTCCAGTCGACGTTCGCAGCCCTTAACATCCTTTGAAGCTCCGTGTTTGCTCCCACAAAGTTTTTTCCACAGTCACTGTAGATGTTCGAACAGATTCCTCGACGTGCGGTAAATCTACGGAAGGCTGCTAAAAAGGCTTGAGTGGTCATGTCGGTTACAACTTCCAAATGAATGGCCTTTGTTGCTAAACAAATAAATATTGCAAAGTATCCCTTGTAAGATTTGCTTCCACGACCCTTCCATGCTTTTACTTCTATTGGTCCTGCGTAATCCACTCCAGTGTGAGTGAAGGGCCTAGATATTTGTACGCGAGGTGCTGGTAAGTTTCCCATGAGTTGTTGCATTGGTTTCGCTTTATACCGGTAGCAAATAACACAGTGGTGGACATACCTTTTGACACTTCTCTTGATGTTTAGGATCCAATACTTAGTCCGTAAGTAAGCAACCATTTGTTGAACTCCTCCATGAAAGGTCCTTTCATGAGCGTCCACTATAAGTAGCTTTGTAAAATGATGATCTGCTTTAAGAATGAATGGGTGTTGTTGGTCGTACTGCAAATTTGAATTTTTTAATCTGCCTCCAACTCGTAAGGTGTTTTGTCGATCAATGAATGGATGAAGCGATCCAAAATACTTTGATGATGATGGTTTACGTATAAGTTCTATTATTTCTTTGGGAAACATTTCATGTTGAACAAGTTTGATACATGTAAGGGTTGAAGACTCAATATCTGAAGGACAAATGGGAACATATAATTGACATTTAGGTAGCCTTTTTAGACAAATTGATATGATTCTTTTGCAATATGAGATGATTCGTAGTAGTTTTTGTAAATTTGATTGTTTATTAATTTGTTTTATTATCTCATTTTCTTTCTTGGCTATACAGTGATTCAGTGATTTAATTGGACGCTTTTCTTCTTCAGTTTCCAAAGTAGTCGGGTGACGTGGTACTGAAAATGTCCACGTAGTTTGAAGATACTCTGGTCCCTTCCACCAGAGATTGTTATTTTGCAAATCTGATGGTAATACTCCTCTGGAAGCCAAATCTGCTGGATTGTGCTGCGTAGGTACGTGCTTCCAAATGTTTATATTAGTTAACCTCTGGATTTCCGCTACACGATTACTAATGAATGTTTTCCATTTCGACGGTGGTGATTTTATCCAACATAGAGTGATTGTTGAATCAGTCCACGCGTTGGTTTCAATTTCACCTAGCTGTAAAACCTTTCTAGAGTAATTCAGAAGCTTGGCCAGCATGAGTGCACCACAAAGTTCTAAACGGGGGAGTGAGATCGTATTTACTGGAGCAACCCTAGTTTTAGACATTATGAGGTGAGTGTGTATAACATTTTTTGTATCTAAAACTCGAAGATATATTACAGCCCCATATGCCTTCATTGATGCATCGCTAAAACCATGCAACTCTAACTGTTTTTCCTCTCTTCCAGTGAAAATCCAACGCGGAATACGGAAATTCTCCAATAAGGGTAGTTGGGCTCGCAATGATAACCAATCCCTTTGCAGGTCAAGTGGAACTGGTTGATCCCATGTTAAACCCTTCAACCATAATTTTTGCATAATTATTTTTGCCGAAATTATACATGGTGAAATCCAGCCAAGTGGATCAAAGAGTTTCGCTATGGTTGAAAGCATGGTTCGCTTGGTAACTTCGGGAACTTTAGTTTGAACCCATTGGAATGAAAAACAATCACTGGATGGTAGCCATTTAATTCCTAACGTTTTTATGTGATCGGAAGATTCGAATGGTAGCAAAAAATCAACTTCGCGTTCATGTGGTGAGATACTTCTTAAAACCTGTTCGCAGTTACTTGCCCATTTACGCAAATGAAACCCTGCTGACAAAAATAGTTCATTTATTTCAGCCAATTTATGTTGAGCTTCTTCTATAGAATCTGCTCCACTAACTAAGTCATCAACATACATATCATTCCTTATCATCTGCGCTGCTAATGGGTATTTGTGCATTTCAGCATCAGCCAACTTATTAAGTGTACGAGTTGCCAGGTATGGTGCTAAAGCTATTCCAAAAGTCACCGTTTTTAATCGATACAGCTTTATTGGATCCATCTTGTTGTTACGCCAGAATACAAGTTGGTAATAAGAGTCTGCTTGACTCACCTGGATTTGCCGATACATTTTTTCAATGTCGGCTGTTAAGGTATATTTGTATTTCCTCCATTTTAAAATAATATCCATTATATTTTTCTGCGTTTTAGGTCCAACCATAAGATGTTCATTTAAGGATGTCCCATCCAATGTCTTGAAGGCAGCATCAAAAACAACTTGAAGCTTTGTTGTTGTACTGGATTCTTTAAATACAGCATGATGAGGCACAACATAATAGTAAGGGGATTTTATAACTTCGTCTTTGGTAATATCGACTTCGTACATCTGACCCAACTGTATGTATTCTGCAATACAATCTTTATATTGCGAATGTAGTAGTGGGTTGACTTCAAATCTTCTTTCCAATTGGTAGAATCTGCGTAAGGCTCCTTGTTGACTTGCTCCTAGTGCTGGGTGTATGCTGTTTTTGAATGGCAGAGAAACTTCAAAACGTCCCCCTCTCAAACGTTTAGTGTGTGAAAGAAAATGTGCTTCACATGCAATGTTCTCTTCAGTCTCAGTTTTCTCAAAGGGAGACTCTTCGATTTCCCAGAATTTTCGTAATTGTGAGTCTATGTCAAACGTTTGCAAATGAAGACTGCGGGTTTCAATAGGCGCCTTGCCTAGAACAATCCACCCGAGCAGAGTACTTTGAGCAATTGGAGCTACATCCTCACTTCCTCTTATCAATTCTGGTAACACAATTTCGCAATATATGTCATTACCTAAAAGCAAATCAACACCTGCGGGTTTATAAAATTCTGGATCCGCTAACCTTAACCCTTTGATATGGTCCCACTTCTCTGAACAAATTCGATTGTTTGGTAAAAGACCTGTTAATGTCTTAAATATAAATGCACTAACTTCGGTCTCAAAATTGGTTTGTATAGACCTAAGATTCAGATCAATATAGCTTTGACAAGACCCATTTCTAGTATTACCCAGACCAGATACTTCAATAAACGTACGCTGCTTCTTAAGTTTTAGCCGTTGTGCAGCTGCTTCGGTAATAAACGTGGCCTCTGAACCTGGGTCTATCAATGCTCGCAACTTAACATATTCGCCTGTTGATGATTGAATCATCACCATTGCTGTCGCCAGTAATATTTGTGTGTTTTTATGATGTGATATGTGATAGTTCCGAGCAGATGAACTCGTACTTGCTTGATCATTGGTTTGGTTAAAGGCTGGTGCATTAGGGTTTATTTGGGTTAAGGCTTGACTGGATTGATTATTTAAAATGAACGACTGAGGAGCTGCGGTATTAGGATATGATTGTGGTGAAGCAGATTGAATATGGGAAAATGAAGTTTGATTTGCATGAGGGTTTTGAACATGTGGTTTGTGAGTTTGTTCACTGTTATAATGTAGAAGCGAATGATGTTTTTGTTTACAGTGATAACATCGATTTTGGCTTGGACATTGTTGAGTTTTGTGATTGTAAGCCAAACAATTTTTACAAACTCCAAGCTGTTCTACGGTCCTAATCTTTGCATTTACATCCAACTTTAAAAAAGTATTGCAAAATCGAAGAGAGTGTTGACCCTTGTAGCAGATGGAACAATTATATTTATCCTTAGATGTAGGTTTTATATGCATAACCCTTGATTTATTGAATTTATTATGATCTCTTTGGAATAACGATTTTGAGTTTAACTTTTGCTGTCCCACAACTTCCAATGATCGAAAACGTGTTTCCAAAAAGGTCGAAAACTCCTTAAATGTCGGTAATTCCTTATTTATGCCTAATTTTTCTTCCCACATTTGTTGTGTAGAAGCAGGTAATTTTTGCAACAATGTAAAGATTATAATTGTATCCCAATGTTCGATTGAAAGGCCTAAGTTTTTTAAGGAATGCAATACTTCAGTTGATTTTTCAAGTAGGCATTTAATAGACTCAGACGTCTCAAGATGTATTATTGGCTGTTCAAAAAACCGTTTCAATTGCGTACTAACAAGAATGCGCTTGTGGTCATATCTCGTGATTAAAATTGACCAGGCTTCTTCATAGTTGTCATTATTAATTTCAAGATAGTCTAACATAGACGCAGCGTTACCTTTCAAACATGATTTTAAATATGTCAACTTTTCGATTTTGGATAATGACGCATTGCTATGAATCAATGAAACAAAAATGTCATGGAATGAACGCCAATTACTATAGTCACCGGAGAACATAGGAGGAGTTATAGAAGGAAGTCTAATCTCATGCGAATGTGAAACTTTGGTTGTATCGTTTGAGTTGGAATGCCCACTTTCTGAATTAACGTTAACTTTCTTCTCTATTCGCGAATGTTCAGTTAAATGTACACTATCTAACTGATCTAGGTGATTTAGTAACTCAGTTTTGTATAATAAGTATGTTTCCATAACCTTATCGTATAATTCTTCACATTTTTCAGAAATATCCGTGCTCTCATTTAACTTTTCGATTTCGTCGCAATGATCGCATATTTTTCTAAATTTTTCTTCTAAAATATTTAATCTACTAATTAAATAATTCCTTGTTTTAGTGTCAGCACTCAAATTTCGAAAATTTGCACTGTCCTTCACAATTTGGGAACACAATCTTCTTAATAATTTCATCGACTCAAGAACACTCATTTTGTAGATGGATATAAAATAGTGGAATGTAAAAGGTAATGAAATTCGCACTCACTTTGAAGTCCTTTGAGATATATTTTGTTGTAGTTACTTCTGTACAGAATCCAACAATGAAAACGGTGCTTCCTTGTAACGGATGGTACTGTAGCGGCAATGACTCTCCAACGATACGGGACAACACCAACGGAATGATACTCCAACGGTACGTTATTTCAACGGGACGATACTCCAACGGAACGATACTCCAACGGGATGATTATTAAACGGGACGGGGTATTCCAACGACGCAATTCACTCCACCAATATCAAAATTCCAATTCCACTGGCATAACTCTGATCCAATTGACGATGTTCCAAATAAAATAAAGCAAAACAAATCCACAGCACAAGTTTCCACAAATTTAGATAATAAATAATTTTCTCACTCTTAGTAATCCTTTGTAATTATTATGAATCCGGTTTGAAGTGACCAAATGTTGATTGGTTAAGTTGAGTTCCACTGCTTAGTTGATGTTCATTGGCTTAGTTGAATTCCACTGCATCCTTCCCTTGCAATAATTGTTGGTTTATCAATAGACAATAAATTGCGTGACCGATCGGCCTGATTACAATCGTTATAATAATTTTATTTTGCTTAAATAGAAGTATCATTTTGACATTAACTTTCACATTGTTTACTTATTATCGTTTTCGTAAATAACATTTATGTTATGGTCTAAAATGGGCAAGTTACATTGCAATCATGTATGTACAATTAAGATATGTAATTGTTATCAATTTATATTAAGTATAACAACCTACGAGACAAGATTACCAAAATCCTACATTATTTTACGGTCCCCAGAATATTAGTAACTGACAATGAGCGTAGTATTCTCAGCCCTATAATACAGCCGTATAATACAGGGGTGGAATCGGCTAAGGTGATAGTTGATTGTCGCTTTGTTGATTGTCGTTTTTGATTATCAACTCTTCTTTGCTCTGCGTAAAGCGATCACAAAAAAATGATTTGGAACGTCACTTCCTTGCCGACGCTGTCATTCCGAGCAGCTGATAGGTACAATTTTTTTCGGTGTTTATATTGTGAAAAATGTAAGTCAACTCAGCATACTAAAATGTCAACAAAATACAATAAATTTGCATTTTTTTAATGACTGCAGCAGTATTTTCAGCCACCGTACTTTGACCCATTGGTGCAGTCCAATCAGCCCCAACTTGTTGAAGTTTCAAGACATTTGCTTTATTCCTCAGGTTTCTTCTTATCAGTTGGAAATCTTTGTAATTATTTTCTTCATTTTCCTCTATGTTTGAGTAGAAAAGTTCCAATGAAGTAAACATTGCACTTCACGAATTTTCACTTTCACTTAAAGTTTTTTATTTTAATTTATTCAATATTTTCTTTTATCACTAAATTATTTAATTTATTTGGTGTAGAAGATTTCCCTGCAGCTTCTACCTATGAAAATGACACAAATGTATGAAAGCGACACCTAAATAGCTGTCGCATGAAATTGATAGCAAAAAAGTGATTGTCAATTTGATAATCACCTTACGTGGAGGTAAAGCGATGATTTTGATTGTCAACTATCAACTATCACCTTAGCCGATACCGCCCCAGAACTTCAGCCCTATAATACTAGAACTTTCTTGCTAGGGTGAATCACGAGTTGAGAGGGGAAATAGAGAGAAAGCAAAAGGCAAACAATATATGGCTAAATAAAAAGCAAAAATCACCCCAAAAATTTAAGAAAGGGGATGTGGTGTATACCGCATATAAAAAAGTACAAGGCAAGGCAAAGCCTTTATATCGTAAGGAAATTGTGGCAAGAAATAATAAAGTGACGGTTGTCACCTCTACTGGACGAAAGATCCATAAGAGCCACATCAAAAATGTGAAATAAATCTATTCCTAATTTTATAATAGACAAATTAGAATTATTCATACACACGTCTGTTGGGAAA
Organism: Rhingia campestris; assembly: GCA_932526625.1. NCBI lineage: Eukaryota > Metazoa > Arthropoda > Insecta > Diptera > Syrphidae > Rhingia > Rhingia campestris. The sequence continues at coordinate 81,059,867 of OW052184.1, forward strand.
ACATTTGTTCATTCATTTTAAAATATTGTAATTAGTCAAACCTTGTATCCATAGAATTAAGATTTGCTTGCTGATGACGACCGCCCAGGGTTTCCAAATCTACAACTACAAGGCACCAATAGATTCCATAAAAGACGGAAAGGGTTGGATAATCGACGGGTATTTCAAACTCGTGCATGTGATTGATCTGGAGAAATTTGAGAACGTGCTGAACCTAATCACAGACGCGACAGTGAACCTTACTGCTGGAGGAGAAAATAAATCGATCATTCAACTTCACCTACGAAAGTCAAAGGAACGCATTGACATACTGAAAGGCAGATCTCCAAGGAGGACCAGGTCTATTGATTGGATTGGCTCCGCGTGGAAATGGGTAGCAGGTACTCCTGACGCAACCGACTGGAACAACATTCTTCGAAGCCAGGAGAATATAATAGAGAGAAACAACCACCAATACAAGGTCAACGATGAACTCTTCAGAAGCATGGACTACTTTACCCAAAAAATTAACCAGGTGATCGATCGGGTCAACACGGGTATTAGAGACAAAATCGAAGGACATTACGAACAGGGCTTACTAAACGAGGTTCTGATCCTGAAAGAAGAAATATATGAAATTGTACGAGCTTGCCAAATGGCAAAAAATAGCGTGATCAATACAAACATTCTAGATGGAGAAGAAATAAGTAGGATAATCAGCGAACTCGAAACCCTACCCTACAATAATGAAGTCGAAGCTATAAAGCACGGAACACCATCGATCCTATTATACGTTCTCTCAATTCCCAAGGTGAGAAACGAAGACTACAACCTGTTGCTGACGAGGTCATCGATTGTTGAAGGGAGGCAGGTCAACCTGGAATTTGACAGGATGCTCATCAACCATAGGGAAACGTTTGGCCTGATTGGCAAGTGTTCATCCATAGGTAATTCGACGGTCTGCAAAGACTTCCGGAAGACGACTGCGTATCCAGGCTGCTGAAAGGTGGATAATCGTAATATCTATATTTCGTCAATACAAAGTTTTTTGCCACGCCCACTTTTTGCGGGCGTTTTCATAAAAAAAACTTTTTTTGGCCAAATTTGAAAATTTTCGAAAAAAATTTTGATGCAAAATCATTGGTAGTATTAAAATGAACATTTCATCAGTAGACCATTTGAACCCGCGCCCACTTTTTGCGGGCGTTTTCCTACAAAAACCATTTGTATGCCCTACCCCAAGGCATGTGCAATACAAAAACGTGGTTTTTTGTCGAACCATAAAAGAATTTGATAATCCTTCGGAACAATATGTTGTAACAACGTCATTTTCAATTCTTTATGACCATAAAGACCATATTTTGGGGATATCAATTTTAAGGAAGGGATGGGATAGGGTATTAAACGATCCGCACAGCGGATTGTAGCCTTCTCATATGTTTTTATACCCTATCCCATAGGGGGGTATATTAGTTTTGACATTAAGTTTGTAACATAGAGAAATAATTTCGATACATATACCTCAAAGTATATGGATCGATTCAGAATCGCTAGCTGAGTCGATTAAGCCATGTCTGTCTGTCCAACCGTCCGTCCGTCCGTCCGTCCGTCCGTCCGTCTGTGTGTCACCGATTTTTGGGCCTTAAATTTTGAGCTAGAGTGTTCAAATTTGGTATATAGACTCTCTGGCCGACGAACCAGAACAAGTGTTAAAAGTTTTGAAATCCGCCCACTGCCACGCCCCCTTTTAGAAAAACGTAGTTTTAAGCCAAACCGTAAGGAATTTCAAAAAAGTGCCTGAGCAGCGTATTTATACAATCCAAATATCTATATTTCGTCCATACAAAGTTTTTTGCCACGCCTACTTTTTGGGGGCGTTTTTAGTAAAATACGTTTTTTGTCCAAATTTTAAAACTTTCGAAAAAAATTTTGATGCAAATACTTCCGCAATGGTAATATAAACATTTTGCCTATAGATCATTTTCACCTACGCCCACATTTTGGGGGCGTTTTCTTACAAAAACCATTTGTATACCCCATCCCAAGGCATTAGCAATAAAAATACGTTGTTTTTTGTCGAACCACAAAAGATTTTGATAAACTGTCTGAGCAATATATTGTGACAATGTCATTTTCTGTATTTCATCGCCATAAGGCCTATATTTTGAGGATATTAATTTTAAGGATGGGATGGGATAGGGTTTTCAACGATCCGCATAGCGGATTGTAGCCTCTCATATGTTTCTAACAAATTTTATCGGTTCTTTAATCCATAACAATATTTCAAGCTCTTTATCAGGAACTTACATCATCCAGCTGAACAATGAGACGATCCAGCTCCAGGACATAACGTTTTCAAGCTCCATATTTAGCCACCTTCAAGCTCTCCCTTCAGCGATGTCAAATATCACCACTAAAGGACATATGATCGACCTGGGATACGTACATGGCCTAAGCGTCAAGAATATACAACGCCTGGGTAACTTAACTAATAAGATAAACATTTCTCTAGTAGCAGACATTGGCATGCTCCTCCTTATTCTAATCCTTGCCTGGAGGGCGTTACGGAATTTCAATGCTGGGTCAAAGATCCCAAGACTAAACCTTCATCTACAAGGGTCGCTTCCGGTCGGCAACCAACGTCCGGTCCTTGACCAGCCATAGGTCAGCGGATCTACGGGACGTAGATTTTTAGGAAAGGAGGAGTTAACACGACGCACTTGGCCCACGAGATAAGTGGATGCCAGCGAACCATACCAGATTCGCTGACACATCATTTTCATGTTTCAACATGTTCCCACAGTCCAGGTGCATTAGGATCGTGTTGCATATATGCCGTCGCCACCGGATACGTGTGGTGCGAGCTATTTGGACGTGTCAGCACTTCGCATCGTGGGACCAGAGGTTTCCTATGGGGAAACAATAATCTTTTAAGTTAGTTTTTAAGTTGACCTTATAACTATAACACGGCGGTACGATAGTAGAATAAACGTGTATCTAAGTAAACCGATTTTCATTTAATAAATAAAGTCGAACTGTTGGCGTGCCTTCGGGCACGCGTTCGCATTTTTTTGGAGTCCTCTTAAAGGACATCCTTAACTTAAATAAATAAATAAATAAATAAATAAATAAAGAACTAAAGAACTAAAGAACTAAAGAACTAAGGAACTAAAGAACTAAAGAACTAAAGAACTAAAGAATTAAAGAACTAAAGAACTAAAGAACTAAAGAAATAAAGAAATAAAGAAATAAAGAACTAAAGAACTAAAGAACTAAAGAATTAAAGAACTAAAGAACTAAAGAAATAAAGAAATAAAGAAATAAAGAAATAAAGAAATAAAGAAATAAAGATATAAAGAAATAAAGAAATAAAGGAATAAAGAAATAAAGAAATAAAGAAATAAAGAAATAAAGAAATAAAGAAATAAAGAAATAAAGAAATAAAGAAATAGAGAAATAGAGAAATAAAGAAATAAAGAAATAAAGAAATAAAGAAATAAAGAAATAAAGAATTAAAGAATTAAAGAAATAAAGAAATAAAGAAATAAAGAAATAAAGAAATAATGAAATAAAGAAATAAAGAAATAAAGAAATAGAGAAATAGAGAAATAAAGAAATAAAGAAATAAAGAAATAAAGAAATAAAGAAATAAAGAAATAAAGAATGGCCTTTAAACACTATTGTCAATGAGTTTAGGCCACGTAGAGCTAAACGCGGAGTTAACTCAGCATCAAAAAACTCTACCGACTGTCCCTCTACTACCAAAATGTAAGAGGGCTCCGAACAAAAACTAAAACATTTTTTCTTAATTCCCAAGCCTTTTCACATGATATATTCTCCTTGACAGAAACGTGGCTTAACGCCAGTATACTTGACTCGGAACTCTTTAATCATGAGTTCTCAGTATATAGGAGTGACCGCCATATAAATGACCTAAAAGCGCTTGGCATAAAACAGGAGGTCCCGCCATCGTGCAAGAAGTACACACGCACACATGAATGGTTGTGAGAAAGCTAGGCCCTGGGTACTAACGAGCCTGTTGCGCCAAAAATTTGTATTTTTGTAAAAGCGCTTGGTGGAGGTGTTCTTACTGCAGTTCGCAGTCATCTTACCTCTGAGAAAATAGTATTTCCATTCCCTCTTAACATTGAAATAATCTGTGTTAAGATAACAATCGGAAATAAATATCTTTTTGTTGCAAATGCGTACATTCCTTCATATCGTCTATGCATTCTGTATTCTGAGCTATCGAAGGCTTTACAATACATCTTTGACTTATCTTGTTGTGACAGTACTATTTTGTTGCTGGGCGATTTCAACTTACCACACATTGAATGGGTGCCTTCAGAGGGAGAACCTCATTTTATACCATCAGAAGTTTCTGCACAGCAAGAGCTATTATTACTTGATAACATTTTATCATTTGACTTACAGCAAATAAGCTGTATAAAAAATCATAATAATCGAATTCTCGATTTAGTTTTTTCTTCTGACTCTGTTAGTACTGCAGTATTAGAATCTAGTACCAGCATTACTAACATAGATAAAAATCATCCTCCACTAGATATTTTCATTGACATAGGCGGACATCTGTACGAAAACGCTGACTCGTACGATCGTTCGTACTCTTAAACTTTCAAAGGCTATCTGAAGAAATTATTATTTCTAATATGAAGATTGACGGCTTCTCCAATTTAGAAGAAGCTGTTAAAAATTTCTATTTTATAATAAAAGATTGCATGGGTCAAACTATCCCAGTCAGGCATTCTAAAAATGCCCAAGTCCAGCACCCATGGTACACGAAAGAGCTTAAATCTCTTCGAAACAGACGAAACCGGGCCTGGAATAATTTTGTTAAAAGCCAGAATCAATACGACTATGATAAGTACTTGAATTACTTTAATAAATTCTCTGCGATGTCTAGTAGTTTATATAATGGCTACATAGTCAATATGGAGAACGCTCTTATAAGTGACCCAAAACGCTTTTGGGGATTTGTCAATTCGAAGAGAAAAACGGATGGATACCCAGCCAACTTCTCTTCCAATAATTCAAAAACATCGAGCTCTCTAATTGTGTCAAACTTATTCGCAGAGAGCTTCAGTAAATCATTTATTGATACCCCTCCAGTCTTAGACGAGGATTATTTCAGTTATCTCAATGACTGTGCTCAAGTTAGTTTCAGCAATGTTACATTTGACGATGAGACACTACTTAAATATATATCTTCATTAAACAATGATTATTCTGCAGGGCCCGATGGAATCCCACCAATAGTCGTAAAGCAATGCAAAGATGCTCTTTTGCCATACCTTAAGTATATGTTTGAAAGCTCCCTTGCCACAGGAGTATTCCCAACCCAATGGAAAAGTGCATTTATAACACCTGTTTTTAAAAAAGGCGAGCGAGGAGATATCTCTATTTATAGACCTATCTCTAAACTATCTTGATAAATTAGTATTCCTGTGTCGAAACATTATCTGTGAAGAACAGCATGGCTTTGTTAAACATTGATCCACTGTAACAAATCTATTGACTTTTATGCATCATTGTTCCAATAGTTTAGAAAATAACTAGTGGTGGGTGCACGACTGGGTCGTACGCAACTTTCTCTTTCACAGCGAGTTGGGTGTTAGATCAAATAGAACGCATTTTGATTATTAATGCTTAAAATGATATGAATAATGTCGAAATATGGTTATACGAACGTTTACTACGAAATTTGAAGGAATCGGTGTCTATGGGAATAATAATGATTTTTCGTTATTGGCCAAAACCGAAAATTCCGTTTAGTGATAGTTGGGCTAAAACTAATTATGTGAAATTGCTTCAACTAGTAATAGTAGTATATATATAAAATTTCATTCAATTTGACATAATAGTTTGCGAGAAATGGTCAATTTTCCTTATATGGCCTAAATGACAAAATCCGTTATATGGATTTTCTCGAAAAAACTGGGTATGCAGTTTTGTTGGAGCTAATATGGTTATAGTATATATAAAGTTTAATCAAAATTGTTAGAGCCGTTTTCGAGAAAATTGAGGTTATGTGTAATTTTTATATGGCAGGTACCGTTATTAACATGGCTAAAAACAAACAAAAAAAATGGCCTAGAATTATGACTAAAATAAGCTTGGATACGAAGTTTGAAGAAAATCGGTCTAGCTGTTTAGGCTGGGGAGACCATTACGGACAGACGGACAGACGGACCGACGGACCGACGGACCGATTGGGTTAAATCATATCTCTCATTGAGAACATAACAAGTAAAATTTAGAGGTTCCAAGTCCAACCCTTTTGTTGCTCAATCTGGAGTACCTCAAGGAAGTCATTTGGGACCAATTTTATTTATACTTGCAATTAACGATGTAAAAGCCTGTATTCGAGATAGCAAAATATTGATATATGCTGATGATATGAAAATTTTCAAATGTGTAGGAGATTTAAAAGATTCGCTTTCACTACAAACTGATTTAAATAGTTTTACCATATGGTGTCTTAAAAACGGTTTGAATCTGAACCCTACAAAGTGCCAGCATATGTCATTTTCACGAAAACGCGCTCCATGTAATTTTAAATATACTCTGTCCGGGCACACTCTCTGTCGTGTAGACAGTTTTAAAGATCTTGGTGTTTATTTTGATCCCAAAATGGAGTTTAATAAACACATTAACGTTATCGTCAATAAATCCAACTCCATGTTAGGATTTATAAAAAGGTGGTCAAAAGAGTTTACTGACCCATATGTCACTCTTTCACTCTATAATTGTCTAGTTCGCCCTCACTTGGAGTATGCCTCACAAGTTTGGACACCCTTCTATGTAGTTCATTCGAATAGAATTGAATCAGTCCAACGTAAATTCATAAGATTTGCTTTGAGAGGACTTCCATGGGATGATCTACACAATTTGCCTCCGTATAGGTGTCGAATTAAACTGTTGCAACTATTGTCTTTGTCTCAACGTAGACTTAACAATGACATGGTTTTCTTACACCAATTATTATCAGGACAAATTGATGCTCCTGATCTTTTAAGTGCCATTGGTTTTAATACCCGGGGAGGTTCCTACAACCTGCGTAGATTAAATATATTACATATACCTAATCATAAACAGAACTATGGTATGCATGAGGCCATTAGTCGTATGAGTAGGGTATATAATAAAAATAATGATGTAGTTGAACTACATGTTAGTAAAAGTAGTTTAAAAAATACTCTGCGAAATTGTATGCTGGAGTCATAATAAGTGTATGTAAAATTGTTATATAGCTTAATTGTAATTTCATCGTTTACTGAGTTTGTTAGTGTTGTCAAACTTAATAACTTGTATGTTCTGTTATGTCCCACTAACAAATGCACTAAATGATGAGCCTGTGGATGCATATTATATGCTGTGGCAAATCTCTGCTCGTAGATGCTGCTTGTATTAAGCTCGCTACGACACAGATCTGATAGTGTAAAAATAAAAATATAAAGAAATAAAGAAATAAAGAAATAAAGAAATAAAGAAATAAAGAAATAAAGAAATAAAGAAATAAAGAAATAAAGAAATAAAGAAATAAAGAAATAAAGAAATAAAGAAATAAAGAAATAAAGAAATAAAGAAATAAAGAAATAAAGAAATAAAGAAATAAAGAAATAAAAAAATAAAGAAATAAAGAAATAAAGAAATAAAGAAATAAAGAAATAAAGAAATAAAGAAATAAAGAAATAAAGAAATAAAGAAATAAAGAAATAAAGAAATAAAGAAATAAAGAAATAAAGAAATAAAGAAATAAAGAAATAAAGAAATACAGAAATAAAGAAATAAAGAAATAAAGAAATAAAGAAATAAAGAAATAAAGAAATAAAGAAATAAAGAAATAAAGAAATAAAGAAATAAAGAAATAAAGAAATAAAGAAATAAAGAAATAAAGAAATAAAGAAATAAAGAAATAAAGAAATAAAGAAATAAAGAAATAAAGAAATAAAGAAATAAAGAAATAAAGAAATAAAGAAATAAAGAAATAAAGAAATAAAGAAATAAAGAAATAAAGAAATAAAGAAATAAAGAAATAAAGAAATAAAGAAATAAAGAAATAAAGAAATAAAGAAATAAAGAAATAAAGAAATAAAGAAATAAAGAAATAAAGAAATAAAGAAATAAAGAAATAAAGAAATAAAGAAATAAAGAAATAAAGAAATAATAAAGAAATAAAGAAATAAAGAAATAAAGAAATAAAGAAATAAAGAAATAAAGAAATAAAGAAATAAAGAAATAAAGAAATAAAGAAATAAAGAAATAAAGAAATAAAGAAATAAAGAAATAAAGAAATAAAGAAATAAAGAAATAAAGAAATAAAGAAATAAAGAAATTAAGAAATTAAGAAATAAAGAAATAAAGAAATAAAGAAATAAAGAAATAAAGAAATAAAGAAATAAAGAAATAAAGAAATAAAGAAATAAAGAAATAAAGAAATAAAGAAATAAAGAAATAAAGAAATAAAGAAATAAAGAAATAAAGAAATAAAGAAATAAAGAAATAAAGAAATAAAGAAATAAAGAAATAAAGAAATAAAGAAATAAAGAAATAAAGAAATAAAGAAATAAAGAAATAAAGAAATAAAGAAATAAAGAAATAAAGAAATAAAGAAATAAAGAAATAAAGAAATAAAGAAATAAAGAAATAAAGAAATAAAGAAATAAAGAAATAAAGAAATAAAGAAATAAAGAAATAAAGAAATAAAGAAATAAAGAAATAAAGAAATAAAGAAATAAAGAAATAAAGAAATAAAGAAATAAAGAAATAAAGAAATAAAGAAATAAAGAAATAAAGAAATAAAGAAATAAAGAAATAAAGAAATAAAGAAATAAAGAAATAAAGAAATAAAGAAATAAAGAAATAAAGAAATAAAGAAATAAAGAAATAAAGAAATAAAGAAATAAAGAAATAAAGAAATAAAGAAATAAAGAAATAAAGAAATAAAGAAATAAAGAAATAAAGAAATAAAGAAATAAAGAAATAAAGAAATAAAGAAATAAAGAAATAAAGAAATAAAGAAATAAAGAAATAAAGAAATAAAGAAATAAAGAAATAAAGAAATAAAGAAATAAAGAAATAAAGAAATAAAGAAATAAAGAAATAAAGAAATAAAGAAATAAAGAAATAAAGAAATAAAGAAATAAAGAAATAAAGAAATAAAGAAATAAAGAAATAAAGAAATAAAGAAATAAAGAAATAAAGAAATAAAGAAATAAAGAAATAAAGAAATAAAGAAATAAAGAAATAAAGAAATAAAGAAATAAAGAAATAAAGAAATAAAGAAATAAAGAAATAAAGAAATAAAGAAATAAAGAAATAAAGAAATAAAGAAATAAAGAAATAAAGAAATAAAGAAATAAAGAAATAAAGAAATAAAGAAATAGAGAAATAAAGAAATAAAGAAATAAAGAAATAAAGAAATAAAGAAATAAAGAAATAAAGAAATAAAGAAAAAAAGAAAAAAAGAAATAAAGAAATAAGGAACTAAATAAATAAATAAATAAATACATAAATAAATAAATACATAAAGAAATAAAGCCTTGTCGCGGCGGGGGGCTTAAACGCTGTTTCTTCCATACCCTTGTAGGAAGGCTTAGCGAACTAATTACCCAACTTACAATTATTCTTCCATAAGGCACAAAAATTTAATTTCCACAAGCAATTATTTCTATAGGCCTTACATAGTACTTGTGAGCGGAGTTTGAGTATTTTGGCAGTCGATTGTTTGTTTAGAAGCTTGTTTGAGACATTATGCAAGCAAATTCACAAGCATAATCGACTTCTGTAAGGTTATTTTTAAGCTTCCGGAGATGTGTGTACATGTAGTCGCCAGTGGCCCAGTTGTACAAAGAACAGATTTTACAACAATACAGACGCCATCTCCAGTTTTTTTATGGCTTGTGAAAGGTGATCTATTGAAGCGAAAAATATTAAATGAACTACATAAAATTTCATTATCTAAAACAGTTTTGTCGAGCCAAGTTTCAGTGAAACATATCACATCATATAGTAGACCATGACTTGTTAGAAATAGCGATCTTAACTTCGATTTGAGACCTCTGACATGTTGGTAATATAGCGTAAGGGAATTCACATTTCGTTCGAGTTCATTCTTTCTCTCTGTCCGTTGTCCACTCGGCGCTTCCGAAAAGGATGAACTATTGAGTTTCGAGACCAGAAAACTTTATCAACGAGATGAACTTCTTCGTGTTGGAGGAAAGTTAAAACATGCGAATATCGCCTATAATATAATACATCCTATCATTTTAACAAATAATAATCATGTTTCGTTTATTATAGTCACAGGTATCCATATAAACTTTCTTCATACAGGAGTATCTGAGACGTTCATAATTCTTCGAAAACAGTACTGGATATTGGATAGCAGAAACTTGATTCGAAAGATTGTACATTGCTGCAAGGTGTGCTTTATGCAAAGAAAGCATACAAGTACTCAGCTGATGGGTGACCTACCTTTGCAGCGGATATTGTTTGTATGTATGTCAACAAAGGCTATGCACCTTGAATTGGTAAGTGGTCTGACCACTGATGCGTTTTGGCTGCCTTGCGTCGATTAGTTTCTCGTCGTGGAAAATGCACTAACATTTATAGTGATAATGGAACAAATTTCCAAGGCGCTCGTCGTTGCCTAAATGAAATGCATCAGTTGGTAATGTCTCAGATCCATAACGATGACGTCGCTGCAGCTCTGGCAAAAGATGGAATCTCGTGGCACTTTATTCCGCCATCCGCACCGCAATTCGGTGGATTGTGGGAGTCTGGAGTACGTTCCCTTAAATTGCACTTGCGACGTGTTGTTGGAAACTCTATTCTAACGTTCGAGGAGTTGTACACCATATTAACTCAAATAGAATCGATACTAAACTCTCGTCCTTTATGTGTTTTATCTGATGATAATACAAATCCATTAACCCCTGCATATTTTCTTATAGGTGAGCCTTTAACCGCTGTTCCAAAACCCATTCTACTCGATGCATCACCAAATTGTTTGGAGCACTGGAATCACATTCAGAGCATGGCCCAGGGGTTTTGGAAAAGATGGAGGATGGAATACATCACATCACTTCAGGAGAGTGGCAGCAGGCAACTGTAAACTTTAACCCAGGTGATGTCGTTGTGATCAAGGAGCCCAATGTCTTCTTGGTAAAATCAAAGACGTTACTGCTGGTCAAGACGAACGTGTACGTGTTGCTACCATCACTACCAGCAGAGGCATATTTGTTCGACCTATTGCTAAATTAGTGGCTCTCCCCATTTCCTGAAACCTGTTCCAGGGGGCCGGGATGTTTGAGATTAGAAATCTCTACACTTAATTTGTTGAAATTCATTTCATTATTTAAAATATTATAATTTTGTTTAAATAATTACTTTGACTAACTGTATAATCACACATAAGTTCTAACAACTAAACCTATGCATTTAACATTTCAATAACACTTTGCATGTTAACCGCATGCACTGCGTTATAGTACAACAACAATGGAGATTGCAGCCTATAATGTTGGTCGCGTTATGATACAGCAACAATTTATGTGTGCACTGGTTTTTATGTTGAACTGCAACAACAAATGCATTTATGCTATGCACAACTTTTTTTTTGTTGTACCAGCTTGTGGGTTGATTGTGCGGTTCTCGTCCACTTAGTTTTTGACCGCAGCAGACATCACATCAATAATAACATTTTTAAGAAATTCGAAATTCGTTTTTATTTTCTTTTTCACTTGGAATTATCGTATTATTCTTTAACTCATATTTGAACCGGATCTAAATCACCGTCCGTGGTCAATTTAACGTAGTTTTCTTCTTATCCTTTGTAATTATACCCTATCCCATAGGGGTATATTAGTTTTGATACTTAGTTTGTAACATAGAGAAATAATTTAGCTTCATATACCTCAAACTATATGGATCGACTCAGAATGTCTGTCTGTCCGTCTGTGTGTCCGTCCGTCCGTCTGTCTGTTCGTCACCGATTTTTGGGCCTTAAATTTTGAGCTAGGATAATGAAACTTGGTATATAGGATCCTTGTCCGAGTCACCAAAACAAGTGTAAAAATTTTTAAAATCCGCCAACTGCCACGCCCCCTTATTAGGAAAACGTATTTTTTGTCCAAACCTTAAGGAATTTTAAAAAAAAGTGTCTGAGGAGCATTTTTAGAGAATCGTAATATCTATATTACGTCAATATAAAGTTTTTTGCCACGCCCACTTTTGGGGGCGTTTTTTATAAAAAATATTTTTTGGTCCGTCTGTCTGTTCGTCACCGATTTTTGGGCCTTAAATTTTGAGCTAGGATAATGAAATTTGGTATATATGATCCTTGTCCGAGTCACCAAAACAAGTGTAAAAAATTTTGAAATCCACCAAACCGTAATGAATTTTAAAAAAGTGTTTGAGAAGCATATTTAGAAAATGGTAATATCTATATTTCGTCAATATAAAGTTTTTTGCCACGCCCACTTTTTAGGGGCGTTTTTAATATAAAACGCTTTTTGTCAAAATTTTAAAACTTTCGAAAAAAATTTATATAATATAATATATAAATACTTCTGCAATGGTAATATAAACGTCCATAGATCATTTTCACCTACGCCCACATTTTGGGGGCGTTTTCTTACAAAAACCATTTGTATATCCCATCCCAAGGCATTAGCAATAGAAATACGTTGTTTTTGTCGAACCACAAAAGATTTTGATAAACTGTCTGAGCATTATATTGTGACAATGTCATTTTCTGTATTTCATCGCCATAAGGCCTATACATATTTTGAGGATATTAATTTTAAGGATGGGATAGGGTATTCAACGATCCGCACAGCGGATTGTAGCCTCTCATTATGTTTATAATTTGGCACGAGATACAAATGTTTGTAGAGCTGTGATGTTATGGTGAGGGGGCAAGAACTACCCCCGTCCGACGAGTATAGCTGAGCAACCACTAGTGTGCCGCGCCCTTCTCACCAACATCGAAGTTGCCCCCGAGGCTTACGAAGTCTCACAACAATTGCTGAAGGGTCTGGAGCAAGCAACGCTACTGCTCGACATTCCTTTGAAATTTAGACAAGGAATTATTGGGGTTGCCGACGATATTTGCGAAATGTTCTCGCAAGTACAAATACGCCCAGTCTATCAACATGTACAACGTTTTCTATATAATAGAGAGATGGAGATTGCAGTTTGCCATTTATTATTTTTGGAGCAATATGTTCACCATGCTTCGCTGAGTAGATTACAAATCATAATGCTGAGGAGTTCAAACAACAATATCCCGAGGCTGCAGCTGCCATAATAGATAAACATTATGTTGACGATTTTGTGTGCAGTTTCCAATGTCAACATGAAGGCGAAGGAATCTGTCATCAAGTAGTAACTAGTAACCATCAATGCTGAAGCCGGTTTCAAATTCCGAAACTTTATTTCCAACTCTAACCACCTGCAAGACATGATGACCGGGGGAACAACCATGGAAGCCAGTCACATCAATATAGAGAGGAATGCAAAAACTGATAAGGTCCTTGGGATGTATTGGGATACGCCGTCCGATAAGTTCAGATTTCAAACAAAGTTTCATAGAATCCCACAGTGTTAAAAAATAACAGCCACCCTGTATTTTTTTAGAACAACTGGTAGTTGTTCGCCTTATTATATACTTATCTCTTTTTATACCCTATCCCATAGGGGTATATTAGTTTTTTTTTTTATAACACTATCAGATCTGTGTCGTAGCGAGCTTAATACAAGCAGCATCTACGAGCAGAGATTTGCCACAGCATATAATATGCATCCACAGGCTCATCATTTAGTGCATTTGTTAGTGGGACAAAACAGAACATAGATGAAACTAAGTTTGAAATCACTAGCAAAATCAATAAACGATTAAATTACAATGAAGCTATATTATTATTAAACAAAGGACAATTTTAAATATACTTATTACGGCTCTAGAATACAATTTCGCAGAGTGTTTTTCAAACTACTTTTACTAACATGCAGTTCAACTACGTCGTTATTTTTATTGTAAACTCTACTCATGCGACTAATAGCCTCATGCATGCCATAGTTGTGTTTATGGCTAGGTATATGTAATATATTGAATCTACGCAGGTTTTAGGAACCTCCCCGAGTATTAAAACCAATAGCACTTAAAAGATCAGGAGCATCAATTTGTCCTGATAATAATTGTTGTAAGAAAACCATGTCATTGTTAAGTCTACGTTGAGACAAAGGCAATAGTTGCAGCAGTTTAATTCTGCACCTATACGGAGGCAAATTGTGCAGATCATCCCATGGAAGTCCTCTCAAAGCAAATCTTATGAATTTACGTTGGACTGATTCAATTCTATTCGAATGAACTACATAGAAGGGTGTCCAAACTTGTGAAGCATACTCCAAGTGAGGCCGAACTAGACAGTTATAGAGCGAAAGAGTGACGTAAGGGTCATTAAACTCTTTTGACCATCTTTTAATAAATCCTAACATAGAGTTTGATTTATTGACGATAACGTTAATGTGTTTATTAAACTCCATTTTGGGATCAAAATATACACCAAGATCTTTAAAACTGTCTGCACGACAGAGAGTGTGCCCGGACAGAGTATATTTAAAATTACATGGAGCGCGTTTTCGTGAAAATGACATATGCTGGCACTTTGTAGGGTTCAGATTCAAACCGTTTTTAAGACACCATATGGTAAAACTATTTAAATCGGTTTGTAGTGAAAGCGAATCGTTTAGATCTTCTACACATATGAAAATTTTCATATCATCAGCATATATCAATATTTTGCTATCTCGAATACAAGCTTTTACATCGTTAATTGCAAGTATAAATAATATTGGTCCTAAATGACTTCCTTGAGGTACTCCAGAGTGAGCAACAAAAGGGTCTGACTTGGAACCTCTAAATTTTACTTGGTATGTTCTCAAGGAGAGGTATGATTTAACCCAATTTATGAAACCTGGAGGGAATCCATACGCCTTAAGTTTAAAAATTATGATGTTATGTGATAACTGGTCAAAGGCTTTGGAGAAGTCGGTGTATATACAATCGACTTCTTTTTTATTTTCCAAACTATTGCAGCAATGATGCATGAAAGTTAATAGATTTGTTACAGTGGATCGATGTTTAACAAAGCCATGTTGTTCATCACAGATGATGTTTCGACAAAGGAAGACCAATTTATCACAAATAATATGTTCGAATAACTTGGGAATGCAAGATAGTTTTGAGATAGGTCTATAATTAGAAATATCTCCACGCTCACCTTTTTTTAAAAACAGGTGTAATAAATGCATTTTTCCATTGAGTTGGGAATACTCCAGTGGCAAAGGAGCTTTCAAACATATACTTAAGTTATGGCAAAAGAGCATCTTTGCATTGCTTTACGACTACTGGTGGGATTCCATCGGGCCCCGCTGAATAGTCATTATTTAATAAAGAGATATATTTAAGTAGTGTCTCATCGTCAAATATAACGTTGCTGAAACTAACTTGAGGACAGCCATTGAGATAACTGAAATAATGTTTGTCTAAGACAAGAGGGGTGTCAATAAATGATTTACTGAAATTCTCTGCGAATAAGTTAGATAAAATTAGAGAGTCCGATGTTTTTGAATTATTATAAGAGAAATTGGCTGGATATCCATCCGTTTTTCTCTTCGAATTGACAAAGCCCCAAAAGCGTTTAGGGTCATTTTTAAGAGCGTTCTCCATATTGACTATATAGCCATTATATAAACTACTTGACATCGTAGAGAATTCATTAAAATAATTCAGGTATTTATCATAGTCGTGATGATTCTGGCTTTTTACAAAATTATTCCAGGCCCGGTTACGTCTATTTCGAAGAGATTTAAGCTCTTTCGTGTACCAAGGATGCTGGGTTTGAGAATTTTTTGAATATTTGACTGGGATTGTTCTATCGATTGTTCTATTCGAAAGAATAATTTCTTCGGATAGCCTTTGAAAATTTGCTTTCCGAAAGTCAAAAGAGTACGAACGATCGTACGAATCAACGTTTTCGTACAGATGTCCGCCTATGTCAATGAAAATATCCAATGGAGGATGATTTTTGTCTATGTTAGTAATGCTAGTACTAGATTTTAATACTGCAGTACTAACAAAGTCAGAAGAAAAAACTAAATCGAGAATTCGATTATTATGATTTTTTATACAGCTTGTTTGCTGTAAGTCAAATGTTAAAATTTTGTCAAGTAATAGTAGCTCTTGTTGTGCAGAATCTTCAGATGGTATAAAGTGAGGTTCTCCCTCAGAAGGCACCCAATCTATGTGCGGCAAGTTAAAATCACCCAGTAACAAGATAGTACTGTCACAACAAGATAAGTCAAAGATATATTCTAAAGCCTTTGATAGCTCAGAATACAGAGTGCAAAGACGATATGAGGGAATGTACGCATTTGCAACATAAAGATATTTTTTTCCAAGAGATATCTTAACACAGATTATTTCTATGTTAAGAGGGAATGGAAATTCTATTTTCTCAGAGGTTAGATGACTGCGGACTGCAGTAAGAACACCTCCACCAAGCGCTTTTAGGTCATTTATATGGCGGTCACTCCTATATACTGAGAACTCGTGATTAAAGAGTTCCGAGTCAAGTATACTGGCGTTAAGCCACGTTTCAGTCAAGGAGAATATGTCATGGGAAAAGGCTTGGGAATTTAGAAAAAATGTTTTTGTTTTTGTTCGGAGCCCTCTTACATTTTGGTAGTAGAGGGACAGTCTTTGTAGTTTTTTGAAGTAGGACTGTTTTCTTTGCGGGTTACTTTTCGCGGCTTAAACTCATTAACAATTGTATTTGAAGGCCATGAGTTACTGTTGCATACCGTTTCAAAGAGACCAGCAGGAACAAGTATTTTAAATGACGAAACAAAGCTATCAGGCTTACTGATTTTTGTACATTTAATTAAGGGGCCTCTGGGAACGAGATTTGTTGATACCAAGTGATTTATGACATCGTCAACCGAAGTGCTTGGTTTCAACCGTGAAATAAAAATCGATTTCGGTTTAGGAATCGATTCAATCGAGGATATATTTTTGGTAACTGCACTATTTGAATCAGATAATGGGAAAACGGTAACGGGAGAAGGATCAGCCTGAGAGGACTCGACCGACAAATTTTTAACGTCATTTGTTTTGTTTTGATGTTGGCTTCTCAAATTTGAGCGCTTAGCTCTCGGATTTGCCAACGATGAATTGTTGACACGTTTTCGCTTTGCTGTGACAGTTTTATCGTTGGATGTTTTGGAAGGGCTGGATAGAATGGACGTGGTTACAGAATCACTTATCTTTTCTGTTTTATCTAACGAGGTTTGTAAAGAGTCTGTAGATGTGGAGGCATCACATGACTCACATGGGTCTGAGAAGGAAGACACAGTGGATAATGTGTGATTAAAACTCTCAAACAAGTCTTTAAAGCCTTTTGAGAGCTTTGCAATGTCAGATTTAAATATCGACATTTTAGTTTTGATACTTAGTTTGTAACATAGAGAAATAATTTAGCTACATATACCTCAAAGTATATGGATCGACTCAGAATCGCTAGCTGAGTCGATTAAGCCATGTCTGTCTGTCCGTCCGTCCGTCACCGATTTTTAGGCCTTAAATTTTGAGCTAGGTTAATGAAATTTGGTATATGGGATCCTCGCCCGTGCCTACAGAACAAGTGTAAAAATTTTTGAAATCCGCCCACTGCTACGCCCCCTTTTAAGATAAACTCAGTTTTTGGCCAAACCGTAAGGAATTTTAAAAAAGTATCTGAAAAGCATATTTAGAGAATCGTAATATCTATATTTCGTCAATACAAAGTTTCTTGCCACGCCCTCTTTTTGGGGGCGTTTTCTATAAAAAAAAAACTTTTTTTGGCCAAATTTGAAAATTTTCGAAAAAAATTTGATGCAAAATCATTGGTAGTATTAAAATGAACATTTCATCAGCAGACCATTTGAACCCTCGCCCACTTTTTGCGGGCGTTTTCCTACAAAAACCATTTGTATGCCCTACCCCAAGGCATGTGCAATACAAAAACGTGGTTTTTTGTCGAACCATAAAAGAATTTGATAATTCTTCGGAACAATATGTTGTAACCATGTAAAGACCATATTTTGGGGATATCAATTTAAAGGATGGGATGGGATAGGGTATTAAACGATCCGCACAGCGGATTGTAGCCTTCTCATATGTTTTTCTTTACATACATTTTAACAAATACGTTTATATAAATGCACTGTACAATGAATTTCTTTTTTAGTTGCAACTATAATCTATAGCCGTACACACCTTTGAATTTTCGGTAGTAATAAACTTTAACAATAAAATGTTTTACTTGTCATTTTCCACGGATCTCCCCTTTTTATACCCTATCCCATAGGGGGGTATATTAGTTTTGAAACTTAGTTTGTAACATAGAGAAATAATTTTGCTACATATACCTCAAAGTATATGGATTGACTCAGAATCGCTAGCTGAGTCGATTAAGCCATGTCTGTCTGTCCGTCCGTCCGTCCGTCCGTCCGTCTGTACGTCACCGATTTTTAGGCGTTAAATTTTGAGCTAGGATAATGAAATTTGGTATATAGGATCCTCGTCTCTGCCTACAGAAAAAGTGTAAAAATTTTTTAAATCCGCCCACTGCCACGCCCCCTTTTAAGAAAAACTCATTTTTTGACCAAACCGTAAGGAATTTTAAAAAAGTTTCTGAACAACATATTTAGACAATATTAATATCTATATTTCGTCCGTATAAAGTTTTTTGCCACGCCCACTTTTTGGGGGCGTTTTCAATTAAAAACTGTTTTCGGTAAAATTTTAAATTATTCGAAAAAAATTTTGATGCAGAATCATTAACATTATTAATATGAACATTTCGTCTATATACCATTTTAACCCACGCCCACTTTTTGGGGGCGTTTTTATATAAAAAACATATGAGAGGCTACAATCCGCTATGCGGATCGTTGAATACCCTATCCCATCCTTTAAATTAATATCCTCAAAATATAGGCCTTATGGCGATGAAATACAGAAAATGACATTGTCACAATATATTGCGACAAAAAACAACGTATTTCTATTGCTAATGCCTTGGGATGGGGTATACAAATGGTTTTTGTAAGAAAACGCCCCCAAAATGTGGGCGTAGGTGAAAATGATCTTTGGACAAAATGTCCAAAGAAGTATTTGCATCAAAATTTTCTTCGAAAGTTTTAAAATTTGGACAAAAAGCGTTTTTTACTAAAAACGACCCCAAAAAGTGAGCGTGGCAAAAAACTTTGTATCAACGAAATATAGATATTAGGATTGTCTAAATATGCTACTCAGAAATTTTTTTGAAATTCCTTACGGTTTGGCCAAAAAATAAGTTTTCCTAAAAAGGGGGCGTGGCAGTGGGCGGATCTCAAAAATTTTTACACTTGTTCTGGTGGCACGGACGAGGATACTACATACCAAATTTCATTATCCTAGCTCAAAATTTAAGGCCCAAAAACCGCTGACGAACAGACGGACGGACGGACGGACGGACAGACAGACATGGCTAATGCGACTCAGCTAGCGATTCTGAGTCGATCCATATACTTTGAGGTATATGTAGCAAAATTATTTCTCTATGTTACAAACTAAGTATCAAAACTAATATACCCCCCTATGGGATAGGGTATAAAAACGACGTATACCCTGCCTTGTGTTCAAGATCGCTGTCGCGATCTCACTGAGGGTGGTTTCTTCATTTTCCTTATTATACCCTATCCCATAGGGGTATATTAGTTTTGATACTTAGTTTGTAACATAGAGAAATAATTTAGCTACATATACCTCAAAGTATATGGATCGACTCAGAATCGCTAGCTGAGTCGAATTAGCCATGTCTGTCTGTCCGTCCGTCCGTCCGTCCGTCCGTCCGTCTGTCTGTTCGTCACCGATTTTTGGGCCTTAAATTTTGAGCTAGGATAATGAAATTTGGTAGATAGGATCCTTGGCCGAGTCACCAGAACAAGTGTAAAAATTTTTGAAATCCGCCCACTGCCACGCCCCCTTTTTAGGAAAACTTATTTTTTGGCTTGACTTGCGAATCGATTATCACCGACAAGTGGAGCAGGGGGGAGAACTGGATGAAGTAGAACCATCTTCCAACAAAAGCGAGTCATCTTCTCTTTCTCAAATTGGCGGCGACGACGTCAAAAATATTTTGCGGTTTCTTAAACGGGAAGTTGAATCGTTGGAGAGAAGCGGTGTTTCACATACCAACGCAAAGCCAAGAACAAGTCCCCTAAACACGGCGTCGAGCTTAATCGCAGTAAGCGAAGATACCACTTGTCTCTTTTGCAAATCTAAAGGTCACAAGACGAGGGAGTGTGACAGCAATATATCTCTCTCAGAAAAAAGAAACATACTACGCACAACTTGGCGATGTTTCCGTTGTGCAAAGGTCGGTCACTCGTCAAAGAAATGTAGAAGTAGTAAATTTCTCTCATGCAACAAATGTCAAGGTAAGCATATGACTACCATGTGCGATCCCAATTTTGTAGGCGCTTCACAAGTGACAGCGGATAGAAATCGTGAAGACAGTGAAAAACATATGAGAAGGCTACAATCCGCTGTGCGGATCGTTTAATACCCTATCCCATCCCATCCTTAAAATTGATATCCCCAAAATATGGTCTTTACATGGTTACAACATATTGTTCCGAAGGATTATAAAATTCTTTTATGGTTCGACAAAAAACCACGTTTTTGTATTGCACATGCCTTGGGGTAGGGCATACAAATGGTTTTTGTAGGAAAACGCCCGCAAAAAGTGGGCGCGGGTTCAAATGGTCTACTGATGAAATGTTCATTTTAATACTACCAATGATTTTGCATTAAAATTTTTTTCGAAAATTTTCAAATATGGCCAAAAAAAGTTTTTTTATAGAAAACGCCCCCAAAAAGTGGGCGTGGCAAAAAACTTTGTATTGACGAAATATAGATATTACGATTCTCTAAATATGCTTTTCAGATACTTTTTTAAAATTCCTTACGGTTTGGCCAAAAACTGAGTTTATCTTAAAAGGGGGCGTGGCAGTGGGCGGATTTCAAAAATGTTTACACTTGTTCTGTAGGCACGGGCGAGGATCCCATATACCAAATTTCATTAACCTAGCTCAAAATTTAAGGCCAAAAAATCGGTGGCTTAATCGACTCAGCTAGCGATTCTGAGTCGATCCATATACTTTGAGGTATATGTAGCTAAATTATTTCTCTATGTTACAAACTAAGTATCAAAACGAATATACCCCTATGGGATAGGGTATAAACATATGAGAGGCTACAATCCGCTATGCGGATCGTTGAATACCCTATCCCATCCCATCCTTTAAATTAATATCCTCAAAATATAGGCCTTATGGCGATGAAATACAGAAAATGACATTGTCACAATATATTGCTCAGACAGTTTCTCAACATCTTGTGTGGTTCGACAAAAAATAACGTATTTCCTATTGCTAATGCCTTGGGATGGGGTATACAAATGGTTTTTGTAAGAAAACGCCCCCAAAATGTGGGCGTAGGTGAAAATGATCTATAGACAAAATGTATATATTACCATTTCGGAAGTATTTGCATCAACATTTTTTTCGAAAGTTTTAAAATTTGGACAAATAGCGTTTTTTACTAAAAACGCCCCCAAAAAGTGGGCGTGGCAAGAAACTTTGTATGAACGAAATATAGATATTAGGATTGTCTAAATATGCTACTCAGACACTTTTTTGAAATTTCTTACGGTTTGGCCAAAAATAAGTTTTCCTAAAAGGGGGCGTGGCAGTGGGCGGATTTCAAAAATGTTTACACTTGTTCTGGTGGCATGGATCTGAGTCGATCCATATACTTTGAGGTATATGTAGCAAAATTATTTCTCTATGTTACAAACTAAGTATCAAAACTAATATACCCCCCTATGGGATAGGGTATAAAAACGACGTATACCCTGCCTTGTGTTCAAGATCGCTGTCGCGATCTCACTGAGGGTGGTTTCTTCATTTTCCTTATTATACCCTATCCCATAGGGGTATATTAGTTTTGATACTTAGTTTGTAACATAGAGAAATAATTTAGCTACATATACCTCAAAGTATATGGATCGACTCAGAATCGCTAGCTGAGTCGAATTAGCCATGTCTGTCTGTCCGTCCGTCCGTCCGTCCGTCCGTCCGTCTGTCTGTTCGTCACCGATTTTTGGGCCTTAAATTTTGAGCTAGGATAATGAAATTTGGTAGATAGGATCCTTGGCCGAGTCACCAGAACAAGTGTAAAAATTTTTGAAATCCGCCCACTGCCACGCCCCCTTTTTAGGAAAACTTATTTTTTGGCCAAACCGTAAGGAATTTCAAAAAAGTGTCTGGGTAGCATATTTAGACAATCCTAATATCTATATTTCGTTCATACAAAGTATTTTGCCACGCCCACTTTTTGGGGGCGTTTTTAGTAAAAAACGCTTCTTGTCCAAATTTTAAAACTTTCGAAAAAAATTTTAATGCAAATACTTCCGAAATGGTAATATAAACATTTTGTCCATAGATCGTTTTCACCTACGCCCACATTTTGGGGGCGTTTTCTTACAAAAACCATTTGTATACTCCATCCCAAGGCATTAGCAACAGAAATACGTTGTTTTTTGTCGAACCACACAAGATTTTGAGAAACTGTCTGAGCAATATATTGTGACAATGTCATTTTCTGTATTTCATCGCCATAAGGCCTATATTTTGATAATATTAATTTTAAGGATGGGATGGGATAGGGTATTCAACGATCCGCACAGCGGATTGTAGCCTCTCATATGTTTTTATACTGAAATTAGGAGCGGAGGAAAAATATAGACCATTATATGTCAACTTTACTTGGAGGAAAATATATTGTTTCGTTTTTTGTCTTGTTGGTTCTTTGAAGGCGTATGGTGTGATCACGGTCGGATAGATTAAGCAAAACATTACACATGAATTGAGTGTGACTGTGTCTGTATGAAGGTGTACGGTTTTAGATTTAAACCCTATTTGCTCATTATGCTTTCGTTGATCATTATTAATTGTGTCGTGCATATTGATCATGTAGGTACTGATATTGGCACGCAAAGTAAAGAAAATTGCAGTGTCACACCAATTTTTTTTTTGTTTATTTAGATATTCAACAGCATTTTAGTTCTAAGCACTGTAAAGTTGGGTTACGCATTGTAAATTACAGGCAAAAACGCTTAGTGATTAAATCTCTTTCGCGTCATTTTTGTTCTCTTAAATCCCCTCTCTGCGCAATCGCCCGTTGGCCAACTGAATTGGTACGGACTATACAATGAATTTCTTTTTTAGTTGCAACTATAATCTATAGCCGTACACACCTTTGAATTTTCGGTAGTAATAAACTTTAACAATAAAATGTTTTACTTGTCATTTTCCACGGATCTCCCCTTTTTTATATTTGGTGTCGAAACCCGGGAACAGAGAAAATCGGTAAAATAAAAGAATTCAAGGTTGTATCGCGCTCGTGTTTTTTTCTAGTTGCCTACTCGCTTTTCAAAATGGAGTTTTTATCACGTGCGGCATATAGAGGGCAAGTTACGAGAATTGCCAAAACCGCCGCAGATTATTTAAAAGATGAAAGCTCACAACTTACGGAAGATAACATGACTAAATTCGATGAAATCGAAGAGGAGCTCGTTTCGCTAATACAAAGGCTAACGGCTGTCAATGATAGTTTGAATACGATTAACGAAGATCTCAAGCGAAAGGAATTAATCAAGGCTGATTCTGCTGAGAAAATCGTCGAATATCAAGACCAGGCTGTCGGTGTACTCGCTCGTCTAAATATGACTAAATTGCGCCAGAAACAGAATGCAGCTATTTCTATCGTCGAACCAGGTGAAATTTCTATTAATACGAAATCATACAGCAGTGCATCTAAGTTGCCCAATCTTCCTCTGAAGCGCTTTGATGGCTGTTTCGATAATTGGTTGGCATTCTGGGAACAATTTCGGTCTGCTGTACATGAAAATGTAAACATGTCACCACCTGAAAAATTTAATTACTTAGAGTCGTTATTGACAGGAGAAGCTAAAAGATCTATTGCTGAGTTTACGCCTTCAGAAAAAAGCTACGAGGCGCCTGTGTCCTTATTGCAGGAGCAGTATGGAGACATCGACAAGCTCATAGACAAACATGTTCAGCAGCTAATAAATCTTAGTGTTGTTCGAGATCGTGCTGATGTTGCTGGCCTTCGCAGCCTCTATGGGAAAGTCATAGCGTGCACTCGTTCCCTTACCGCATTGCAAGTGCCCAATACTCATTATTACGTCATGCTTCGCTCCATTCTTCTACGCTGTCTTCCAACCGACTTGCGAATCGATTATCACCGACAAGTGGAGCAGGGGGGAGAACTGGATGAAGTAGAACCATCTTCCAACAAAAGCGAGTCATCTTCTCTTTCTCAAATTGGCGGCGACGACGTCAAAAATATTTTGCGGTTTCTTAAACGGGAAGTTGAATCGTTGGAGAGAAGCGGTGTTTCACATACCAACGCAAAGCCAAGAACAAGTCCCCTAAACACGGCGTCGAGCTTAATCGCAGTAAGCGAAGATACCACTTGTCTCTTTTGCAAATCTAAAGGTCACAAGACGAGGGAGTGTGACAGCAATATATCTCTCTCAGAAAAAAGAAACATACTACGCACAACTTGGCGATGTTTCCGTTGTGCAAAGGTCGGTCACTCGTCAAAGAAATGTAGAAGTAGTAAATTTCTCTCATGCAACAAATGTCAAGGTAAGCATATGACTACCATGTGCGATCCCAATTTTGTAGGCGCTTCACAAGTGACAGCGGATAGAAATCGTGAAGACAGTGAAAAACATATGAGAAGGCTACAATCCGCTGTGCGGATCGTTTAATACCCTATCCCATCCCATCCTTAAAATTGATATCCCCAAAATATGGTCTTTACATGGTTACAACATATTGTTCCGAAGGATTATAAAATTCTTTTATGGTTCGACAAAAAACCACGTTTTTGTATTGCACATGCCTTGGGGTAGGGCATACAAATGGTTTTTGTAGGAAAACGCCCGCAAAAAGTGGGCGCGGGTTCAAATGGTCTACTGATGAAATGTTCATTTTAATACTACCAATGATTTTGCATTAAAATTTTTTTCGAAAATTTTCAAATATGGCCAAAAAAAGTTTTTTTATAGAAAACGCCCCCAAAAAGTGGGCGTGGCAAAAAACTTTGTATTGACGAAATATAGATATTACGATTCTCTAAATATGCTTTTCAGATACTTTTTTAAAATTCCTTACGGTTTGGCCAAAAACTGAGTTTATCTTAAAAGGGGGCGTGGCAGTGGGCGGATTTCAAAAATGTTTACACTTGTTCTGTAGGCACGGGCGAGGATCCCATATACCAAATTTCATTAACCTAGCTCAAAATTTAAGGCCAAAAAATCGGTGGCTTAATCGACTCAGCTAGCGATTCTGAGTCGATCCATATACTTTGAGGTATATGTAGCTAAATTATTTCTCTATGTTACAAACTAAGTATCAAAACGAATATACCCCTATGGGATAGGGTATAAACATATGAGAGGCTACAATCCGCTATGCGGATCGTTGAATACCCTATCCCATCCCATCCTTTAAATTAATATCCTCAAAATATAGGCCTTATGGCGATGAAATACAGAAAATGACATTGTCACAATATATTGCTCAGACAGTTTCTCAACATCTTGTGTGGTTCGACAAAAAATAACGTATTTCCTATTGCTAATGCCTTGGGATGGGGTATACAAATGGTTTTTGTAAGAAAACGCCCCCAAAATGTGGGCGTAGGTGAAAATGATCTATAGACAAAATGTATATATTACCATTTCGGAAGTATTTGCATCAACATTTTTTTCGAAAGTTTTAAAATTTGGACAAATAGCGTTTTTTACTAAAAACGCCCCCAAAAAGTGGGCGTGGCAAGAAACTTTGTATGAACGAAATATAGATATTAGGATTGTCTAAATATGCTACTCAGACACTTTTTTGAAATTTCTTACGGTTTGGCCAAAAATAAGTTTTCCTAAAAGGGGGCGTGGCAGTGGGCGGATTTCAAAAATGTTTACACTTGTTCTGGTGGCACGGACGAGGATCCTATATACCAAATTTCATTATGCTAGCTCAAAATTTAAGGCCCAAAAACCGCTGACGAACAGACAGACGGACGGACGGACGGACAGACAGACATGGCTAATTCGACTCAGCTAGCGATTCTGAGTCGATCCATATACTTTGAGGTATATGTAGCAAAATTATTTCTCTATGTTACAAACTAAGTATCAAAACTAATATACCCCCCTATGGGATAGGGTATAATAACGAAAAATAATACACTGAATTTGTGCACATACACTCAAAATATAAAATCTAATATTTTTTTGAAGACTGTGAGATGCATTGCTCAAAAGAATAATCGAGCTATTTCTATTCGTGCGATTATAGATGGTGGCAGTCAGTACACCTATATTCGCGAAAGCATTGTCAAGAAATTAAACCTAAAATGTTTGTTAAGATAAATCTGTCTGTCATACCATTTGGAAGAAAAAAGTAAACTCTTTGGAAAATTTTAACAAAGTAAAGATTAATCTACGTAGTGGACTGAAAAATGGCGGCCCTATTTCCTTGGAAGCTGTTGTGGTACCAAAAATGTGTGTCGATGTGTTGGAGGTACCCCAAGAAGAATGTGCACTTTTCAGAGGCATTCAACTAGCTGACGTTCGACCAAATGACATTGAGGTTGAAGATGGTTTGAGTCTCCTAGTCGGCTCGGATTTCTACTGGTCTGTCATAACAGGAAAGCAACGTCGTCTTACAGATCGATTAAGAGCAATCGATACAGTTTTCGGCTGGGCACTACAGGGGATTCACCCCTCCGTACGTGAACGCATGTATACACATAATAAAAATCCATTCTCTTCCAGTAATCTTCTGAGCTTAGCGTATGTACCGAAGCCTTCGCACGATTTCTGGTCCCTTGAAACAATTGGCATTATGAACAACGAACAGGATAACTCTACGCTTACAAGGAGTCTAATCGACAAATGCATAATGAGGGAAGGTTCCCGCTATGTTGCTAAACTGCCTTGGAAGGATGATGACTCCCTTCTGGGGACCAACAAAGCTCAAGCATAAAGCGTCTCGAATCACTGTATCGTCGCTTATCTAGAGACCCCTCTAAATTGTTGGAATACGACGATGCTATACAAAAGCTGGTCAACGGTGGTGTTGCGGAACCCGCGCAGAAGTTAGAGCGGCACTATAAACAGCGAGTATTTTGTTTACCACATAGACCCGTGTATAAAGAGGGAAGTGTTTCAACGAAGTTACGCGTGGTATTTGATGCTTCTGCGCATGAAGAGGATTCGCGGTCCCTTAATGATCTGCTTTGAACTGGAGCTAATTTGTTGCCGGACGTAATGATGGTGTTGCATAATTTCCGCTTGGGTCCCTATGGTGTAGTTGCGGACATTGAAAATGCTTTCCTTCAAATTAGTTTGCATGTAGATGACCGTGATAGCCGTCGTTTCTTATGGTTTGAGAATGGAGTGACATCGACCGCCAATATGCCTAAGTGCTGTGAATTCAGAATGACCAGGGTTACATTTGGTGTGAATAGCAGCCCTTTTCAGCTCATTTAGAGAACGAAAGACATCAGTTTGCTCAAACCTGTGCTGCTTTGATAAACATTTATATGGACGACTTAGCCATCAGCACTAATACGGAAGACGAAGCGTTGCGGATTTGTACTGAAGCCACCAAAATATTTAGAAGAGCATCAATGAATTTGCATAAGTGGAATTCTAATAGCACAAAGGTTCGAGATGTCATGAGATCTGTATAAGAGTTACTTACGCTGGCGCACTAGAAAAAATAAGTACACATTGGCCGCGCAATCCTATACATCCGGAAACTGAAAGTCGATAGAAAAAGTAATCGGAAGCCAACAATTATTAATAATTTAACACTTTATTTTGGAATTTATACGAGTAATGAAAAAACGTGTGTCTGCAAGTGATCCGAAATAAAGAACGAACGAAACCAAACTGAACTCGACTGGTCTCCCTCTTCCATCTCGTTCCTGCACGAATATGTGTGCGTGAGCAGTGCATGCCGCCGCTGCT
This sequence comes from Rhingia campestris, assembly GCA_932526625.1. Taxonomy (NCBI): domain Eukaryota; kingdom Metazoa; phylum Arthropoda; class Insecta; order Diptera; family Syrphidae; genus Rhingia; species Rhingia campestris. Next base: position 81,088,090 of record OW052184.1, read on the forward strand.
GCAGTCGATTGAGAGTTGCCACCCTCGTAATATTGAACATCCTGCCCGGCTGAACAGGTATGTTCAGGACTATTCCAGGAGGTTGCACACCTTTTGTACAGGTCGGTTGCATTCGCCAGTTGCATGATTTATTGTTACCACACGGATAAAGCCATCTTGCCCAGGATGTACTGCAATTATTCGGCCAAGTCGCCATTGTGTTGCTGGAAGGTTTTCATCCCGGATGAGTACAATATCATGAAGTGCCAAGTCAGTATTGCCTTTATGCCATTTGGATCGTTGTTGAAGTGTACTAAGATATTCATCGTGCCATCTACGCCAAAAATGTTGTTGCATTTGCCTAAGCTTGCGCCAGTAGGATAAACGATTTGTAGGAACGTCCGTTACGGGTTTGTCTGGTATCGCAATGATTGGTCGGCCAATTAAGAAATCCCCAGGGGTGAGTGCCAGTTGATCATCCCAGGAGTCATGTAAAGCCACAATAGGTCGTGAATTTAAACATGCTTCTACATGTACCAATAGGGTGTGTAGTTGATCATAGTAGATTGAATGGTTGCCAATAACGCGATGTAGATGTTTCTTAGCCGATTTTACCGCGGCCTCCCATAATCCACCATGATGGGGTGCTCGTGGTGGTATAAAATGCCATTGTGTACCTTTGTTCGCCAGTTGTTGTTGAGTGTATCCATTATGCCAATGTTGCAGATCTTCTGCCATGATTCGATTAGCGCCTGTGAATGCTGTGGCGTTGTCACTGTATAATTCATGACATGGGCCGCGTCGACTGATGAAACGTGTGAATACGTTGATGAATGCCTCCGAAGATAAGTCCTCTGCTAACTCGATATGAACTGCCTTAGTTGCCATGCATACGAAGATAGCAACATATGTCTTCCTTTCGGTGCGAACTCGCTTTGCGCCAATTCGGATGTTGAATGGGCCACAGTAATCTACGCCTGCAACTGCAAATGGTGGTGTCGGTGTAACTCGCGCTCTTGGAAGTGATGCCATACGTTGTGCTGCCATGCTATGTTGATGACGTCTGCAAATCGCGCAGGAATGGATGCATCGTTTTATAAGAGTGCGCAAATGTAGAATCCAGTATTTTCGCCTAAGAGTATGCAACATGAGTTGAATGCCACCATGGAGTGTATCTTGATGCACCTGCCGTATTATAAGACTGGTGAGTGTGCCTTCCTTTGCCAAAATGATTGGGTGTCGTTGCTCTTCGCCAATGTCCGCATTCTCCAACCTCCCTGAAACACGGAGTAAGCCACTCGCAGAATCGATATATGGTGCCAAAGAAATTAATTTGCTTGAAGGTAAAATAGGTTGCCTTTTGCGGAGTTGGGCTATTTCTGGATAAAAGAACTGTTGTTGTTCGGCCTTTATGTGCCAATTTATCGCCAGGTCCAAGTCCTTTACAGAGACAGGCTTACGCCTGTATTCACAATGAGCCTCCTTGCAACGGAATATAATTGCTGTTGTTCGAAGTATTTTACCAAGACTACTGAATCTGTCGACCAATGGAATTTCAATTTTCTCGCCATCCTTCCAGTAATACGTCTGTAGGGAAAATGATTGTGTCGCCTGAGCCAGATGAGATGTGGGTGGTTTCATTTCAGCTTCTACTAATTCTGCCTCCTGTGCTGTAAGAGTGCGAAGTATCGACATTGGGTAATGTTCGGGCACTGGACCTTGCCACCAAAGTGAATGGTTAACTAGGGCTGCTGGACTGATGCCTCGACTTGCGCAATCAGCAGGATTGAGCTGAGTGCGAACATGATGCCAATTATCCACGCTTGAATGTTCTTGTATAAATTCCACTCTTGTTGCAACAAACTGTTTCAGTTGTGATAAAACCTTAGGAATCCAATACAAAACGATTTGGGAGTCCGTACAAAGAGTGTAGAGGAGTCCCTCCAAATGCAAAGCCATCCGAATGTCCTTCATGAGCTCGGTGAGCAACTTAGCTGCACAAAGTTCAAGCCTAGGTATTGTGAACAATGCCATCTGTGATTAGTTGCCCCCATATGTCTGCGCCAATCAATGCATCTATCCTGCCAGTCTTCCCAAATGTGTTGTCTGCCAGTGATAAATTGCTGAGATGCTGCCAACAATGATCTGCCACTTCTGCCATAGGTGTAGGTGAGGTAATGCAAGTCAGAATATGGAACCTAACTTGGAGCTGGAATGATGGTTCAGCAATTGATATCATCTGCACTTCTGCCTGGCCTCGAGTATATTCGCCTATATTATTGCCAACGCCTTCAACTCGAACTGCAGATTTGTTTCTAGGAAGAGTCAATTGATAAAAAAAACGAGAAGTTATGAAACTGACTTGTGATCCTGGATCACAGAGTAGTCGACAAGAGTGTTTTTCGCCAAAGCTGTCAATGAGATGAACACGAGCAGTTGCCAAGAGTATAATGCGATTACCAGCAGTAACCGTGAATGCCTTGAATGAGTCGGTGAGTCAATACTGATTGCGAGGAGGTTGATTGCTGCCGAAATCGTAGGATTTGAATGCGCTGTTGATTGCGATGTGCCTGGTGTTGATGAGCCAATGCTTGACGTGTCAGTGGTTGATTGCCTAGCCCGAGAGTTCTGGGTGGAAGTGCGTGGGCCACGACATAGCAAGGTGTGATGCCTACCATTACAAACACGGCAATTTGTCGACGAACAAGAGTTTGTTGAGTGACCTGGTTTCAAACAATTAAAACAAAGATTGGAGCCTTTCAATTTTTCAAACCGTTCTGCCACGGGAATCGACAAGAGCCTAGGACATCGTCCAATACGATGAATGCTGTCATTACAGTACCCGCAATGACCAGGTGACGTTGCCGCCAAATTCGTCTTCACGAGACGATGGATGTTGTCGCCAGAACGAAAAGGATAGTTAGCCCGGTTACTTGTGGGCGCAGCCAGTTGTTGCTTATGTGCAGACGCGCTCTTCGAAGGCCATTGCAAGACATCAGCACTTAAGCTATGTGCTCGACGTTCCACAAAAGTAAGTAACTCCGTCAAGGTGGGGATTTCCTGTGTGGTACGACTCATACCCCATGCCTGTTGTGTCCTTGTTGGTAATTTGGATACCACAATTGGTACCGCCAAAGCATCCCACTTGTCTACTGGTAATTTCATAACCGCCAATGCACGCAACGACTCGCGCACCGTGTCAACAACAGAGAGCAAAGCACTTGTAGATTCAGCCGTGAGGGGCTGCAAACCAATAAACCGAGCCACATGTATATCTGCCAATTGTTTCGGGCTGTCATACCGATCTTTGAGCGCCTGCCACACCTCCTCATACCCACCAGTGTACATACCTCCAACCAGTGCCACTGCATCCCCTTGAACCGCCTCGCGCAGCTTGCCTAACTTATAGGCCTCTGGAGCCGTTTGAGAATGTATGAGAGTCTCAAAGGAATCTTTAAACGCCAGCCAATTGCGTAAGGTGCCATCAAATTTTGGCACAGAAAGCCTTTCTAACTTTATGTCAACCGGATTAGTTCGAGGTGCCTCGCCTATATTTTCTGCTTCCTCAGCCTTGTCTGTAATCGCCAACTTCGCCAAGTTTCTCTGCAACACAGCCACCGCCTTGTTAAACTCCTTCTCAACCGTATCCCATAATTCAACGTGAATGTCGATTTCGTCGTCGTTCGCGTTAGAAATCAGATCGTTATGAGCCACCGAAAATCTGTCCAAATGCGATTGCAGAGAAACCGCATCCTGCCTCATGGTGAATTCGTCTTCCTTTTCGCCATAACCTGGAGCATTCATTTTGTCAGCCACCCGCTTCAGGGAAGTCATGGCTGCCTTTCGTTTATTTATTTCCGCCATGCCAATGCCAATAAATATATGTATAAGCAAGTCAAAAAAATTACCTTAGCTGCTGGGAACTTATCGTTTACAGAAGCGCGAAAATGAATATGTGTCACACAGCTTTTCTCGTAAGACAAAAAACCAATTAGTCAAAAGCAAAAAATCATCCAGTTACTGCCGCTATTCCACGTACACCAAGAATCGTATATGTAGGTATTTATGTATATTGTGTCCACTGTATTGCAATAAGCAAGGTATTTGGTATTTACTGCGTTGTGCGAATGTGTAGCACAATGAGACGATATGGTATATCTATATACGTATATGTATGAGACAATGCCACTGTGAGGGAATGAAGGAATTTTTTGCCAACGCGACGACGCCACAGAATGTCCCGTTATTTCGAATTTCACTCCGTTTTATTTGCAACGATGATTGATTAACTATGCCACGAAATAGGTAATTTATTTTGCCACCAAGCCACTATTGTCACTGATTTCTTATTAAAGTTTTAAAGTCCACTCGCAGTTCCCGGGTTTCGGCACCAACAAATGTATAAGAGTTACTTACGCTGGCGCACTAGAAAAAATAAGTACACATTGGCCGCGCAATCCTATACATCCGGAAACTGAAAGTCGATAGAAAAAGTAATCGGAAGCCAACAATTATTAATAATTTAACACTTTATTTTGGAATTTATACGAGTAATGAAAAAACGTGTGTCTGCAAGAACGAACGAAACCAAACTGAACTCGACTGGTCTCCCTCTTCCATCTCGTTCCTGCACGAATATGTGTGCGTGAGCAGTGCATGCCGCCGCTGCTGCAGTCGATTGAGAGTTGCCACCCTCGTAATATTGAACAAGATCCATAGATCAGCCCGCGGTACAAAAAGTCCTAGGAGTTTCTTGGTTCGTATACAGCGATGAATTATCCGTACAAAGCAAAGGGAACAAAGCGCAATGCTTTGCAAGCAATTGCAAGGATTTTTGATCCCTTAGGTATTCTTGGTCCTACCATTGTTAAATTAAAGATTCTTTTTCAGATCTTGTGGAAAAAGAAGTTTCAATGGGACCAAATACTTCCCAACGACTTGTTAACCGAGTGGGAAGATTACGTAAAAAGTGTTTTGGAGCTAAGACATCTGACGTTTCCTAGGGCAGCTTTATCATGTTCTTCTAGTGACACGCCAATTCAGATTCACTTTTTCTCAGACGCCAGTACTAAACCCTATGGTGCTGTAGCGTTCCTGAGAAGCGAGATTAATGACCAGATCCAAGTCAGGTTCTTGTGTGCCAAAAATCGAATAGCGCCTCTAAAAGGAGATGGCGAAAGCAAACTGACATTACCAAAATTAGAGTTGATAGCTGCTCTCATAGCTTCACGACTTCATTGTTATTTGAAAAAGTCCATCAAGCTAACTAATGTGAAATACTTTTTTTGGACGGATTCTATGATAACATTGAATTGGATCCAAGGTGATTTGCAGAAATGGAAGCCCTATGTCCAGAACAGAGCGGACGAAATCATACGACTTACAAAGTTATCGGAGTGGAGGCACTGTAAGCGAAAGGAGAATCCTGCGGATCTACTTACAAGAGGAGTTTCTGGTTCGGTTCTTATAAAGTCTACAATATGGGCTCATGGACCACAGTGGCTTCAGGGCGGCGATGCCTTTTGGGAAACTAAGCATCAAACCGAGTCACCGGTTGTAGCTACCGCACTTCTAGCCGAAATACAGCCTGCAGTCGATGAGAATCCTCTGCTGCCTTACTGGAAATATAGTACCTGGAAACGCTTGCTTAGGGTTACATCATTCGTACAGCGTTTTGTACGGAATACTAAGAAAAGGGAAGTCATTTCAAGGCGCACTCAACATGAACACTGTGCTAGGGATCCTTTGTCAGCTACAGAGATCCAGTCTTCAGAAAACTTCTGGTTCAGGTACGTCCAACAACAACATTTTGCTAATGAAATCTCGCTATTACAGAAAGGAAAAATCATAAAAGCGTCAAAATTACAAGAGCTAACACCATTCCTAGATGTTGATGGAATTCTGAGATTAGGCGGTCGCCTGCAAGCTTTGGACGTTCCAATAGATACCAAACACCCAGTCATACTTCCATCAGATTCGTTCAGGTACGTCCAACAACATCATTTTGCTAATGAAATCTCGCTATTATAGAAAGGAAAAATCATAAAAGCGTCAAAATTACAAGAGCTAACACCATTCCTAGATGTTGATGGAATTCTGAGATTAGGCGGTCGCCTGCAAGCTTTGGACGTTCCAATGGATACCAAACACCCAGTCATACTTCCATCAGATTCGTACATCGTTGACTTAATTGTCAACGACTTTCATCAGCGCGTTTTGCATGCCGGCGTAAATATTGTACTGGCGGAGATTCGTAAACGGTTTTGGATTATTAAGAAATGTGTACCTTGTAAGAAGCTCTGGACCCCTCATGCTTCTCAACCCTTTACACCGCTACCTTTGGAAAGAATAGTTCTGTCACGGCCATTCGACAACGTAGGTGTAGATTTCGCTGGCCCTCTTCATTTTTACGACAACAAACATGACGCTGCCAAGGTATTTGGAGCTCGTGCCCAGTCTCTCCATGGAACATTTTTTAATGGCTTTACGGCGATTCATTGGAAGAAGAGGTGTGCCATCCTTGATGTTATCTGACAACGCGAAGACATTTCGGAGAGCCGCAATGGAGCTAAAGAGTTCAGATTGTTTTTGGGATGAGGAAGTTGTCCAAGGGTTTCTGTCGCAGCGAAGAATCGAGTGGCGTTTTATTGTGGAGCGTGCTGCATGGTGGGGCGGGTTTTGGGAGAGAATGATTCGAACGATGAAAAATCTTATGAAGGTGACAATTGGAAAGGCAAAGCTGAGTTACGAGCAATTGCGGACCATACTGGTGGAAGTCGAAGAGGTCGTTAACAGTCGTCCTCTAACATATCAAAGCTCCGATCCGTTGGATTTATCACCTCTAACACCATCGAACTTTTTGATCGATCCTCGACCATCGGTTCTAGAGACATCAACGGGACAGTCGGATGCAGACTTGCTTCGAGATACCTGGAAACAGCGTATGAAGTACCTAACTCAGATTAAAGGGAGGTGGCATTCGGAGTACCTTCAGCTGCTCCGTTCTTTTCACTTTCGACCAGAGGCTCCTTCAGTTAATTTTCAAGCGGGAGATGTTGTATTGGTCTCTAATCCATCAGTATCGCGAATCAACTGGAAGTTGGCCATTGTGGAGGAGCCATTCATTGGCAGGGATAAAAGAGTCCGATCTTGTTTGATAAGACTAGCTGATGGAAAACAATTCAGGAGACCGATTCAGTTGCTGTATCCGCTTGAACTTACGTCTTGCCCGGCGGAGGATGTTAAAAAATAACAGCCACCCTGTATTTTTTTAGAACAACTGGTAGTTGTTCGCCTTATTATATACTTATCCCTTTTTTTCTTAACATACATTTTAACAAATACGTTTATATAAATGCACTGTACAATGAATTACTTTTTTAGTTGCAATTATAATCTATAGCCGTACACACCTTTGAATTTTCGGTAGTTATAAACTTTAACAATAAAAGGTTTTACTTGTCATTTTCCACGGATCTCCCCTTTTTTATACACAGCAAGTAAATAAGTAGGTAATACAATGAATGCGGTCCCCAACAAAAAGGAGCTTTTGGGAATTATAATGGCCGTTTTCTATCCATATGGCTTACTGGCGGATTTCCTTTTATTATAAAATCGAATTTTATTCTGAAAAAAATTGCGAAGATCCAATTAATGTTATATTTATTAGCTTTTTCGGTTATACGGTGCGTATCTAAAAGACGTTCAGATTGTTTCAACTCCTTCTTAATCAATATATCAGTGTGGTGTTTTGATGATGAAAATTCACATGAAAGTATCGCACAATAAGATGAGTTAATATATGATTTTGTGGTAGTAGAATGAACCGCCTGGCACTAAAAGTCAAACATCGGGATTCATCCAATCGTCCTTCTACTCTCAAGAGACCATGTCGCCTGAATATGGAGGATGGAATTACCTGAAGAAGCAGTTCAAGTAATTCCGGTGGTGGTTCATGTTGAAATTGGTCCATTATTCTTCCGAGCATTTTTAAAAGGCAGGTCCACTTATCCATTTGTGGTCAATTCGAAACATCGGCGGAAACCGGGGCGGGTAACATCTGCTATATTCTGGTTTTTTGGTACCCAACGCCATTGACTTGGATTGGTTGTGTTCATTATTTCGGCTTAACGGTGGCCGACGAAGGTTTGTATTTTCGTTCAGCTGAGTAAATCCAGTATAAGACTGTACGAGGATCACTGCAGAATATCACATGATCGATGTTGATTTTATGGGTACACCGATTACCGCGGCTTGCAGCTCCAGTCTTGGAATCGACATTAACTTCTGATGTGCTGTTCTTGTTTTCCCAATAACAAAGGCAACATCAACTCTATTTCCTTAACAAATGCAAGTGTGAAGACAGGATCTAGTACTCCAGACCATTCGACCAGCACCAGAAACATCGTGGGATTCCCAACATCAATCGCACCAGGAAGAAATAACAAACAACCCAATTCCGAAGGAGGTCATCTATATTTCGTTATTCCGAATCATTCGGAAAGGAAAACATATGAGAGGCTACAATCCGCTATGCGGATCGTTGAATACCCTATCCCATCCCATCCTTTAAATTAATATCCTCAAAATATAGGCCTTATGACGATGAAATACAGAAAATGACATCGTCACAATATATTGCTCAGACAGTTTCTCAAAATCTTTTGTGGTTCGACAAAAAACAACGTATTCCTATTGCTAATGCCTTGGGATGGGGTATACAAATGGTTTTTGTAAGAAAACGCCCCCAAAATGTGGGCATAGGTGAAAATGATCTATAAACAAAATGTTTATATTACCATTGCGGAAGTATTCGCATCAAAAATTTTTTCGAAAGTTTTGAAATTTGGACAAAAAGCGTTTTTTACTAAAAACGCCCCCAAAAAGTGGGCGTGGCAAAAAAACTTTGTATGAACGAAATATACATAGATATTAGGATTGTCTAAATATGATGCTCACACACTTTTTTGAAATTCCTTACGGTTTGGCCAAAAAATAAGTTTTCCTAAAAAGGGGGCGTGGCAGTGGGCGGATTTCAAAAATGTTTACACTTGTTCTGGTGGCACGGACGAGGATCCTATATACCAAATTTCACTATCCTAGCTCAAAATTTAAGGCCCAAAAATCGGTGACGAACAGACAGACGGACGGACGGACGGACGGACAGACAGATATGGCTAATTCGACTCAGCTAGCGATTCTGAGTCGATCCATATACTTTGAGGTATATGTAGCAAAATTATTTCTCTATGTTACAAACTAAGTATCAAAACGAATATACCCCCCTATGGGATAGGGTATATACATATGAGAGGCTACAATCCGCTATGCGGATCGTTGAATACCCTATCCCATCCCATCCTTAGAATTAATATCCTCAAAATATAGGCCTTATGGCGATGAAATACAGAAAATGACATTGTCACAATATATTGCTCAGACAGTTTCTCAAAATCTTGTGTGGTTCGACAAAAAACAACGTATTTCTATTGCTAATGCCTTGGGATGGGGTATACAAATGGTTTTTGTAAGAAAACGCCCCCAAAATGTGGGCGTAGGTGAAAATGATCTATGGACAAAATGTTTATATTACCATTTCGGAAGTATTTGCATTAAAATTTTTTTCGAAAGTTTTAAAATTTGGACAAGAAGCGTTTTTTACTAAAAACGCCTCCAAAAAGTGGGCGTGGCAAAAAACTTTGTATGAACGAAATATAGATATTAGGATTGTCTAAATATGCTACTCAGACACTTTTTTGAAATTCCTTACGGTTTGGCCAAAAAATAAGTTTTCCTAAAAAGGGTTCGTGGCAGTGGGCGGATTTCAAAAATTTTTACACTTGTTCTGGTGACTCGGCCAAGGTTCCTATCTACCAAATTTCATTATCCTAGCTCAAAATTTAAGGACCAAAAATCGGTGACGAACTGACAGACGGACGGACGGACACACGGACGGACGGACGGACGGACAGACAGACATGGCTAATTCGACTCAGCTAGCGATTCTGAGTCGATCCATATACTTTGAGGTATATTTAGCTAAATTATTTCTCTATGTTACAAACTAAGTATCAAAACTAATATACCCCTATGGGATAGGGTATAAAAAGGGATATAAGTATAGAAACCTTCCCTACCAGGTATGTGGCAAATTTCTTTATTCGAACGTGCGCTAAAGTTCTTAATCGCTCAGCTGTGCAAATTTGCGTTAGCCAAAAGAAAAAGTCCAATTGAAATTACCAATTAACTCTATATAAACGCACTTTCGATATTAAGTCAAAAATCTCTCATAAGAAGTAGTTAAAATTGTATCTTACATTATATTTGTGAAACAATTTGAATACAATCAATTTTAAATCATCCTCGATTAAAACAAAAGTACATAATCGAAATCCACATACATATCATACAATTCACACGATCGGTTACAAATCCACATCGAGGAGAATTTATTCCAAGCACTCTTTTCGTACTCATTCGTAAAAGCTTTCGCTTCCACATACATACACCCACGCGTTCTCTTCATTCGTACAGCCCACACCTTGCACCCGTTGCATCAACCACCCGCGTTATTCGTAAACGATTCCGAAAAGCTTCAACTGAAGTACCAACGCTCGTCGCTCATTACTCGCATAGCTGCTCATCGTAGGATCCACAAATTGCATAAAAAGCTTTCGTCGTCGTTTATCAGTATTGGATTGGAGTTTGGGTATAGTCCGTATAGTCCGTACCAATTCAGTTGGCCAACGGTAGATTGCGCAGAGAGAGGATTTAAGAGAACAAAAATGACGCGAAAGAGATCTAATCACTAAGCGTTTTTGCCTGTAATTTACAATGCCTAACCCAACTTTACAATGCTTAGAACTAAAATGCTGTTGAATATCTAAATAAACTTAATTTTTATACCCTATCCCATAGTTTTGATACTTAGTTTGTAACATAGGGAAATAATTTAGCTACATATACCTCAAAGTATATGGATCGACTCAGAATCGCTAGCTGAGTCGAATTAGCCATGTCTGTCTGTCCGTCCGTGTGTCCGTCCGTCCGTCTGTCCGTCCGTCCGTCTGTCTGTTCGTCACCGATTTTTGGGCCTTAAATTTTGAGCTAGGATAATGAAATTTGGTATATAGGATCCTTGGCCGAGTCACCAGAACAAGTGTAAAAATTTTTAAAATCCGCCCACTGCCACGCCCCCTTTTAGAAAAAACGTAGTTTTAAGCCAAACCGTAAGGAATTTCAAAACAGTGTGTTAGCAACATATTTAGACAATCCTAATATCTATATTTCGTCCATACAAAGTTTTTTGCCACGCCCACTTTTTGGGGGCATTTTTAGTAAAAAAACGTTTTTTGTCCAAATTTTAAAACTTTCGAAAAAAATGTTGATGCAAATACTTCCGCAATGGTAGTCCATAGATCATTTTTACCTACGCCCACAGTTTGGGGGCGTTTTCTAACAAAAACCATTTGTATACCCCATCCCAAGGCATTAGCAATAGAAATACGTTGTTTTTTGTCGAACCACAAAAGATTTTGAGAAACTGTCTGAGCAATATATTGTGACAATGTCATTTTCTGTTTTTCATCGCCATAAGGCCTATATTTTGAGGATATTAATCTAAAGGATGGGATGGGATAGGGTATTCAACGATCCGCATAGCGGATTGTAGCCTCTCATATGTTTTATTATGAGGTCGACTTTTATACATTTCTACCTAGAAGTCCGATTGTATTTGAAAGGGTTCCCAACCCTTATTATGGTTGAACATTTCGCGGTTTAGCGCCAGGTACCTGTATGGGTGGTGTGCTTGGTTTGCATTCATTTTATGATGTTCGATTTTAAGTAAAGTTGACATATAACAAAACAGTGTGTTAGCAACATATTTAGACAATCCTAATATCTATATTTCGTCCATACAAAGTTTTTTGCCACGCCCACTTTTTGGGGGCATTTTTAGTAAAAAAACGTTTTTTGTCCAAATTTTAAAACTTTCGAAAAAAATGTTGATGCAAATACTTCCGCAATGGTAGTCCATAGATCATTTTTACCTACGCCCACAGTTTGGGGGCGTTTTCTAACAAAAACCATTTGTATACCCCATCCCAAGGCATTAGCAATAGAAATACGTTGTTTTTTGTCGAACCACAAAAGATTTTGAGAAACTGTCTGAGCAATATATTGTGACAATGTCATTTTCTGTTTTTCATCGCCATAAGGCCTATATTTTGAGGATATTAATCTAAAGGATGGGATGGGATAGGGTATTCAACGATCCGCATAGCGGATTGTAGCCTCTCATATGTTTTATTATGAGGTCGACTTTTATACATTTCTACCTAGAAGTCCGATTGTATTTGAAAGGGTTCCCAACCCTTATTATGGTTGAACATTTCGCGGTTTAGCGCCAGGTACCTGTATGGGTGGTGTGCTTGGTTTGCATTCATTTTATGATGTTCGATTTTAAGTAAAGTTGACATATAATGATCTATATTTTCCCTCCGCTCCTAATTTCAGTATAAAGTAAGGAAAATCGCGACAGCGATCTTGAACACAACGGCAGGGTATACGTCGTTTTTTATTATGGCTCCGCCCATTTTTGTCTCTTTTTGCTTGTTTTTGCTATTTTAAGAGATTGTAAAATAAATTTTAAGAGACCTGCGCAGTAGAATGGCCAACTGTTTTGGATCATTATATGTCAACTTTACTTAAAATCAAACATCATAAAATGAATGCAAACCAAGCACACCACCCATACAGGTACCTGGCGCTAAACCGCGAAATGTTCAACCATAATAAGGGTTGGGAACCCTTTCAAATACAATCGGACTTCTAGGTAGAAATGTATAAAAGTCGACCTCATAATAAAAAATTAAGTTTATTTAGATATTCAACAGCATTTTAGTTCTAAGCATTGTAAAGTTGGGTTAGGCAATGTAAATTACAGGCAAAAACGCTTAGTGATTAGATCTCTTTCGCGTCTTTTTGTTCTCTTAAATCCTCTCTCTGCGCAATCGACCGTTGGCCAACTGAATTGGTACGGACTATACATTGATCTTCGCTTTGTTCGTCGTTCACACATCAGACATAGATGTTATGTGTGCAATTGTGCCTTGCTAAGATAAGCCTTCAAATTCTCGCTCTTAATTTGGTCGCTGCTGCTGCTGTTGCTACTTGTTGTAGCTGTACAAGTAATTTCATACGGCGATTTATTTGAATTCGCTTTACATTTTGTCGCTTTTAAAAAAAAATTCCTTCGCTTTATTTAACTTTCTCTTACAACCATTTCGCTGGAGAAAACCAATTAAGCCGAGTCAAGGAGATCGGTTTAAATAAGTTCCACAACAGAGCAAACAGAAAGATTTCCGTAGCAATTAAAAGCTTTTGTCTACTTGAACAACCATCAATAGTACTAACATATTTCGTCGTCATGTCTCTTGATAGTTTGAAAACATCTCGCGCTTCTACAAAAGGAAGTATTACGCGAATAAAAACTCTTGTTGAAACCAAAGCATTGTCGGAGACAGAACTTGAATGCCGCTTAGGAATTGTTGAATCATATTTCAAACAGGCAATCGCATACCAAAATCAAATTGAGAGTTTGGAACCATCCGACACAGGCCGTAGTGAATTAGAAGAGGTTTATGTTTCCACTAAATCGAAAATTTTGTCGCAAATGGGGAATGCAAGAAGGAGTAGTACTGCTGCGTTAGAGACTACTATATCAATACCACAGCCAGTTAACCATTTGCCTTTTGCAAAACTGCCACGTTTCAGTGGAAAGTACTCGGAGTACAAAAACTTTATCAATACATTCAAAAAGCGTGTTCACAATGATTCAACTCTTTCGAAAATTGAAAAATTTTAATCATTTGCTAAATTGTTTAACTGACCAAGCCTTAGGAGTTAAAACATTTCAAATAACTGAAGAAAATTACGATAAGGCATTAGGAAGGCTAAAGGATCGTTACGATAACGATTGTCTTATATTCCTGGAATATATTACACAACTATTTGAGTTGCCTAAGCTCCAAAAGACTTCTGCTGTCCAGCTACGAAATCGTGTCGACAACGTTTCTGCAATATTTAATTCGCTTCAATCTATAGGATCAGAATCTGAAATAAGTAATGCCATAATAATTCATATTGCAATGGCAAAGACAGATCCTGAATCGCAAGCCAAATGGGATTAACAACTTCAGTACGATAAACTACCAAAATGGGATCAGTGTGCTGAAGTGTTGAGCCGACGCTGTCAGTATTTAGAGGCTCGTGAAAGCAAAACAATGCGGTTTGAAAGGAGCAAGAAATCGTTTAACAAACCAAAAGGTTTCAATACGATCACGGCGAAAGAACGTCACTAACAATTACGCAACAGTATTGCGCATTTTGCAAAGATGGTTCGCACACCATTACAAGTTGTACAACTTTTGCTCAGCTATCTATTCCCGATCGTTTCACTAATGTAAAAAAGCTGGGTCTATGCATAAATTGCTTACGAAAGGGTCACAACGTTTCCAAATGCTCATCAAATTTTAAATGTAAAGTTTGTAAGCAATTACATCATACAATGCTTCATCGGCAAAACCAATCCGCAAGCATTTCAACTTCACAGGATCCATCGTCTTCATCCTCTCAATCGTCTGCCGTAGTGAATTCGGTAGTTGAAAGGGAATTGGCTCAAGTCATATTAGCTACGGCCATCGTTCTTGTAAAGGATGCATCGGGAGGGTTCCAATTAGGACGAATTCTCTTAGATTCTGGTTCCCAGGTTAATATGGTCAAGGAACACTTTGCTAGGACCCTAGGCCTGTGAACCCAAAGAAAAAACGTATGAGAAGGCTACAATCCGCTGTGCGGATCGTTGAATACCCTATCCCATCCTATCCATAAAACTAAAATCCCCAAAAAAGGGGGCATGGCTAAAAACACGATGTGGATAAAATAGAAAAAAATTATATAGTGACAACAAATTCTTCAGACTGCTTACAACACAATTTTATGGCTCTACAAAAGACAAGGTTTTCTCCTGCATATGTTATGGGGTAGTGTATAAAAATGGTTTTTATATAAAAACGCCCCCAAAAAGTGGGCGTGGGTTCAAATGGTATATAGACGAAATGTTCATATTAATAATGTTAATGACTCTGCATCAAAATTTTTTTCGAAAAATTAAAAATTTGACCGAAAACAGTTTTTAATTGAAAACGCCCCAAAAAGTGGGCGTGGCAAAAAACTTTATATGGACGAAATATAGATATTAATATTGTCTAAATATGTTGTTCAGAAACTTTTTTTAAAATTCCTTACGGTTTGGTCAAAAACTGAGTTTTTCTTAAAAGGTGGCGTGTTCTGTAGGCAGAGACGAGGATCCTATATACCAAATTTCATTATCCTAGCTCAAAATTTAAGGCCCAAAAATCGGTGTCGTACAGACGGACGGACGGACGGACAGACAGACATGGCTTAATCGACTCAGCTAGCGATTCTGAGTCGATCCATATACTTTGAGGTATATGTAGCAAAATTATTTCTCTATGTTACAAACTAAGTATCAAAACTAATATACCCCTATGGGATAGGGTATAAACATATGAGAAGGCTACAATCCGCTGTGCGGATCGTTGAATACCCTATCCCATCCTATCCATAAAACTAAAATCCCCCAAAAAGGGGGCATGGCTAAAAACACGATGTGGATAAAATAAAAAAAATTATATAGTGACAACAAATTCTTCAGACTGCTTACAAAACAATTTTACGGTTCTACAAAAGACAAGGTTTTCTCCTGCATATGTTATGGGGTAGTGTATAAAAATGGTTTTTATATAAAAACGCCCCCAAAAAGTGGGCGTGGCAAAAAACTTTATATGGACGAAATATAGATATTAATATTGTCTAAATATGTTGTTCAGAAACTTTTTTAAAATTCCTTACGGTTTGGTCAAAAACTGAGTTTTTCTTAAAAGGGGGCGTGGCAGTGGGCGGATTTCCAAAATTTTTACACTTGTTCTGTAGGCAGAGACGAGGATCCTATATACCAAATTTCATTATCCTAGCTCAAAATTTAAGGCCTAAAAATCGGTGACGTACAGACGGACGGACGGACAGACAGACATGGCTTAATCGACTCAGCTAGCGATTCTGAGTCGATCCATATACTTTGAGGGATATGTAGCACAATTATTTCTCTGTGTTACAAACTAAGTATCAAAACTAATATACCCCTATGGGATAGGGTATAAATATAGATATTCAAGGAATCGGTATGACAGAAACTAAGATTGGCAGCACTACAAAAACCACAATAAGATCAAGATATTCACCATTTGAGCTATCTTTAGAATTTTTAGTGGCACCTTCAATCACTGGCTACCAACCTGAACGGTCAATGAACATCGACAATTGGAACGTTCCCAGAAACATTGAACTTGCGGATGAGCAATATAATCGAACGGCGGCCATTGATATGCTTTTGGGAGCAGAAACATTTTTTGACTTGTTGC
Organism: Rhingia campestris; assembly: GCA_932526625.1. NCBI lineage: Eukaryota > Metazoa > Arthropoda > Insecta > Diptera > Syrphidae > Rhingia > Rhingia campestris. The sequence continues at coordinate 81,104,574 of OW052184.1, forward strand.
TGGTAGGCCAAATAAAACTGGAATCTGGTTTACCGTCACTTCAAAATACTCGTCTCGGTTGGATTGTTTCAGGGAAATATAGGTCTCTAAGCAGCAATCAAAGAAGAACGTGCTGTATTAGTTCCACTGATAATAATCTCAATGAGTTTGTAGAGCGGTTTTGGGAACTCGAAGCAGTTACTGGAAGCAAATCCAAATGGACTGACGAACAAATGGATTCCGAGAAACACTTCAACGAATCGGTAGAGGAAGTTGCCAGTGGAAGAATCATGCTTAAGTATCCATTCAAACGAGATGCATCTCTTCTTGGTGAGTCCTACGATATCGCATATTGTCGCTTCATGTCTTTAGAACGTAGGTTGGCCAAGGACGTACCTTTGAAATCTGCCTATGTAGAATTCCTTCAGCAATACAAAATACTGGGTCACATGTCATTGGTACAAAATCCAGATCTGAGTCAACCTCACTATTACTTACCCCACCAATGCGTGTTACGACCAAATAGTTTGTCAACTAAATTGCGTGTAGTGTTCGACGCCTCGTGTCGTACCTCATCGAATATTTCGCTTAACGGGATCGTTATGGTAGGACCCATTATCCAGGATGATTTAGCTATGATTTTACTTCGCTTTCGTTTGCATAGATTCGCTCTTACAGCAGACATTGTAAAAATGTATCGCCAAATCTTAGTACATCCGGACCACCGTAGGTTTCAATATATCCTTTGGAGGGAAACCGATAATTCTCCTATAAAAACGTATGCTTTAAATACGGTCACGTATGGAACTTCGTCTGCTCCATTCATGGCAATTAGATGTCTCAAATATTTAGGAGATAAGTTTGAGTCGCGGTACAAGCTGGGCTCTGATGCACTTCGTAGAGATTTCTATGTGGACGACCTTTTAACCGGAGCAGATGATTTAGAAACGCTAAAACGCAAAAAGAAGGAAGTTGTTTCCATTCTCTCGTAGGCAGGAATGGAACTCTCCAAGTGGCACAGCAACGACTCCTCAATCTCATTGGAGTATATAGGGAAAAACATTAACGTCAATGAGTCCAACGTCACGAGCACTTTGGGAATTACATGGAATTCACTAGACGACAGTTTTTACATTTCGTACAACCCTTCTCAAACACACACATCGTTTACAAAACGGAAGATATTATCAGTAGCGTCATCTCTTTTCGACCCATTGGGACTTCTATGTCCAATAATTGTTAGGGCCAAAATATTATTACAAAGGTTATGGATCGAAAAGATAGATTGGAACGCTGATATTCCACAGTCAATCGATACTGAATGGAGGAACTTTATGAGTGACAGGCACTCAATTCAAAATTTACCCGTGCCTAGGTATGCTCTAGCTCCGTTCAGGAAAAAAGTGCAAATCCATGGATTTTGCGACGCATCTATTAATGCGTATGGGTGTTGTATTTATCTACGGACAACTAATAATGACGACTGTATTTCAGTTAGGCTGTTGGTAGGAAAGTCGAGAGTTGCACCGTCAAAGAAAAAATTCCACGCCTGGAACTGTGCGCTGCACATCTTTTGGCAAAACTTTGGTGCAAAATTCAGCCCATTTTTCAGGATTCTAATCCGGAGACGCATTTTTGGACAGATTCCTCCGTAGTTCTGCATTGGATTTCGACCCATACATCCAAATTAAGTACCTTCGTTGGAAATCGAGTGGCAGAGATACAGGAGACAACGGCTGGAATCAACTGGAGGCACGTTTCTACAGAACTCAACCCAGCAGACATACAGTGAACCAAAAAAAAACTGGGACACCCATTACCTTTAAGTTTAACTTGAAATATCTCCGCCATTTCTTAATAGATTGAAATAAAATAAATTACACAATAAAGCATATTTTATTGCAATTTCGGTAACATAAACACATTTTATTTCCTATTTTTAATTTTAACAAAAATAAAATAAAACAAAAAAATTCATAAATTCGTCAGCCAAAAATTTTTTGCCATTCATCATATAACGCTATCTTCAACTCTTCTCTGGAACTAATTGTCCTTTTTCGTACCTCTTTTTCTAAAACTGCCCAAAGGTGCTCTATGGGATTTAGATCCGGGCTTTGCGGAGGATGCGGCAACACCTTTTTTATATTCCAAACACACCAATCTCTTGTTACACCAGCTGTGTGTTTTGGATCGTTATCGTGCAACAGTATTAAACCTGGTGGTAGTCCCAATTTTTCTTTCGTTTCGGGGATATAACGTTTCAGGATGTCAATGTATCCAAATTTGTTTAAATTGCCTTCAATTATATGAAGGGAACCAACTCCCTTTGCTGCCATTGCACCCCAAACCATTATGTGGGAGTAACATTTTTTGGATCCAATGCGGTTCCGTCCCTCCTCCACACAAAACGTCTACCATCGCTTCCAAAAATGTTAAATTTGGACTCATCACAAAAAATCACTTGATTCCAAAAGTCATCCGTTTTTTGCACGTACTCCTTTGCATATTCCAGTCGCTTCTTTATATTTCTTTCCGATAATGCCGGTTTTTTGCGAGGTGTGCGGGCTTTGAAACCTTCCTTATGTAGGAAATTGCGCACCGTTTGCGGATGAACTTCTGTAATTTTGTCTTTTTTCAAGGAAGTAATATTTAATCTAAGATACGGAAAACAAAGCAACGGGACTTCAACAGTGGCCTTGTAAAACAACTGTCCCAGTTTTTTTTTGGCTGACGAATTTATGAATTTTTTTGTTTTATTTTATTTTTGTTAAAATTAAAAATAGGAAATAAAATGTGTTTATGTTACTGCAATTGCAATAAAATATGCTTTATTGTGTAATTTATTTTGTTTCAATATATTAAGAAATGGCTGAGATATTTCAAGTTAAACTTAAGGGTAATGGGTGTCCCAGTTTTTTTTTGGTTCACTGTATGTTCCCGCGGATGCACTGTAGAAGAAATTCTAAAATCTATATGGTTGGAAGGACCTTTGTTTCTACAAGAGCCCCCAGAAAAATGGCCTTTAAATCCAAATATTCAACTTTCGATGGAGCAGTTAGCAATGGAAAAGAGAAAAACTATGTTAGTAGGTACCAAAGTAGTTGAAAAAGACCTGCTCAACGTCATTAATAACTGCAGTTCATACATAAAACTTTTGCATATTTTCGCATACATCCTACGATTTATAAATAGGATCAGAAAGTCTAAGTTGCAGAACTCATAAGTTTGCAGTGCTGGAGAGTTGGATGCAGCATTTTACAGAGTCGTTTGGATTGAACAATCTAACCATCATTCGGAAGAAATAGCGCTCCTTAAAAACGGAAAACTTATTAAAACTTCGATCAAGAATCTCAGCCCATTCGTAGACTCTTCAAAAGGATTTCCAATACTTCGAGTTGGAGGCCGGTTAGAAAATTCAACGCTGCCTGAGCAACAGAAACATCCTGTGTTACTGGCCAAACACTCTCGATTGGCTTCATGTCTTGCTTGGCATCTTCATAGAAAGAACTTCCACGCTGGACCAAAGGTTCTCGTCGCACTTCTTAGGCAAACAGTCTGGATTGTAAACGCCAGAGACCTCGCTCGTAAAATCGTCCACAGTTGCGTACATTGTGTTCGATATAAGCCCAAACTTCTGCAACAAGTAATGGGCAACCTTCCGAAGGAAAGAGTAATCGCTGCTCGACCATTTTTAAGATGCGGTGTCGATTTCTGCGGACCTATATTAACCTATCATAGGATTCGCGGAAAAGTTCCCTACAAAACGTACATATCTGTTTTCGTCTGTTTTACATCAAAGGCTGTTCATCTAGAACCGGTATCAGATTTGACAACAGAAGCTTTCATCGCAGCGTTAAAACGTATGATAAGTCGTCGCGGACTACCGACAGATATATTTTGCGATAATGTAACAAACTTTGTTGGGGCTTATTCAAAGCTGACAAAATTGCATAACATATTGTTTCACAAAACCTCTAGAGATACTCTTGTAGATTTTTGTAGTAATGAATAAATTAATTTTCATTTTATCCCTCCTAGGGCACCTCATTTTGGAGGAATCTGGGAAGCCGCAGTAAAGGTGGCAAAATGACACTTGTTTCGAACACTTCATAACACGAAACTATCGTTTAAAGAACTCGCCACTGCACTTTGTGAGATAGAAGCTGTGATGAATTCCAGGCCCATAAAACCTTTGACGAACGATCCAAGTGACTATGAAGCGTTAACTCCAGGTCATCTACTCATCGGGTCACCACTAAAGGCAGTTCCCGAACCAGCAGACGATGCGCCAAATACATCATCCTTGCAGTACTGGCGTCGCATTCAAAACATAAAAACTCACTTTTGGAAGCGGTGGACCAATGAGTACTTACAAGAACTACAGCAACGAACGAAGTGGTTTTCGTCAAAACCAAACCTAATAGCGGACTCAATGGTCATCATTCACGACGACAATACACCCCCGCAAAGATGGTTGCTGGGAAGAATCCAAAGGACGATTCCTGGCAAAGACGGGAACGTGAGAGTAGCAGAAGTTGGAACACCGAGAGGGATCATCAAGAGACCAATCCAAAAGCTTGCCCTACTTCCGTGTTGAAACCAGGTGCTTTCAAAGGGGGCGGAATGTTGGATCACATGAACTCACCATATCTTTTAACCATTAAATCATTAATTCATTGTTATTAACTTATGAATACGTAGTTAATGTAACGAACTAAACCAATTTAATTCAAATGTAATTTTAAAACTAGCGCCAAAAACCCAAGGTTCGCCATAATTTTCAAGATTCTCTTTATACTAAACAGTAAACTTTGTACTAAAAAACTCACACTAATCATGCAAATTAAATAAAAAAGTTCGTTTTTGTCGTTGGCACCAGCTGAGCAACAGAGTGTTTTTTTCTTCTCGCAAGTTTTCGTCGTGGTACGTTCCTCGCTAAATTGTGTCTCTACTCTACAGACAGCCAAGTTTCGTTTTCGGGCAGATTTCTCTATCTCAAAGAAAGGACACTAGGTTTTATTCGGGTTTTTCCAATTTTTCGAACTTCGCGAATTTTACTCATCCGAGGGAATTCTATTGCGACAGTATTCGAAGCAAGTTTTTTCTAAAGAGCAGTCGGAAAATCATTCGATTGTATACAGAGCAGAGTAGGTACATTATTAATTCCCGCTCGCTTACGGATATTCCGATAACAAGTGACCAAGATGAATCACTAAGATCTTACCATTTCTTGTTAGGGTGAGTCAATTCAAATCAAACTCCACATCCCGTTGACGTCAAGATTTGTCTCAAAAGCCAATGGAGAATATCTCAGAACCTAAAGGATCGGTTGTGGAAACGATGGGTCGTCGAGTATTTACCACAACTGTCGCAGCGTCCAAAGTGCATTGACAAAACACCACTGCTTCGAATTGATGATTTGGTAATCGTTTGTTATCCTAGCCAGCCAAGAACACAGTGGGAAAGGGGCCGTATTACGAACGTATTACGAATCCAAAGATGGACATATTCGAATACCTGAAGTTAAGGTAGCCAGTGGAATAATCCAACTCCAGTAGCAAAACTAGCCGTTTTAGATGTTGATGGTGAATCCCGAAGTCATTAACGTGGGGAAAAATCCTCCTCTTTATACCCTATCCCATAGGGGTATATTAGTTATGAAACATAGGTTGTAACATCGAGAAATAATTTAGCTGCATATACCTCAAAGTATATGGATCGACTCAGAATCGATAGCTGAGTCGATTAAGCCATGTCTGTCCGTCCGTCCGTCCGTATGTACGTCACCGATTTTTGACCTTAAATTTTGAGCTAGGATAATGAAATTTGGTATATAGGATCCTCGTCTCTGCCTACAGAACAAGTGTAAAAATTTTTGAAATCCGCCCACTGCCACGCCCCCTTTTAAGAAAAACTCAGTTTTTGACCAAACCGTAAGGAACTTTAAAAAAGTTTCTGAACAACATATTTAGACAATATTAATGTCTATATTTCGTCTTTATAAAGTTTTTTGCCACGCCCACTTTTTGGGGTCGTTTTCAATTAAAAACTGTTTTCGGTCAAATTTTAAATTTTTCGAAAAAAATTTTGATGCAGAATCATTAACATTATTAATATGAACATTTCGTCTATATACCATTTTAACCCACGCCCACTTTTTGGGGGCGTTTTTATATAAAAACCATTTTTATACCGTACCCCATAACATATGCAGCAGAAAACCTTGTCTTTTGTAGAACCGTAAAAGTTTTTTATAAGCAGTCTGAAGAATTTGTTGTCACCATGTCATTTATATGTCATATTTTATCCACATCGTGTTTTTAGCCATGTCCACTTTTTGGGGATTTTAGTTTTACAGATAGGATGGGATAGGGCATTCAACGATCCGCACAGTGGATTGTAGCCTTCTCATATGTTTATACCCTATCCCATAGGGGGGTATATTAGTTTTGATACATAGTTTGTAACATAGAGAAATAATTTAGCTACATATACCTCAAAGTATATGGATCGACTCAGAATCGATAGCTGAGTCGATTTAGCCATGTCTGTCCGTCCGTCCGTCCGTCCGTCCGTCCGTACGTCACCAGTTTTTGGGACTTAAATTTTGAGCTAGAAAGATGAAATTTGGTACACGTACTCCTTGTTGCTCCCAGCAGAACAAGTGTAAAAATTTTTGAAATCCGCCCACTGCCACGCCCCCTTTTTAGAAAAACGTATTTTTTGGCCAAACCATAAGGAATTTTGAAAAACTTTCTGAACAACATATTTAGACAATCTGAATATCTGTATTTCGTTCATACAAAGTTTTTTGCCACGCCCACTTTTTGGGGGCGTTTTTAATTAAAAACGTTTTTCGGTCAAATTTTAAAATTTTCGAAAAAAACTTTTGATGCAGAATCATTAGTAATATAAATATGAACATTTCGTCCATAGACCATTTTAACCCACCCCCACATTTTGGGGGCGTTTTTATATAAAAACCATTTTTATACACTACCCCATAACATATGCAGGAGAAAACCTTGTCTTTTGTAGAACCGCAAAATTGTTTTGTAAGCAGTCCGAAGAACTTGTTGTCACTATATCATTTTTTCTATTTTATCCACATCGTGTTTTTAGCCATGCCCCCTTTTTTGGGGATTTTAGTTTTATGGATAGGATGGGATAGGGTATTCAACGATCCGCACAGCGGATTGTAGCCTTCTCATATGTTTATACCCTATCCCATAGGGGTATATTAGTTTTGATACTTAGTTTGTAACATAGAGAAATAATTTTGCTACATATACCTCAAAGTATATGGATCGACTCAGAATCGCTAGCTGAGTCGATTAAGCCATGTCTGTCTGTCCGTCCGTCCGTCTGTCCGTCCGTCCGTCCGTCCGTCCGTCCGTCCGTCCGTCCGTCCGTCTGTACGTCACCGATTTTTAGGCCTTAAATTTTGAGCTAGGATAATGAAATTTGGTATATAGGATCCTCGTCTCTGCCTACAGAACAAGTGTAAACATTTTTGAAATCCGCCCACTGCCACGCCCCCTTTTAAGAAAAACTCAGTTTTTGACCAAACCGTAAGGAATTTCAAAAAAGTTTCTGAACAACATATTTAGACAATATTAATATCTATATTTCGTCCATATAAAGTTTTTTGCCACGCCCACTTTTTGGGGGCGTTTTCAATAAAAAACTGTTTTCGGTCAAATTTTAAATTTTTCGAAAAAAATTTTGATGCAGAATCATTAACATTATTAATATGAACATTTCGTCTATATACTATTTTAACCCACGCCCACTTTTTGGGGGCGTTTTTATATAAAAACCATTTTTATACACTACCCCATAACATATGCAAGAGAAAACCTTGTCTTATGTAGAACCGTTAAAGTGTTTTGTAAGCAGTCTGTAGAATTTGTTGTCACTATATCATTTTTTCTATTTATCCACATCGTGTTTTTAGCCATGTCCCCTTTTTTGGGGATTTTAGTTTTATGGATAGGATGGGATAGGGTATTCAACGATCCGCACAGCGGATTGTAGCCTCTCATATGTTTATACCCTATCCCATAGGGGTATATTAGTTTTGATACATAGTTTGTAACATAGAGAAATAATTTAGCTACATATACCTCAAAGTATATGGATCGACTCAGAATCGATAGCTGAGTCGATTTAGCCATGTCTGTCCGTCCGTCCGTCCGTCCGTCCGTCCGTCCGTCCGTCACCAGTTTTTGGGCCTTAAATTTTGAGCTAGAAGGATGAAATTTGGTACGCGTGCTCTTTGTTGCTCCCAGCAGAACAAGTGTAAAAATTTTTGAAATCCGCCCACTGCCACGCCCCCTTTTTCGAAAAACGTATTTTTTGGCCAAACCATAAAGAATTTTGAAAAACTTTCTGAACAACATATTTAGACAATCTGAATATCTGTACTTCGTTCATATAAAGTTTTTTGCCACGCCCACTTTTTGGGGGCGTTTTCAATAAAAAACGTTTTTCGGTCAAATTTTCAAATTTTCGAAAAAACTTTTGATGCAGAATCATTAGCAATATAAATATGAACATTTCGTCTATAGATCATTTTAACCCACGCCCACTTTTTGGGGGCGTTTTTATATAAAAACCATTTTTATACACCACCCCATAACATATGCAGTAGAAAACCTTGTCTTTTGTAGAACCGTAAAAGTTTTTTATAAGCAGTCTGAAGAATTTGTTGTCACCATTCCATTTTTTTTATTTTATCCACATCGTGTTTTTAGCCATGCCCACTTTTTTGGGGATTCTAGTTTTATGGATAGGATGGGATAGGGTATTCAACGATCCGCACAGCGGATTGTAGCCTTCTCATATTTTTTATTACAAACACTATCAGATCTGTGTCGTAGCGAGCTTATTACAAGCAGCATCTACGAGCAGAGATTTGCCACAGCATATAATATGCATCCACAGGCTCATCATTTAGTGCATTTGTTAGTGGGACATAACAGAACATAGAAGTTATTAAGTTTGACAACACTAACAAAATCAGTAAACGATGAAATTACAATTTAGCTATAAAACAATTTTACATATACACTTATTACGACTCTAGCATACAATTACGCAGAGTATTTATACCCTATCCCATAGGGGTATATTAGTTTTGATACTTAGTTTGTAACATAGAGAAATAATTTTGCTACATATACCTCAAAGTATATGGATCGACTCAGAATCGCTAGCTGAGTCGATTAAGCCATGTCTGTCTGTCCGTCCGTCCGTCCGAGAAATAATGGCAGGTGTATCACAAGGAAGCGTCCTTGGACCAATCCTGTGCCTCCTATTCACTCGTGATATCCCCCAAACAAACGATACAATAGTTGAAACGTTTGCTGACGATACTGCTATACTTGCAGTTGGCACAACAATAGATTAAACAAATATCAAATTACAAAACGCTCTTAACGAGGTTAATGAATGGACTAAATCCTGGCGGATTGCACTTAATGAGAGCAAATCGATCCATGTAGATTTTTCGTATAAACGGACAAACAATTTGCCTGTACTTCTAAATACGGTTCGAGTCCCGTTTGCAAATGAAGCGAAATATCTCGGTATGACACTCGATGCAAAATTAAAATGGAAGTCGCATGTAAAAAAGAAATGCGAAGAACTTAAGAATAAATACAGAGAACTGTACTGGTTGCTCGGAATATATTCGAAGCTTAACCTTGATAACAAGCTGCTATTATACAAGCAAGTGCTTAAACCGGTTTGGACATATGGTATACAACTATGGGGTTGTACCAGTGAAACGAATCTAAAAATTTAACAAATTTTTGAAAACAAAATGTTAAGATCATTCGTCAATGCGCCGTGGTACGTAACGAACTATGCAGAGATCTGGGTATTCCCGCTGTTAAGATGAAACAAAAAACTAACTAAACCCTTAGATTTGGCCCGATAATAACAAACCGCGCTATTAATTGCGGCAAAAGCAGGAACTCTCAAAGGAAAGTTACCTGCCAACATATTATATATTCGTGATAAAAAAATTGCTTAGTTGCAATAGAAATACAAAATGGGTGGTGGTTTTAGTGAGTAAAAATCTCACACTACTTTGGCCACGTGCTCATCGTGTCTATGAAGATTTTCACCAGCCCACGGAAAAATATAAATTATAAACATATGAGAGGCTACAATCCGCTATGCGGATCGTTGAATACCCTATCCCATCCCATCCTTTAAATTAATATTCTCAAAATATAAGCCTTATGGCGATGAAATACAGAAAATGACATTGTCACAATATATTGCTCAGACAGTTTCTCAAAATCTTTTGTGGTTCGACAGAAAACAACGTATTTCTATTGCTAATGCCTTGGGATGGGGTATACAAATGGTTTTTGTAAGAAAACGCCCCCAAAATGTGGGCGTTGGTGAAAATGATCTATGGACAAAATGTTTATATTACCATTGCGGAAGTATTTGCATCAAAAAATTTTTCGAAAGTTTTAAAATTTGACCAAAAAGCGTTTTTTACTAAAAACGCCCCCAAAAAGTGGGCGTGGCAAAAAACTTTGTATGAACGAAATATAGATATTAGGATTGTCTAAATATGCTGCTCAGACACTTTTTTTAAATTCCTGACGGTTTGGCCATAGGGGTATATTAGTTTTGATACTTAGTTTGTAACATAGAGAAATAATTTTGCTACATATACCTCAAAGTATATGGATCGACTCAGAATCGCTAGCTGAGTCGAATTAGCCATGTCTGTCCGTCCGTCCGTCCGTCCGTCCGTCTGTTCGTCACCGATTTTTGGGCCTTAAATTTTGAGCTAGGATAATGAAATTTGGTATATAGGATCCTCGTCCGTGCCACCAGAACAAGTGTAAATATTTTTGAAATCCGCCCACTGCCACGCCCACTTCTTAGGAAAACTTATTTTTTTGGCCAAACCGTAAGGAATTTCAAAAAAGTGTCTGAGCAGCATATTTAGACAATCCTAATATCTATATTTCGTTCATACAAAGTTTTTTGCCAGGCCCACTTTTTGGTGGCGTTTTTAGTAAAAAACGCTTTTTGTCCAAATTTTAAAACTTTCGAAAAAAATTTTGTGCAAATACTTCCGCAATGGTAATATAAACATTTTGTATATAGATCATTTTCACCTACGCCCACATTTTGGGGGCGTTTTCTTACAAAAACTATTTGTATACCCCATCCCAAGGCATTAGCAATAGAAATACGTTGTTTTTTGTCGAACCACAAAAGATTTTGACAATGTCATTTTCTGTATTTCATCGCCATAAGGCCTATATTTTGAGGATATTTATTTAAAGGATGGGATGGGATAGGGTATTCAACGATCCGCATAGCGGATTGTAGCCTCTCATATTTTTATACCCTATCCCATAGGGGTATATTAGTTTTGATACATATTTTGTAATATAGAGAAATAATTTAGCTACATATACCTCAAAGTATATGGATCGACTCAGAATCGATAGCTAAGTCGATTTAGCCATGTCTGTCCGTCCGTCCGTCCGTCCGTACGTCACCAGTTTTTGGGCCTTAAATTTTGAGCTAGAAGGATCAAATTTGGTACACGTGCTCTTTGTTGCTCCCAGCAGAACATGTGTAAACATTTTTGAAATCCGCCCACTGCCACGCCCCCTTTTTAGAAAAACGTGTTTTTTGGCTAAACCATAAGGAATTTTAAAAAAGTGTCTGAAAAACGTAGTTAGAGAATATCTATATTTCGTTCATATAAAGTTTTTTGCCACGCCCACTTTTTGGGGGCGTTTTTAATAAAAAACGTTTTACGGTCAAATTTTAAAATTTTCGAAAAAAATTTTGATGCAGAATAGTTAGTAATATTAATATAAACATTTCGCCTATAGACTATTTTAGCCCACGCCCACTTTTTGAGGGCGTTTTCTTACAAAAACCGTTTGTATACCCTACCCCATTTCATATGCAGGAGGAAAACGATGTGTTTTGTCAAACAACAAAAGATTCTGATAAACTGTTTGAACAATGTGTTGTGACAATGTCATTTTCTATATTATAGGTTAATAAAGCCCACTTTTTGGAGATATTAATTTTAAGGATGGGATGGGATAGGGTATTAAACGATCCGCACAGGGGATTGTACTCTTCTCATATGTTTATACCCTATCCCATAGGGGGGTATATTAGTTTTGACATTAAGTTTGTAACATAGAGAAATAATTTCGATACATATACCTCAAAGTATATGGATCGATTCAGAATCGCTAGCTGAGTCGATTAAGCCATGTCTGTCTGTCCGTCCGTCCGTTTGCCCGTCTGTGTGTCACCGATTTTTGGGCCTTAAATTTTGAGCTAGAGTGTTCAAATTTGGTATATAGACTCTCTGGCCGACGAAGCAGAACAAGTGTAAAAATTTTTGAAATCCGCCCACTGCCACGCCCTCTTTTAGAAAAACGTAGTTTTAAGCCAAACCGTAAGGAATTTCAAAAAAGTGCCTGAGCAGCATATTTAGACAATCCTAATATCTATACTTCGTCGTACAAAGTTTTTTGCCACGCCTACTTTTTAGGGGCGTTTTTAGTAAAATACCTTTTTTGTCCAAATTTTAAAACTTTCGAAAAACATATGAGAGGCTACAATCCGCTGTGCGGATCGTTGAATACCCTATCCCATCCCATCCTTAAAATTAATATTATCAAAATATAGGCCTTATGGCGATGAAATACAGAAAATGACATTGTCACAATATATTGCTTAGACAGTTTCTCAAAATCTTGTGTGGTTCGACAAAAAACAACGTATTTCAGTTGCTAATGCCTTGGGATATAGTATACAAATGGTTTTTGTAAGAAAACGCCCCCAAAATGTGGGCGTAGGTGAAAACGATCTATGGACAAAATGTTTATATTACCATTTCGGAAGTATTTGCATTAAAATTTTTTTCGAAAGTTTTAAAATTTGGACAAGAAGCGTTTTTTACTAAAAACGCCCCCAAAAAGTGGGCGTGGCAAAATACTTTGTATGAACGAAATATAGATATTAGGATTGTCTAAATATGCTACCCAGACACTTTTTTGAAATTCCTTACGGTTTGGCCAAAAAATAAGCTTTCCTAAAAAGGGGGCGTGGCAGTGGGCGGATTTCAAAAATTTTTACACTTATTCTGGTGACTCGGCCAAGGATCCTATCTACCAAATTTCATTATCCTAGCTCAAAATTTAAGGCCCAAAAATCGGTGACGAACAGACAGACGGACGGACGGACGGACGGACAGACAGACATGGCTAATTCGACTCAGCTAGCGATTCTGAGTCGATCCATATACTTTGAGGTATATGTAGCTAAATTATTTCTCTATGTTACAAACTAAGTATCAAAACTAATATACCCCTATGGGATAGGGTATAAAAATGGAAAATTTACAATATTTAAGTAAACATATTCTCAGTATTTATACCCTATCCCATAGGGGGGTATATTAGTTTTGATACTTAGTTTGTAACATAGAGAAATAATTTTGCTACATATACCTCAAAGTATATGGATCGACTCAGAATCGCTAGCTGAGTCGAATTAGCCATGTCTGTCTGTCCGTCCGTCCGTCTGTCTGTTCGTCAGCGGTTTTTGGGCCTTAAATTTTGAGCTAGGATAATGAAATTTGGTATATAGGATCCTCGTCCGTGCCACCAGAACAAAAGTAAAAATTTTTGAAATCCGCCCACTGCCACGCCCCATTTTTAGAAAAACTTATTTTTTGGCCAAACCGTAAGGAATTTCAAAAAAGTGTCTGAGTAGCATATTTAGACAACCCTAATATCTATATTTCATTCATACAAAGTTTTTTGCCACGCCCACTTTTTGGGGGCGTTTTTAGTAAAAAACGCTTTTTGTCCAAATTTTAAATTGGACAAAGTTTGTAACAATCTGAATATCTGTATTTCGTTCATATAAAGTTTTTTGCCACGCCCACTTTTTGGGGGCTTTTTTCATAAAAAACCTTTTTTCGGTCAAATTTTAAGATTGTCGAAAAAACTTTTGATGCAGAATCATTAGTAGTATAAATATGAACATTTCGTCCATAGACTATTTCAACCCATGCCCACTTTTTGGGGGCGTTTTTATATAAAAACCATTTTTATACACTACCCCATAACATATGCAGGAGAAAACCTTGTCTTTTGTAGAACCGTCAAAGTTTTTTGTAAACAGTCTGAACAATTTGGTGTCACCATGTCATTTTCTTTATTTTATCCACATCGTGTTTTTAGCCATGTCCACTTTTTGGGGATTTTAGTTTTACAGATAGGATGGGATAGGGTATTCAACGATCCGCACAGTGGATTGTAGCCTTCTCATATGTTTATACATTATCCCATAGGGGGGTATATTAGTTTTGATACTTAGTTTGTAACATAGAGAAATAATTTTGCTACATATACCTCAAAGTATATGGATCGACTCAGAATCGCTAGCTGAGTCGAATTAGCCATGTCTGTCTGTCCGTCCGTCCGTCCGTCTGTCTGTTCGTCAGCGATTTTTGGGCCTTAAATTTTGAGCTAGGATAATGAAATTTGGTATATAGGATCCTCGTCCGTGCCACCAGAACAAGTGTAAAAATTTTTGAAATCCGCCCACTGCCACGCCCCCTTTTTAGAAAAACGTATTTTTTGGCCAAACCATAAGGAATTTTGAAAAACTTTCTGAACAACATATTTAGACAATCTGAATATCTGTATTTCGTTCATACAAAGTTTTTTGCCACGCCCACTTTTTGGGGGCGTTTTTAATTAAAAACGTTTTTCGGTCAAATTTTAAAATTTTCGAAAAAACTTTTGATGCAGAATCATTAGTAATATAAATATGAACATTTCGTCAATAGACCATTTTAACCCACCCCCACTTTTTGGGGGCGTTTTTATATAAAAACCATTTTTATACACTACCCCATAACATATGCAGGAGAAAACCTTGTCTTTTGTAGAACCGCAAAATTGTTTTGTAAGCAGTCCGAAGAACTTGTTGTCACTATATCATTTTTTCTATTTTATCCACATCGTGTTTTTAGCCATGCCCCCTTTTTTGGGGATTTTAGTTTTATGGATAGGATGGGATAGGGTATTCAACGATCCGCACAGCGGATTGTAGCCTTCTCATATGTTTTTATTATAAATGCGGCAATCAAATTAGAATACATACCAAGACAGTGGAAAGTCGCGGAAGTGATTATGGTCCTAAAACGAGGAATGATATGAAATCTTACAGGCCTATTTCACTTCTTCCCATAATTTCAAAAGTTTTTGAACGGATATTACTCGGTCGCTTACACTCCATAATTGACCAGAAACGTCTTTTACCTGTCCATCAATTAGGGTTCAGAAGTAAACATTAAATTACAGATGTAATTGAGAAAGCTTTCGAAGAAAAGAAAATTTGTTCAGCCGTATATCTTGACGTGTCGCAAGCTTTTGACAAGGTATGGCACAAAGGCCTTAAGTATAAACTAAGTCAAGTTCTGCTAGAGCAATTAAATAAAACCCTCGTGTCGTATCTTGAGCATAGACTCTGCCGTGTGAAACTTGGAAGCGAATATTCCGAATTCAAAGAAATAATGGCAGGTGTATCGCAAGGAAGCGTCCTTGGACCAATCCTGTGCCTCCTATTCACTCGTGATATCCCCCAAACAAACGATACAATAGTTGTAACGTTTGCTAACGATACTGCTATACTTGCAGTTGGCACAACAATAGATTAAACAAATATCAGATTACAAAACGCTCTTAACGAGGTTAATGAATGGACTAAATCCTGGCGGATTGCACTTAATGAGAGCAAATCGATCCATGTAGATTTTTCGTAAAACGGACAAACAATTTGCCTGTATTTCTAAATACGGTTCGAATCCCGTTTGCAAATGAAGCGAAATATCTCGGTATGACACTCGATGCAAAATTAAAATGAAAAGCAGGAACTCTCAAAGGAAAGTTACCTGCCAAACATATTATATATTCGTCATAAAAAATTGCTTAGTTGCAATAGAAATACAAAATGGGTGGTGGTTTTAGTGAGTAAAAATCTCACACTACTTTACCCACGTGCTCATCGTGTCTATGAAGATTTTCACCAGCCCACGGAAAAATAAAAATTATAAAAATGGACAATTTACAATATTTAAGTAAACATGTTCTAAGTATTTTTATTATTGCTTTAATGTACATCCAAGTAAATCTATACAACTCTTCTAGTATTTCAATAACACTTCAGTCTTAAGTAAAAAATAACATCATTTGTATCGACATTACTAAAAACATTAAGTAATCAATTAGACTCACATTTTTAATTGAAATAAAAAGCAAATACATACAGAGGTACACGTTATAAATATGTATTCTTATAGGGAAGCATCTTTCCCTGATAGTGATATTGAATTATTTTCCCCATTAACTGTTTCATTTAGGACAACCACATCGACATTGGATTTTT
The DNA here is from genome assembly GCA_932526625.1 of Rhingia campestris. Taxonomy (NCBI): domain Eukaryota; kingdom Metazoa; phylum Arthropoda; class Insecta; order Diptera; family Syrphidae; genus Rhingia; species Rhingia campestris. Next base: position 81,121,026 of record OW052184.1, read on the forward strand.
TAGGTAATTTGAATTCCTTGGCATAATTATTAACATATTGTTTTTCTAAAAGTGTTGTGTCACTATCTGCCTTTAAAATTTTTTTTCGCCGCTCGTTAATTACCTGCAGGGAATCATACACATCACTGTCATAACCTAGTTGTTTTTCGTTCGCTTTTGTTAAATATACGGAATCGTGTTCACTAGTAATTTTGGGTTTCGGGCGATAAAAAGTAAGAGATGAATTGCTTCTGTATAATGATTTATTAAGCTGATATGTCTTAACCTTTGCTGAGCCTATTGAGAGCTGCAATGTGTCAGGTCTAATTTTCTTCAAAATTCCAGTTAATTTAACCGGGTTCATTTCATCGGTAATAAACCTTTTTTCATCGGTTTCTGGACTTTCTTCGAGTACGCAAGGCTCAATACTGGACTGACCGGACAGCGGACATATTGTAATCGGCTCCGAACAAATTGACAATTGGGACCTAAGAAGAAAATTAAATAAAAAAAACATATTAAATGTTATATTTGAATAGGAATACATTTTAAACAATAATTATTATTATTATTATAATTTATTAAACCTTACATAAATGTACAGTATAATACTTAAATTTAACAGCTAAGCTACCAGGGCTTAGTGCTGTAGGCTTAGTAAAATAACAAATTACAAATAAATGGAGGCGGCCGGGAGAGGTCCAAACAGGTGGAAATTCCCCGACCGCCCCAAAACCAGGAAGAACTAAAGTGATCATAAACTATTTCCTAGATTAATTTTTTTTAAAGAATGCAAATATTTCTTATATTTTGTTCTGAAGGAATAAATAAAAGGCTAATGAGATATGTGTTAAATAGTTCGTTACAATTTTGTTTAACATAAATGCAGTCTAACGTTAAATAATAAATATTTTATAGATAAAAGAGTGTTAGACTGGCAAAAGTGGCAAACGGGAGGAGAATCATTCTTGAGCAGGTATCTATGTGTAAGTTGGGTGTGTCCGATTCTTAATCTTAAAAAGTTTTTGTTCATTAGTGATGTTGTGTTTGTGGGATAAACATGTGGACTAGGATTTGGAGTTAGGATGTAGTAGTGGTGAATATAATCCCTCCACTCTTCTAGTTATACCCTATCCAACAGGGGTATATTAGTTTTGACATTAAGTTTGTAACATAGAGAAGTAATTTCGATACATATACCTCAAAGTATATGAATCGATTCAGAATCGCTAGCTGGGTCGACTAAGCCATGTCTGTCTGTCCGTCCATCCGTCTGTCCGTCTGTGTGTCACCGATTTTTGGGCCTTAAATTTTGAGCTAGTAAGATGAAATTTGGTACACGTGCTATTTGTTGCTCCCAGCAGAACAAAACAACGTTTTTCTATGGCATATGCCTTGGGGTAAGGCATACAAATGGTTTTGTAAGAAAACGCCCCCAAAAAGTGGGCGTGGGTTAAAATGGTCTATTGACGAAATGTTGGTATTAATACTGCCAATGATTGTGCATCAAATTTTTTTCGAAAATTTTAAAATTTGACCAGAAAATATTTTTTATTAAAAACGCCCCCAAAAAGTGGGCGTGGCAAAAAACTTTATTTTGACGAAATATATATATTACGATTCTCTAAATATGCTGCTCAGACACTTTTATAAAATTCTTTACGGTTTGGCCAAAAAAATCGTTTTCCTAAAAAGGGGGCGTGGCAGTGGACGGATTTTAAAAATTTGTACACTTGTTCTGGTGACTCGGACAAGGATCCTATAAACCAAATTTCATTATCCTAGATCAAAATTTAAGGCCTAAAAATCGGTGACGAACAGACAGACGGACGGACGGACAGACATGGCTAATTCGACTCAGCTAGCGATTCTGAGTCGATCCATATACATTGAGGTATATGTAGCAAAATTATTTCTCTATGTTACAAACTATGCATCAAAACTAATATAGGTACCCCTATGGGATAGGGTATAAACATATGAGAAGGTTACAATCCGCTGTGCGGATCGTTGAATATCCTATCCCATCCTATCCATAAAACTAAAATCCCCAAAAAAAGTGGGCATGGCTAAAAACACGATGTGGCTAAAAAAAAAAAAAAACATATGAGAAGGCTACAATCCGCTGTGCGGATCGTTGAATACCCTATCCCATCCTATCCATAAAACTAAAATCCCCAAAAAAGGGGGCATGGCTAAAAACACGATGTGGATAAAATAGAAAAAATGATATAGTGACAACAAGTTCTTCGGACTGCTTACAAAACAATTTTGCGGTTCTACAAAAGACAAGGTTTTCTCCTGCATATGTTATGGGGTAGTGTATAAAAATGGTTTTTATATAAAAACGCCCCCAAAAAGTGGGGGTGGGTTAAAATGGTCTATGGACAAAATATTCATATTTATATTACTAATGATTCTGCATCAAAAGTTTTTTCGAAAATTTTAAAATTTGACCGAAAAACGTTTTTAATTAAAAACGCCCCCAAAAAGTGGGCGTGGCAAAAAACTTTGTATGAACGAAATACAGATATTCAGATTGTCTAAATATGTTGTTCAGAAAGTTTTTCAAAATTCCTTATGGTTTGGCCAAAAAATACGTTTTTCTAAAAAGGGGGCGTGGCAGTGGGCGGATTTCAAAAATTTTTACACTTGTTCTGCTGGGAGCAACAAGGAGTACGTGTACCAAATTTCATCTTTCTAGCTCAAAATTTAAGGCCCAAAAACTGGTGACGTACGGACGGACGGACGGACGGACGGACAGACATGGCTAAATCGATTCTGAGTCGATCCATATACTTTGAGGTATATGTAGCTAAATTATTTCTCTATGTTACAAACTATGTATCAAAACTAATATACCCCCCTATGGGATAGGGTATAAACATATGAGAGGCTACAATCCGCTATGCGGATCGTTGAATACCCTATCCCATCCCATCCTCTAAATTAATATCCTCAAAATATAGGCCTTATGGCGATGAAATACAGAAAATGACATTGTCACAATATATTGCTCAGACAGTTTCTCAAAATCTTGTGTGGTTCGACAAAAACAACGTATTTCTATTGCTAATGCCTTGGGATGGGGTATACAAATGGTTTTTGTAGGAAAACGCCCCCAAAAAGTGGGCGTGGGTTAAAATGGTATATAGACGAAATGTTCATATTAATAATGTTAATGATTCTGCATCAAAATTATTTTCGAAAAATTTAAAATTTGACCGAAAACAGTTTTTAATTGAAAACGCCCCAAAAAGTGGGTGTGGCAAAAAACTTTATATGGACGAAATATAGATATTAATACTGTCTAAATATGTTGCTAACACACTTTTTTGAAATTCCTTACGGTTTGGCTTAAAACTACGTTTTTTCTAAAAGGGGGCGTGGCAGCGGGCGGATTTTAAAAAATTTTATACTTGTTCTGGTGACTCGGCCAAGGATCCTATATACCAAATTTCATTATCCTAGCTGAAAATTTAAGGCCCAAAAATCGGTGACGAACAGACAGACGGACGGACGGACGGACAGACAGACATGGCTAATTCGACTCAGCTAGCGATTCTGAGTCGATCCATATACTTTGAGGTATATGTAGCTAAATTATTTCTCTATGTTACAAACTAAGTATCAAAACTAATATACCCCTATGGGATAGGGTATAAACATATGAGAGGCTACAATCCGCTATGCGGATCGTTGAATACCCTATCCCATCCCATCCTTTAAATTAATATCCTCAGAATATAGGCCTTATGGCGATGAAATACAGAAAATGACATTGTCACAATATATTGCTCAGACAGTTTCTCAAAATCTTTTGTGGTTCGACAAAAAACAACGTATTTCTATTGCTAATGCCTTGGGATAGGGTATACAAATGGTTTTAATAAGAAAACGCCCCCAAAATGTGGGCGTAGGTGAAAATGATCTATGGACAAAATGTTATATTACTATTGCGGAAGTATTTGCATCAACATTTTTTTCGAAAGTGTTCAAATTTGGACAAAAAGCGTATTTTACTAAAAACGCCCCCAAAAAGTGGGCGTGGCAAAAAACATTGTATGAACGAAATATAGATATTAGGATTGTCTAAATATGCTGCTCAGACACTTTTTTTGAAATTCCTTACGGTTTGGCCAAAAAATAAGTTTTTCTAAAAAGGGGGCGTGGCAGTGTGCGGATTTCAAAAATGTTTACACTTGTTCTGGTGGCACGGACGAGGATCCTAGTACCAAATTTCATTATCCTAGCTCAAAAATCAAGGCCCAAAAATCGGTGACGAACAGACAGACGGACGGACGGACGGACAGACAGACATGGCTAATTCGACTCAGCTAGCGATTCTGAGTCTATCCATATACTTTGAGGTATATGTAGCAAAATTATTTCTCTATGTTACAAACTAAGTATCAAAACTAATATACCCCCCTATGGGATAGGGTATAAACATATGAGAGGCTACAATCCGCTGTGCGGATCGTTGAATACCCTATCCCATCCCATCCTTAAAATTAATATCCTCAAAATATAGGCCTTATGGCGATGAAATACAGAAAATGACATTGTCACAATATATTGCTCAGACAGTTTCTCAAAATCTTGTGTGGTTCGACAAAAAACAACGTATTTCTATTGCTAATGCCTTGGGATGGGGTATACAAATGGTTTTTGTAAGAAAACGCCCCCAAAATGTGGGCGTAGGTGAAAATGATCTATGGACAAAATGTTTATATTACCATTTCGGAAGTATTTGCATTAAATTTTTTTTCGAAAGTTTTAAAATTTGGACAAGAAAAGTTTTTTACTAAAAACGCCCCCAAAAAGTGGGCGTGGCAAAAAACTTTGTATGAACGAAATATAGATATTAGGATTGTCTAAATATGCTACTCAGACACTTTTTTGAAATTCCTTACGGTTGGGCCAAAAAATAAGTTTTCCTAAAAAGGGGGCGTGGCAGTGGGCGGATTTCAAAAATGTTTACACTTGTTCCGGTGACTCGGCTAAGGATCCTATCTACCAAATTTCATTATCCTAGCTCAAAATTTAAAGCCCAAAAATCGGTGACGAACAGACAGACGGACGGACGGACACACGGACGGACAGACAGACATCGCTACTTCGACTCAGCTAGCGATTCTGAGTCGATCCATATACTTTGAGGTATATGTAGCTAAATTATTTCTCTATGTTACAAACTATGTATCAAAACTAATATACTCCTATGGGATAGGGTATAATGATATAGTAACAACAAATTCTTCAGACTGCTTAAAAAACACTTTTACGGTTCTACAAAAGAGAAGGTTTTCTCCTGCATATGTTATGTAGTGTATAAAAATGGTTTTTATATAAAAACGCCCCCAAAAAGTGGGCGTGGGTTAAAATGGTATATAGACGAAATGTTCATATAAATAATGTTAATGATTCTGCATCAAAATTTTTTTCGAAAAATTTAAAATTTGACCGAAAACAGTTTTTTTTATTGAAAACGCCCCCAAAAAGTTTGTGTGGCAAAAAACTTTATACAGAAGAAATATAGATATTTAGATTGTCAAAATATGTTGTTCAGAAACTTTTTTAAAATTCCTTATGGTTAAGCCAAAAACTGAGTTTTTCTTAAAAGGGGGCGTAGCAGTGGGCGGATTTCAAAAATTTTTACACTTGTTCTGTAGGCACGGACGAGGATCCCGTATACCAAATTTCATTCTCCTAGCTCAAAATGTAAGGCCTAAAAATCGGTGACGTACAGACGGAGGTACAGACAGACGTGGCTTAATCGACTCAGCTAGCGATTCTGAGTCGATCCATATACTTTGAGGTATATGTAGCTAAATTATTTCTCTATGTTGCAAACTAAGTATCAAAACTAATATACCCCTATGGGATAGGGTATAAAAAATTAACTATGACCGTCGATTATTGTAAAATCGCAAAACTCACAGCTCAGTTAGTCCCAATCTTTGCGGTTGAACAAAACCCTTCATTGAGTACCGAACTACGGACATTCTTAGGGTGTTGTAAGTAGGTATTCAATTGTCTGCCTGAGGAAGAACACCAAGCGTTTGTTCAGATTTTCCCCACAAGACTGCGAGGGGCTGCTTATTTGTTAGTCGCATCAACCAAATAACATCCTTCGATGATGCCGAAAAGCTTCTGAACCGCACTTACTTACCCCACGAAACATACCAAGAAGTAGTAAATAAATTAATTACGCTTCGACAGCAACCCTTGGAGGCTCTCATCACTTTTACCGTAAGGATAAAACAAATGCTGATGCTTTGCAAGGAGGCGGCGAGTCACAAGTATGTCACAGTGGCAGCTTCAGCTGTGAACTCACAGCTCGAGGATTTCGCCAATCATGCTTTAAAAAGCGGTGCCGCAAATCCTCATCTATGCCAATACCTATTAACTATAGGGGATGGACCAATAGATAAATTGGTGCAGCAGGCATTATATATGGAACGTCTGCAACAAACGGTTTTTCCCACTTATCAGCCACTCTTATCCCCACCCACTCCCTCTTTTAACCCAATGTATAATAATGGCTTCGTTGCTCCGAGGAGTTGTTTTGAAAATAGTTTTGACCATAGCATATTACAGCCACAGAATAACGCTCAGCAAGTCCCGTCTCATAGTGTCCAATATGTGCCACAAAGAGACATCAACTACTCCAACCCTCCGATCTCATTACCAAATAACAGTAGGATAAATATAATATGTAGTTTCTGCTCCTAAAAGGGGCATACATACAGTGGCTGCCTCAAAAGAAAAAACACTCCGTTCTGTACACTTTGCAAAATGTATAACCATGATGCAAGAGACTGCCGAAAATCGGAAAACCGTGGCAACATCCCAATGGCACGCCAAAACCCAGTGAATATTAGAAATCACCAAGGGGTGTACAAACAGCCATCCTCAAATCCCTGGCCAAACATCCCACCTTCAAACCCCTCAAGAGTTTGCAATGAAACCCCTCGCGGCCGAGCCCGAAAACCCCGGATCGACATAAAAAAAACATATGAGAGGCTACAATCCGCTATGCGGATCGTTGAATACCCTATCCCATCCCATCCTTTAAATTAATATCCTCAAAATATAGGCCTTATGGCGATGAAGTACAGAAAATGACATTGTCACAATATATTGCTCAGACAGTTTCTCAAAATCTTTTGTGGTTCGACAAAAAACAACGTATTTCTATTGCTAATGCCTTGGGATGGGGTATACAAATGGTTTTTGTAAGAAAACGCCCCCAAAATGTGGGCATCGGTAAAAATGATCTATAGACAAAATGTTTATATTACCATTGCGGAAGTATTTGCATCAAAATTTTTTTCGAAAGTTTTAAAATTTGGACAAGAAGCGTTTTTTACTAAAAACGCCCCCAAAAAGTGGGCGTGGCAAAAAACTTTGTATGAACGAAATATAGATATTAGGATTGTCTAAATATGCTACTCAGAAACTTTTTTGAAATTCCTTACGGTTTGGCTTAAAACTACGTTTTTTCTAAAAGGGGGCGTGGCAGTAGGCGGATTTTTAAAATTTTTACACTTGTTCTGGTGACTCGGCCAAGGATCAAATATACCAATTTCATTATCCTAGCTCAAAATTTAAGGCCCAAAAATCGGTGACGAACAGTTTGGTCGAAAACTGAGTTTTTCTTAAAAGGGGGCGTGGCAGTGGGCGGATTTCAAAAATGTTTACACTTGTTCTGTAGGCAGAGACGAGGATCCTATATACCAAATTTCATTATCCTAGCTCAAAATTTAAGGCCTAAAAATCGGTGACGTACAGACGGACGGACGGACGGACAGACAGACATGGCTAATTCGACTCAGCTAGCGATTCTGAGTCGATCCATATACTTTGAGGTATATGTAGCTAAATTATTTCTCTTTGTTACAAACTAAGTATCAAAACTAATATACCCCTATGGGATAGGGTATAAAAATCCCCAAAAAAAGGGGGCATGGCTAAAAACACGATGTGGATAAAATAGAAAAAATGATATAGTGACAACAAATTCTTCAGACTGCTTACAAAACAATTTTACGGTTCTACAAAAGACAAGGTTTTCTCCTGCATATGTTATGGGGTAGTGTATAAAAATGGTTATACCCTATCCCATAGGGGTATATTAGTTTTGATACTTAGTTTGTAACATAGAGAAATAATTTTGCTACATATACCTCAAAGTATATGGATCGACTGAGAATCGCTAGCTGAGTCGATTAAGCCATGTCTGTCTGTCCGTCCGTCCGTCCGTCCGTCTGTACGTCACCGATTTTTAGGCCTTAAATTTTGAGCTAGGATAATGAAATTTGGTATATAGGATCCTCGTCTCTGCCTACAGAACAAGTGTAAAAATTTTTGAAATCCGCCCACTGCCACGCCCCCTTTCAAGAAAAACTCAGTTTTCGACCAAACCGTAAGGAATTTTAAAAAAGTTTCTGAACAACATATTTAGACAATATTAATATCTACATTTCGTCCATATAAAGTTTTTTGCCACGCCCACTTTTTGGGGGCGGTTTCATTAAAAACTGTTTTCGGTCAAATTTTAAATTTTTCGAAAAAAAATTTTGATGCAGAATCATTAACATTATCAATATGAACATTTCGTCTATATACAATTTTAACCCACGCCCACTTTTTGGGGGCGTTTTTATATAAAAACCATTTTTATACCCTACCCCATAATATATGCAGCAGAAAACCTTGTCTTTTGTAGAACCGTAAAAGTTTTTTATAAGCAGTCTGAAGAATTTGTTGTCACCATGTCATTTTCTTTATTTTATCCACATCGTGTTTTTAGCCATGTCCACTTATTGGGGATTTAAGTTTTACAGATAGGATGGGATAGGGTATTCAACGATCCGCACAGTGGATTGTAGCCTTCTCATATGTTTATACCCTATCCCATAGGGGGTTATATTAGTTTTGATACATAGTTTGTAACATAGAGAAATAATTTTGCTACATATACCACAAAGTATATGGATCGACTCAGAATCGCTAGCTGAGTCGAATTAGCCATGTCTGTCTGTCCGTCCGTCCGTGTGTCCGTCCGTCCGTCTGTCTGTTCGTCACCGATTTTTCGGCCTTAAATTTTGAGCTAGGATAATGAAATTTGGTATATAGGATCCTTGTCCGAGTCACCAGAACATGTGTAAAAATTTTTGAAATCCGCCCACTGCCACGCCCCCTTTTTAGAAAAACGTAATTTTTGGCAAAACCGTAAAGAATTTTAAAAAAGTGTCTGTACAGCATATTTACAGAATCGTAATATCTATATTTCGTTCATATAAAGTTTTTTGCCACGCCCACTTTTTGGGGGCGTTTTCAATAAAAAACTGTTTTCGGTCAAATTTTAGATTTTTCGAAAAAATTTTTGATGCAGAATCATTAACATTATTAATATGAACATTTCGTCTTTATACTATTTTAACCCACGCCCACTTTTTGGGGGCGTTTTTATATAAAAACCATTTTTATACACTACCCCATAACATATACAGGAGAAAACCTTGTCTTTTGTAGAACCGTAAAAGTGTTTTGTAAGCAGCCTGAAGAATTTGTTGTCACTATATCATTTTTATATTTTATCCACATCGTGTTTTTAGCCATGCCCACTTTTTTGGGGATTCTAGTTTTATGGATAGGATGGGATTGGGTATTCAACGATCCGCACAGCGGATTGTAGCCTTCTCATATGTTTTTTATATAAAAACGCCCCCAAAAAGTGGGCGTGGGTTAAAATGGTATATAGACGAAATGTTCATATTAATAATGTTACTGATTCTGCATCAAAATTTTTTTCGAAAAATTTAAAATTTGACCGAAAACAGTTTTTAATTGAAAAAGCCCCCAAAAAGTGGGCGTGGCAAAAAACTTTATGTGGACGAAATATAGATATTAATATTGTCTAAATATGTTGTTCAGAAACTTTTTTAAAATTCCTTACGGTTTTGCCAAAAACTGAGTTTATCTTAAAAGGGGGCGTGGCAGTGGGCGGATTTCAAAAATGTTTACACTTGTTCTGTAGGCAGAGACGAGGATCCTATATACCAAATTTCATTATCCTAGTTCAAAATTTAAGGCCTAAAAATCGGTGACGTACAGACGGACGGACGGACGGACGGACGGACGGACAGACAGACATGGCTTAATCGACTTAGCTAGCGATTCTGAGTCGATCCATATACTTTGAGGTATATGTAGCAAAATTATTTCTCTATGTTACAAACTAAGTATCAAAACTAATATAAACCTATGGGATAGGGTATAAACATTTCTTCAAAACATTTTATTTTTCTGGTAAGCTGCCATGATTACCGATGATTTACACCGAACAGTCATTGAACGCTTCTAAACATAAAACAAAACATATGAGAAGGCTACAATCCGCTGTGCGGATCGTTGAATACCCTATCCCATCCTATCCAGAAAACTAGAATCCCCAAAAAAGTGGGCATGGCTAAAAACACGATGTGGATAAAATAAAAAAATGATATAGTGACAACAAATTCTTCAGGCTGCTTACAAAACACTTTTACGGTTCTACAAAAGACAAGGTTTTCTCCTGTATATGTTATGGGGTAGTGTATAAAAATGGTATTTATATAAAAACGCCCCCAAAAAGTGGGCGTGGGTTAAAATGGTAAAAAGACGAAAAGTTCATATTAATAATGTTAATGATTCTGCATCAAAAATTTTTTCGAAAAATTTAAAATTTGACCGAAAACAGTTTTTTATTGAAAACGCCCCCAAAAAGTGGGCATGGCAAAAAACTTTATATGAACGAAATATAGATATTACGATTCTGTAAATATGCTGTACAGACACTTTTTTAAAATTCTTTACGGTTTTGCCAAAAATTACGTTTTTCGGATTTCAAAAATTTTTACACTTGTTCTGGTGACTCGGACAAGGATCCTATATACCAAATTTCATTATCCTAGCTCAAAATTTAAGGCCGAAAAATCGGTGACGAACAGACAGACGGACGGACGGACACACGGACGGACGGACGGACAGACAGACATGGCTAATTCGACTCAGCTAGCGATTCTGAGTCGATCCATATACATTGAGGTATATGTAGCAAAATTATTTCTCTATGTTACAAACTATGTATCAAAACTAATATACCCCCCTATGGGATAGGGTATAAACAAATTGTATGGAATTCCATACAAAGGTACTAAAAGGCAACGATAGGAAATAAAACAGATCAAGAAATAATGCAATGCAATGCAAAACATATGAGAGGGCTACAATCCGCTGTGCGGATCGTTGTATACCCTATCCCATCCCATTTGTAAAACTTATATCCCCAAAATGTGGACATGGCTTAAAACACGATGGGGATTAAATATAGAAAATGACAATGTAACAACAAATTGTACGGTTCCACAAAAGACAAGGATTTTCTCCTGCACATGTTTTGGGGTAGTGAATAAAAATGGTTTTTATATAAAAAGGCCCCCAAAAGGTGGGCATGGGTTAAAACGGTCTATAGACGAAATGTTTATATTAGTAATACTAATGATTCTGCATCAAAAATTTTTTCGAAAATTTTAAAATTTGACCGTAAAACGTTTTTTATTAAAACGCCCCCAAAAAGTGGGCGTGTCAAAAAACTTTAAAAGAACGAAATATAGATATTACGATTCTCTAAATATGCTGCTCAGACACTTTTTAAAGTTCCTTACGGTTTGTCCAAAAGGGGGCGTGGCAGTGGGCAGATTTCAAAACTTTTTCATTTGTTCTGCTGGAAGCAACAAAGACCACGTGTACCAAATTTCATCATTCTAGCTTAAAATTTAAGGCCCAAAAACATGGCTAAATCGACTCAGCTATTGATTCTGAGTCGATCCATATACTTTGAGGTATATGTAGCTAAATTATTTCTCTATGTTACAAACTATGTACAAAATACAAATTTTTGGCGCAACAGGCTCGTTAGTACCCAGGGCCTAGCTTTCTCACAACCATTCATGTGTGCGTGTGTACTTCTTGCACGATGGCGGGACCTCCTGTTTTATGCCGACTCCGAACGGCTAAGTTGAGATAAGCTATTCTTGACAATTGATACTACTCGGATGATTTGTAAGATCATCACGAGAGGAGGGCCAGTGAAAAATCATTTAGAACGCTACGGCTGGGAATCGAACCCAGACCTCCTGCGCGGCAGTTCATCGCACTAACCATCGCGCCACTGAGCCCTCGTTACAAACTATGTATCAAAACTGATATACCCCTATGGGATAGGGTATAAAAAGTACTCTCCGAAAATTGAGGAAGTTCTTTCTCTCGTGGCTATCATAGCGAATAGACGGTCTCATAATTAGTGAGAAGAAAAAAATAAATTAAAACATATGGGAGGCTACAATCCGCTGTGCGGATCGTTGAATACCCTATCCCATCCCATCTTTAAAATTATATCCTCAAAATGTGGGCTTTATGGCGATAAAATACAGAAAATGACATTGTCACAATATATTGCTCAGAGAGTTTATCAAAACCTTTTGTGGTTCGACAAAAAGCAACGTGTTTATGCCTTGGGGTACCGGAATTTTAAAAAAGTGTCTGAGAAGCATATTTATAGAATCCTAATATCTATATTTCGTCAATACAAAGTTTTTTGCCACGCCTACTTTTTGGGGGCGTTTTCTATAAAAAACCTTTTTTGGCAAAATTTGAAAATTTAGAAAAAAATTTTGATGCAAAATCATTGGTAGTATTAATATGAACATTTCGTCAGTAGACCATTTTAACCCTCGCCCACTTTTTGGGGCGTTTTCCTACAAAAACCATTTGTATGCACTACCCCAAGGCATATGCAATACAAACACGTTGTTTTTTGTCGAACCACAAAAGGTTTTGATAAACTCTCTGAGCAATATATTGTGACAATGTCATTTTCTGTATTTTATCGCCATAAAGCCCACATTTTGAGGATATTATTTTAAAGATGGGATGGGTTAGGGTATTCAACGATCCGCACAGCGGATTGTAGCCTCTCATATGTTTATACCCTATCCCATAGGGGTATATTAGTTTTGATACATAGTTTGTAACATGAAATAATTTAGCTACATATACCTCAAAGTATATGGATCGACTCAGAATCGATAGCTGAGTCGATTTAGCCATGTCTGTCCGTCCGTCCGTCCGTCACCAGTTTTTGGGCCTTAAATTTTGAGCTAGAAGGATGAAATTTGGTACACGTGCTCTTTGTTGCTCCCAGCAGAACAAGTGCAAAAAATTTTGAAATCCGCCTACTGCCACGCCCCCTTTTTAGAAAAACGTATTTTTTGGCCAAACCATAAGGAATTTTGAAAAACTTTCTGAACAACATATTTAGACAATCTGAATATCTGTATTTCGTTCATATAAAGTTTTTTGCCACGCCCTCTTTTTGGGGGCGTTTTTAATAAAAAACGTTTTTCGGTCAAATTTCAAAATTTTCGAAAAAAAACTTTTGATGCAGAATCAGTAGTAATATAAATATGAACATTTCGTTAATAGACCATTTTAACCCACCCTCACTTTTTGGGGGCGTTTTAATATAAAAACCATTTTTATACACTACCCCATAACATATGCAGGAGGAAACCTTGTCTTTTGTAGAACCGTAAAAATTTTTTATAAGCAGTCTGAAGAATTTGTTGTCACCATGTCATTTTCTTTATTTTATCCACATCGTATTTTTAGCCATGTCCACTTTTTGGGAATTTTAGTTTTACAGATAGGATGGGATAGGGTATTCAACGATCCGCACAGTGGATTGTAGCCTTCTCATATGTTTTATAAGCAGTCTGATGAATTTATTGTCACCATGACATTTTCTTTATTTTATCCACATCGTGTGCTTAGCCATGTCCACTTTTTGGGGATTTTAGTTTTACAGATAGGATGGGATAGGGTATTCAACGATCCGCTCAGCGGATTGTAGCCTTCCATATGTTTTATAAGCAGTCTGATGAATTTGTTGTCACCATGACATTTTCTTTATTTTATCCACATCGTGTGCTTAGCCATGTCCACTTTTTGGGGATTTTAGTTTTACAGATAGGATGGGATAGGGTATTCAACGATCCGCACAGCGGATTGGAGCCTTCCATATGTTTATACCCTATCCCATAGGGGGGTATATTAGTTTTGACATTAGGTTTGTAACATTGAGAAATAATTTCGATACATATACCTCAAAGTATATGGATCGATTCAGAATCGCTAGCTGAGTAGATTAATGGCGTTTTCAATTGGGAAATCTTGATTTTGATCTGAAATATGATCTTTTTGTGTGTCAATGGAACACGATTCAGATTTGTTTATTTTTATACCCTATCCCATAGGGGGGTATATTAGTTTTGATACTTAGTTTGTAACATAGAGAAATAATTTTGCTACATATACCTCAAAGTATATGGATCGACTCAGAATCGCTAGCTGAGTCGAATTAGCCATGTCTGTCTGTCCGTCCGTCCGTCCGTCTGTCTGTTCGTCACCGATCTTTGGGCCTTAAATTTTGAGCTAGGATAATGAAATTTGATATATAGGATCCTCGTCCGTGCCACCAGAACAAGTGTACAAATTTTTTAAATCTGCCCACTGCCACGCCCCCTTTTGAGGAAAACTTATTTTTTGGCCAAACCGTAATGAATTTCAAAAAAGAGTCTGATCAGCATATTTAGACAATCCTAATATCTATATATCGTTCGTACAAAGTTCTTTGCCACACCCACTTTTTGGGGGCGTTTTTAGTAAAAAACGCTTTTTGTCCAAATTTAAAAACTTTTGAAAAAATTGTTGATGCAAATACTTCCGCAATGGTAATATAATTTCTTACAAAAACCATTTCTATACCCCATCCCAAGGCATTAGCAATAGAAATACGTTGTTTTTTGTCGAACCACAAAAGATTTTGAGAAACTGTCTGAGCAATATATTGTGACAATGTCATTTTCTGTATTTCATCGCCATAAGGCCTATATTTTGAGGATATTAATTTAAAGGATGGGATGGGATAGGGTATTCAACATAGCATAGCGGATTGTAGCCTCTCATATGTTTATACCTTATCCCATAGGGGTATATTAGTTTTGATACTTAGTTTGTAACATAGAGAAATAATTTAGCTACATATACCTCAAAGTATATGGATCGACTCAGAATCGCTAGCTGAGTCGATTTAGCCATGTCTGTCTGTCCGTCCGTCCGTCCGTCCGTCTGTACGTCACCGATTTTGCCACGCCCACTTTTTGGGGGCGTTTTCTATAAAAAAAAACCTTTTTTGGCCAAATTTGAAAATTTTCGAAAAAAAATGTTGATGCAAAATCATTGGTAGTATTAATATGAACATTTCGTCAGTAGACCATTTTAACCCACGCCCACTTTTTGGGGTAGTTTTCCTACAAAAACCATTTGTATGCCCTACCCCAAGGCATATGCAATATAAACATATGAGAAGGCTACAATCCGCTGTGCGGATCGTTGAATACCCTATCCCATCCTATCCATAAAACTAGAATCCCCAAAAAAGTGGGCATGGCTAAAAACACGATGTGGATAAAATAAAAAAATGATATAGTGACAACAAATTCTTCAGGCTGCTTACAAAACAATTTTACGGTTCTACAAAAGACAAGGTTTTCTCCAGTATATGTTATGGGGTAGTGTATAAAAATGGTTTTTATATAAAAACGCCCCCAAAAAGTGGGCGTGGGTTAAAATGGTATAAAGACGAAATTTTCATATTAATAATGTTAATGATTCTGCATCAAAATTTTTTTCGAAAAATTTAAAATTTGACCGAAAACAGTTTTTTATTGAAAACGCCCCCAAAAAGTGGGCGTGGCAAAAAACTTTATATGAACGAAATATAGACATTACGATTCTGTAAATATGCTGTACAGACACTTTTTTAAAATTCTTTACGGTTTTGCCAAAAATTACGTTTTTCTAAAAAGGGGGCGTGGCAGTGGGCGGATTTCAAAAATTTTTACACTTGTTCTGGTGACTCGGACAAGGATCCTATATACCAAATTTCATTATCCTAGCTCAAAATTTAAGGCCGAAAAATCGGTGACGAACAGACAGACGGACGGACGGACACACGGACGGACACACGGACGGACGGACGGACGGACGGACGGACGGACAGACAGACATGGCTAATTCGACTCAGCTAGCGATTCTGAGTCGATCCATATACTTTGAGGTATGTGTAGCAAAATTATTTCTCTATGTTACAAACTATGTATCAAAACTAATATACCCCCCTATGGGATAGGGTATAAAAACGTGGTTTTTTGTCGAACCATAAAAGAATTTGATCATCCTTCGGAACAATATGTTGTTACAACGTCATTTTCAATACTTTATGACCATAAAGACCATATTTTGGGGATATTAATTTTAAGGATGGGATGGGATAGGGTATTAAATGATCCGCACAGCGGATTGTAGCCTTCTCATATGTTTATACCCTATCCCATAGGGGTATATTAGTTTTGATACTTAGTTTGTAACATAGAGAAATAATTTTGCTACATATGCCTCAAAGTATATGGATCGACTCAGAATCGCTAGCTGAGTCGATTAAGCCATGTCTGTCTGTCCGTCCGTCTGTCCGTCCGTCCGTCTGTACGTCACCGATTTTTAGGCCTTAAATTTTGAGCTAGGATAATGAAATTTGGTATATAGGATCCTCGTCTCTGCCTACAGAACAAGTGTAAACATTTTTGAAATCCGCCCACTGCCACGCCCCCTTTTAAGAAAAACTCAGTTTTTGACCAAACCGTAAATAATTTTAAAAAAGTTTCTGAACAACATATTTAGACAATATTAATATCTATATTTCGTCCATATAAAGGTTTTTGCCACGCCCTATTTTTGGGGGCGTTTTCAATAAAAAACTGTTTTCGGTCAAATTTAAAATTTTTCGAAAAAAATTTTGATGCAGAATCATTAACATTATTAATATGAACATTTCGTCTATATACTATTTTAACCCACGCCCACTTTTTGGGGGCGTTTTTATATAAAAACCATTTTTATACACTACCCCATAACATATGCAAGAGAAAACCTTGTCTTTTGTAGAACCGTTAAAGTGTTTTTTGTAAGCAGTCTGAAGAATTTGTTGTCACTATATCATTTTTTCTATTTATCCACATCGTGTTTTTAGCCATGCCCCCTTTTTGGGGATTTTAGTTTTATGGATAGGATGGGATAGGGTATTCAACGATCCGCACAGCGGATTGTAGCCTTCTCATATGTTTATACCCTATCCCATAGGGGTATATTAGTTTTGATACATAGTTTGTAACATAGAGAAATAATTTAGCTATATATACCTCAAAGTATATGGATCGACTCAGAATCGATAGCTGAGTCGATTTAGCCATGTCTGTCCGTCCGTCCGTCCGTCCGTCCGTCCGTACGTCACCAGTTTTTGGGCCTTAAATTTTGAGCTAGAAGGATGAAATTTGGTACACGTGCTCTTTGTTGCTCCCAGCAGAACAAGTGTAAAAATTTTTGAAATCCGCCCACTGCCACGCCCCCTTTTTAGAAAAACGTATTTTTTGGCCAAACCATAAGGAATTTTGAAAAACTTTCTGAACAACATATTTAGACAATCTGAATATCTGTATTTCGTTCATATAAAGTTTTTTGCCACGCCCACTTTTTGGGGGCGTTTTTAATAAAAAACGTTTTTCGGTCAAATTTTAAAATTTTCTAAAAAAATTTTGATGCAGAATCATTAGTAATATAAATATGAACATTTCGTCAATAGACTATTTTAACCCACGCCCACTTTTTGGGGGCGTTTTTATATAAAAACCATTTTTATACCCTACCCCATAACATATGCAGGAGAAAACCTTGTCTTTTGTAGAACCTTAAAAGTTTTTTATAAGCAGAATTTGTGGTCACCATGTCATATTCTTAATTTTATCCACATCGTGTTTTTAGCCATGTCCACTTTTTGGGGATTTTAGTTTTACAGATAGGATGGGATAGGGTATTCAACGATCCGCACAGTGGATTGTAGCCTTCTCATATGTTTTTTATAGCAATTGTTTTGCGGAAAAGGGAAGAATTATTGTACATACAGTATGGTGCAGTAATATACATTTTGTATTTTGTATTTACTGATGCGACTGCATTTCTTTCCTGAATATTTATTTTCCTTTTCATTTCAATAACCTTTTCGAGTTAAGTATAGTCGATTGAAAAAATTAGCTATTAGATTGGTACTCGGAATTGCACATAAATCATTGCTAAGAATCATAGTCTTAGATAAAAGCCATGCCAACCCCTGATAATTTAACTTTTATTTCGTACATCTAATTTTAATCACATTTTTTTTTTAACTTCCCTGTCAAAATATATATTTTCTTAAAAAAAACCAAAAAATCAGTATTAGTAACCCCAACCCATTACCGAATTCAAGGGCCAAGAATGCTAGATCATTCCATAGAACAAGGCAATCCACTGAAAATGTGTCCAATGCTATCAACACTGGACTTAATTCTTCTCAACGGATGGAATTAACTCCACGGGTTGAAAGAACACCTGTTCGACAACAGCCCACGCAAACTATTCCTCAGACTGCACCTGCAACTGTCATACCTGTTGCACCTGAGCCACCTGCTGAAAACAATTCAGTAACTATTCAAAATTTGAATGATAGCATTTAAAGTGATCTCCCAGGTAACAGCAACCAATCGACGGAGAGGACAAATCAAAGAGCAATTTCTAATAATAACCATAATGGAATCTATTGCTTCTCCTTTCGAGCGAATTTTAGAAGTTAATCGTGACACTTTAGTTACAACCTTCAAATTAATAGTAGTCCACCAATACCAATAAGACACCCTGTAGAAAACGTTGCACCTATGAGTAATCCTTTGGAATTTGAAAACTTTATGAATGATTCATTCTCAACGAACTTTAGACCATCTCAAGTTCCGTACCAATCGAATTCGAACACTTCTTCAACAAATGTGTTATGCAAAATTGAAAAATGGCGGATTACCCTTGACGGTAGCGAAAATGTTAATGATTTTCTTTTCAAGGTGGAGAAACTTAAAGAAAGGTCGCAGTGTACATGGGAACATCTTCTCGCGAACTTCCATGTCCTGTTGAAAGGAAAAGCTGAATCCTGGTTTTGGTTTTTCCTCAAAAAGTACCCAGCAGCGTCTAACCCAAATTTAAAATTCGCCATAATCAAGGAATTTGGTAAACTTGAGAATGATCATGACAAACTCATTAGAATGCTCGGACGTCGCCAGGGAAATAAAAAATTGTTTTATGAGTACTATACTGACCTAGTCACCATGAATGAACGTTTGAAAGAGCCCATGAACGATTCCAAAATGATAAAACTACTGATGAAAAATTCCAAAGAAAGTCTCGGAATTCTGCTATTTTCACACAAATTTAACTGTCTAGATCACTTAAGAGATATAGCGCGTCAGGCTGAAAAGTTTTTGCAATACCAATCTTCGCAAAAGCAAACGTATCCTAGACGAAATGTTAGCGAGATCGACTCGAGTATTTTTAGGTAGATGAATGTGTTACATCTGACACTGAAGTAGCAGCATTCTACGTTAACCGAAAACAGCCCAAACCCCCAATAGATACTTCTAAGTATAAGTGTTGGAACTGTGATGAGATCGGTCACTCATTTTATGAATGTCCATTGGAAGTACGAAACCTCTTTTGCTACAGATGTGGCGAAAAGAACGTTACAACTGTAGTGTACTAAGCATTTGGGAAACCAATATGCGAGCGAGAAGGCCACCGGGGACTCTCGTTCAATGCATCACTCCCCGAGTCACTAAATTTAATTTCGGCATCAGAGAAGGATACTTTCTCTGATGCTCAAAACTTTACAACAAAATCCACAAAAACCAATTCTTCAAATTTGAATACCATTATCAAAAACTCACCAGTGTAATTTAATTCAAATACGAATGGTTATAAAAATCCTATGAATCTCAGTTTACATCAGAGAAAAATAAATTACGAATTAGCAAAGGAAAGAATTTTTAATGCATCTAATATCTCTAAGATTTCTGAAAAGATCTTAAAATGTAGAAATAGATACAGTAGCAGACGAAATTACAAAAAGATCTTAGAATCGACCTATATTAATGATTGTACTGATTTAAGACCTCTTATCAATATTCAAATTGGTGTTGATAGCGTTTATGCACTTTTAGACTCAGGTGCATCAGTGAGTGTACTTGGAAAGGATTGTTTTGATTTCATTAAACGCAATGATATCCAATGATAACATCTAGTATCAGTGTCGTAGATGGAACCAAACAACAAATCCACGGATTTTGTCGAGTACCTGTTACTTTTAATAATCAAACTAATGTTATCGAGTTTTATATAGTTTCAACCTTGCAACAGAATGTTTATCTAGGTATTAACTTTTGGAAAGCATTTAAGGTTGCTCCACAAATTGTTTCAGAGCTTAGCATTGCTTCTAATATAACTTCTGACCACAAGCTTCATGACCTGACGCCTATTCAACGTTATAAAGGACACTTACTTTATTACGGGAATTGACTTAAAGGATGCATTTTGGCAAATCCCTCTTGAAGAGACGTCTTAAGAAAAGACGGCATTTGCTGTACCCGGCTCTGTACCATTTTACAGTCATGCCTTTCGGGTTATGCAACGCCCCACAAAGGATGAGTCGGCTCATGGATCGTGTGATTCCTTCACGCCTCCGTGAGAACGTCTTCATTTATTTAGATGATCTGCTAGTGTGTTCGGCAACTTACGATGAGCATCTTTTCTTGTTAAAAGAAGTAGCTAAGTGTCTCACTGAGGCTAAACTCACAATCAATGTCGACAAGAGAAGAAGATCAAATATTTGGGCTACATAGTAGGACAAGGTTATTTAAAAACGGATCCATCCAAGGTTGAGGCCATAACCAATTTTCCACTGCCGAAAACCCCACGACAGATACGGAGATTTATTGGCATGACTGGATGGTATCGTCAATTTATCTCAAACTTTTCTGACCTTGCTGCTCCCTTGACAGATTGCCTCCGGAAGTCTAAGAGCTTCACGCTAACGGATAATGCAATTGAATCCTTTCAAAAGTTAAAGAATGCACTAACATCTGCACCTGTTTTGACACAACCGAATTTTAAGAAACCTTTCGTGATACAATGTGATGCTTCAAGCACTGGTGTCGGCGGTGTCTTATATCAAGAGGATGATGATGGTAAAGAGCGCCCATTAGCTTACGTGTCTCAGAAGTTAAATCATGCTCAGAAAAAACTACACCGTTTCGGAATTAGAGTGCTTGGCGGCGATATTATGTGTAAAAAGGTTTCGACCTAATATAGAAGGACTTCCATTTAAAATTGTAACTGACCATTCAAGTTTAAAGTGGCTGATGTCACAAAAAGACTTGAATGGCCGTCTTGCTAGATGGAGCCTTAAACTCCAAGGTTACAATTTTACAATGGAACATCGGAAGGGATCACTAAATGTCGTGCCGGACGCTCTCTCTAGAATGGAGATGGGTGAGATACAGCTTAATTTACCATCTTCAGATATTGATTTGAATTCTGTTCATTTTTCATCTGATAGTTACAAAAATCTAAAATTAGAAATAGAAAATAACATCGACAATTTACCAGACTTATGTGTATCAGAGGGGTTTAAATTCGCAGAGGAGTAGAAAACGAAGAAGATCTCTGGAGACTATGGTTGCCCAATGAGCTTACGACAGAAGCCGTTAAGAATGCTCATGATTCGGTAGTAGGATGTCATGGTGGTTATGCCAAGACTCTCTACAGGATTCGGATGAAATATTATTGGCCAGGTATGACTAAGAATATTAAAACATACATAAGTCTTTATGATATATGCAAGGAAATAAAAGTCCCTACATAATACTTCGACCAATCATGGGCCAACAAATTCTGACAGACCGTATAATGCAACGATTGTATGTGGACTTTCTTGGTCCATACCCTAGGACTAAAGCTGGCAATAACGTGCTGTTTATAGCAATCGATCATCTGTCAAAATTCGTTTTCCATATTTTCGGAGTTCCACAGTTCAAACATAGTGATAACGGGAAGCAGTTTATTTCCAAAGAATTTTCGAAGTTCCTAAGTCCTATGATGTTACACATATTAAAACAGGCCTATATGCTCCTCAGTCTAACACCTCAGAGCGAGCAAATCGTTAGATTTTATCCAAACTACGAGTTTTTATTAAGGATAAGAACAACGAATGGGATAAATATGTATCAATCATAGCTGCAACACTTCGAAGCGACTATCATTCTGCTACTAACTCTTCCCCGTATTTCGCTATGTTCGGACAAAACATGATCCTAAACGGTTCGGAATATAAAATTCTGCAAACATTGCATTGTATCAATGAACCTGAAGTAGAAATCATTTCAAAACCTGATCGTCTGCAGATAGCTAGAGATGAAATCAAGGTAAATCTTGCTAGTGCCCACCTTAAAGCTCAAAACACATATAATCTTCGAGCGAAACCAATCCAGTTTAAGATAGGTCAAGAAATTTTGAGGAGAAACTTCCAGCAAAGCTCCTTTGCTCAATCAAAGAATGCGAAGTTTGCATCTAAATTCGTAATATGTAGAATTCGTAAAAAGTTAGGTAATTGTATATATCAGCTTGAGGATCTAGCAGGCAAAGTTATAGGAAATTATCATGCAAAAGATATAAGACAGTGATAAAGATAGGTTTCGTTTTCCATTTTATTTTGTCATGTCTCATTCAAAATAAAGGTGGTTTGTCACGAAACTATAGAAAAAACATATGAGAAGGCTACAATCCGCTGTGCGGATCGTTGAATACCCTATCCCATCCTATCCATAAAACTAGAATCCCCAAAAAAGTGGGCATGGCTAAAAACACGATGTGGATAAAATAAAAAAATGATATAGTGACAACAAATTCTTCAGGCTGCTTACAAAACACTTTTACGGTTCTACAAAAGACAAGGTTTTCTCCTGTATATGTTATGGGGTAGTGTATAAAAATGGTTTTTATATAAAAACGCCCCCAAAAAGTGGGCGTGGGTTAAAATGGTATAAGGACGAAATGTTCATATTAATAATGTTAATGATTCTGCATCAAAATTTTTTTCGAAAAATGTAAAATTTGACCGAAAACAGTTTTTTATTGAAAACGCCCCCAAAAAGTGGGCGTGGCAAAAAACTTTATATGAACGAAATATAGATATTACGATTCTGTAAATATGCTGTACAGACACTTTTTTAAAATTCTTTACGGTTTTGCCAAAAATTACGTTTTTCTAATAAGGGGGCGTGGCAGTGGGCGGATTTCAAAAATTTTTACACTTGTTCTGGTGACTCGGACAAGGATCCTATATACCAAATTTCATTATCCTAGCTCAAAATTTAAGGCCGAAAAATCGGTGACGAACAGACAGACGGACACACGGACGGACGGACGGACGGACAGACAGACATGGCTAATTCGACTCAGCTAGCGATTCTGAGTCGATCCATATACTTTGAGGTATATGTAGCAAAATTATTTCTCTATGTTACAAACTATGTATCAAAACTAATATACCCCCCTATGGGATAGGGTATAAACATACGAGAAGGCTACAATCCACTGTGCGGATCGTTGAATATCCTATCCCATCCTATCTGTAAAACTAAAATCCCCAAAAAGTGGACATGGCTAAAAACACGATGTGGATAAAATAAAGAAAATTACATGGTGACAACAAATTGTTCAGACTGTTTACAAAAAACTTTGACGGTTCTGCAAAAGACAAGGTTTTCTCCTGCATATGTTATGGGGTAGTGTATAAAAATGGTTTTTATATAAAAACGCCCCCAAAAAGTGGGCGTAAGTTGAAATAGTCTATTGACGAAATGTTCATATTTATACTACTAATGATTCTGCATCAAAAGTTTTTTCGAAAATTTTAAAATTTGACCGAAAAAACGTTTTTTATTAAAAACGCCCCCAAAAAGTGGGCGTGGCAAAAAACTTTATATGAACGAAATACAGATATTCAGATTGTCTAAATATGTTGTTCAGAAAGTTTTTCAAAATTCCTTGTGGTTTGGCCAAAAAATACATTTTTCTAAAAATGCGGCGTGGCAGTGGGCGGATTTCAAAAAAATGTATACCCTATCCCATAGGGGTATATTAGTTTTGATACATAGTTTGTAACATAGAGAAATAATTTTGCTACATATACCTCAAAGTATATGGATCGAATCAGAATCGCTAGCTGAGTCGAATTAGCCGTGTCTGTCTGCCCGTCCGTCCGTATGTCCGTCCGTCCGTCTGTCTATTCGTCACCGATTTTTGGGCCTTGAATTTTGAGCTAGGATAATGAAATTTGGTATGAAGGATCCTTGTCCGAGTCACCAGAACAAGTGTAAAAACTTTTAAAATCCGCCCACTGCCACGCCCCCTTTTCAGAAAAACTCAGTTTTTGGCCAAACCGTAAAGAATTTTAAAAAAGTGTCCGAGCAACATATTTAGAGAATCGAATTATCAATATTTCGTCAATATAAAGTTTTTTTGCCACGCAAACTTTTTGGGGGCGTTTTTAATAAAAAACGTTTCTCGGTCAAATTTTAAAATTTTCGAAAAAAATGTTGATGCAGAATTATTAGTATTGTTAATTTGAACATTTCGTCTGTAGTCCATTTTAACCCACGCCCACTTTTTGGGGGCGTTTTTATATAAAAACCATTTTTATACACTACCCCATAACATATGCAGGAGAAAAACCTTGTCTTTTGTAGAACCGTAAAATTTGTTCTGATAATGTCATTTTCTATATTTAAATCCCGATCGCGTTTTATGCCATGTCCACTTTTTGGGGACATTAGTTTTACAGATGGGCTGGGATAGGGTATTCAACGATCCGCACAGTGGATTGTAGCCTTCTCATACCCTATCCCATAGGGGTGTATATTAGTTTTGATACATAGTTTGTAACATAGAGAAATAATTTTGCTACATATACCTCAAAGTATATGGATCGACTCAGAATCGCTAGCTGAGTCGAATTAGCCATGTCTGTCTGTCCGTCCGTCCGTCCGTCCGTCCGTGTGTCCGTCTATCTGTTCGTCACCGATTTTTCGGCCTTAAATTTTGAGCTAGGATAATGAAATTTGGTATATAGGATCCTTGTCCGAGTCACCAGAACAAGTGTAAACATTTTTGAAATCCGCCCACTGCCACGC
This sequence comes from Rhingia campestris, assembly GCA_932526625.1. NCBI lineage: Eukaryota > Metazoa > Arthropoda > Insecta > Diptera > Syrphidae > Rhingia > Rhingia campestris. The sequence continues at coordinate 81,146,276 of OW052184.1, forward strand.
CCCCTTTTTAGAAAAACGTAATTTTTGGCAAAACCGTAAAGAATTTTAAAAAAGTGTCTGTACAGCATATTTACAGAATCGTAATATCTATATTTCGTTCATATAAAGTTTTTTGCCACGCCCACTTTTTGGGGGCGTTTTCTATAAAAAACTGTTTTCGGTCAAATTTTAAATTTTTCGAAAAAAATTTTTGATGCAGAATCATTAACATTATTAATATGAACATTTCGTCTTTATACCATTTTAACCCACGCCCACTTTTTGGGGGCGTTTTTATATAAAAACCATTTTTATACACTACCCCATAACATATACAGGAGAAAACCTTGTCTTTTGTAGAACCGTAAAAGTGTTTTGTAAGCAGCCTGAAGAATTTGTTGTCACTATATCATTTTTTTATTTTATCCACATCGTGTTTTTAGCCATGCCCACTTTTTTGGGGATTCTAGTTTTATGGATAGGATGGGATAGGGTATTCAACGATCCGCACAGCGGATTGTAGCCTTCTCATATGTTTCTATTGCATATGCCTTGGGGTAGGGCACACAAATGGTTTTTGTAAGAAAACGCCCCCAAAAAGTGGGCGTGGGTTAAAATAATCTATTGACGAAATGTTCACGTTAATACTACCAATAAGAGTGCATCAAAACTTTTTTCGAAAATTTTTAAATTTGACCGAAAAAAGTTTTTTATAAAAAACGCCCCTAAAAAGTGGGCGTGGCAAAAAACTTTATATTGACGAAATATAGATATTACCATTCTCTAAATATGCTGCTCAGACACTTTTTTAAAATTCATTACGGTTTGGCAAAAAAATACGTTTTCCTAAAAGGGGGCGTGGCAGTGGGCAGATTTCAAAAATGTTTACACTTGTTTTGGTGACTCGGACAAGGACCATATATACCAAATTTCATTATCCTAGCTCAAAGTTTAAGGCCCAAAAATCGGTGACGAACAGACAGACGGACGGACGGACGAACTGACAGACAGACATGGCTAAATCGACTCAGCTAGCGATTCTGAGTCGATCCATATACTTTGAGGTATATGTAGCAAACTTATTTCTCTATGTTACAAACTATGTATCAAAACTAATATACCCCTATGGGATAGGGCCGCGTTTCCCGAAGTGTGCTCCGCGAAGGATATCCTGGTGCTCCGCGGCAAAATAAAAAAAACGAAATAGCAAAATTCCATTACACTAGTGACTATTTTATTTTGTGCTTCTGAACTTGTCATTTTAATCGCAGCAATCGAATTTGAAATGCTCTTTTAAAAGAAATCAATACATACAAACAAACTAAAAAATAATTCGTGTAAAAAGATGTGGGAATCCCCGACAAATGAAAATTATTAAAGAGACGTACCAGAGACGACCATATACGCTGACGCTATCTGAAATTTGTACTCGGACGACGTTTCTCTGGTTTTAAACGCGCCCAATAGACGGTTTTTGTTGGGTCGGTATCTATTTATACAGGTTAAAACGAATCGTAGTGCGGTGTATTTAATCTATATTTTGCTTTTAGTGCGTGAATTTTACTCCTTATTTACTATTTATTTTTATTGATGTGACTCTGTGAATCTATCGACTTGAAAAGATCAAAAGATCGTGAGAGATCAAAAATAATAGGTACTATGGATCGCTGGCTAAAGTCTGGGTCGTTAAAAATAACCGCTGAAAGCTCCTTAACAGCACCCCCAGTAGTTACTAAAGAGTCAGCAACTGGCAGGTACATAATACAAAACCATATTTGTTTATTTCATAATGGGAAGTTTCTTATCGCTAGAACCGCATTTGTATTAGATGCGTTTTGTTGGATTTATAATATTTATACGCTATCCCATAGGGGGGTATATTAGTTTTGATACTTAGTTTGTAACATAGAGAAATAATTTTGCTACATATACCTCGAAGTATATGGATCGACTCAGAATCGCTAGCTGAGTCGAATTAGCCATGTCTGTCTGTCCGTCCGTCCGTCCGTCTGTCTGTTTGTCACCGATTTTTGGGCCTTCAATTTTGAGGTAGGATAAGGAAATTTGGTATATAGGATCCTCGTCCGTGCCACCAGAACAAGTGTAAAAAATTTTGAAATCCGCCCACTGCCACGCCCCCTTTTTAGGAGAACTTATTTTTTGGCCAAACCGTCAGGAATTTCAAAAAAAGTGTCTGAGCAGCTTATTTACACAATCCTTATATCTATATTTCGTTCATACAAAGTTTTTTGCCACGCTCACTTTTTGGGGGCGTTTTTAGTAAAAACGCTTTTTGTCCAAATTTTAAAAGTTTCGTAAAAAATTTTGATGCAGATACTTCCGCAATGGTAATATAAACATTTTGTCCATAGATCATTTTCACCTACGCCCACATTTTGGGGGTGTTTTCTTACAAAAACCATTCGTATACCCCATCCCAAGGCATTAGCAATAGAAATACGTTGTTTTTTGTCGAACCACAAACGATTTTGAGAAACTGTCTGAGCAATATATTGTGACAATGTCATTTTCTGTATTTCATTGCCATAAGGCCTATATTTTGAGGATATTAATTTAAAGGATGGGATGGGATAGGGTATTCAACGATCCGCATAGCGGATTGTAGCCTCTCATATGTTTTTATACCCTATCAAATAGGGGTATATTAGTTTTGATACATAGTTTGTAACATAGAGAAATAATTTTGCTACATATACCTCAAAGTATATGGATCGACTCAGAATCGCTAGTTGAGTCGAATTAGCCATGTCTGTCTGTCCGTCCGTCCGTCCGTCTGTCCGTCCGACCGTATATCCGTCCGTCCGTCTGTCTGTTCGTCACCGATTTTTGGGCCTTGAATTTTGAGCTAGGATAATGAAATTTGGTATATAGGATCCTTGTCCGAGTTACCAGAACAAGTGTAAAAATTTTTAAAATCCGCCCACTGCCACGCCCCCTTTTTATAAAAACGTTTTTTTTTTTGGCCAAACCGTAAAGAATTTTAAAAAAGTGTCCGGACAGACATGGCTTAATCGACTCAGCTAGCGATTCTGAGTCGATCCATATACTTTGAGATCTATGTAGCTAAATTATTTCTCTATGTTACAAACTTAGTATCAAAACTAATATACCCCTATGGGATAGGGTACAAACATATGAGAAGGCTACAATCCGCTGTGCGGATCGTTGAATACACTATCCCATCCCATTCTTAAAATTAATATCCACAAAATGTAGGCTTAATGGCGATGAAATATAGAAAATGACATTGTCGCAACATAGCTATTGCTCAGACAGTTTCTCAAAATCATTTGTGGTTCGACAAAAAACAACGTATTTCTATTGCTAATGCCTTGGGATGGGGTATACAAATGGTTTTTGTAGGAAAACGCGCCCAAAATGTGGGTGTAGGTGAAAATGATCTCCAGATAAAATGTTTATATTACCATTACGGAGGTATTTGCATCAACATTTTTTTCGAAAGTGTTACAATTTGGACAAAAAGCCATAGAGAAATAATTTAACTAAATTTTCCTCAAAGTATATGGATCGACTCAAAATCGATAGCTGAGTCGATTTAGTCATGTGTGTTCGTCTGTACGCCACCAGTTTTTGGGCCCTAAATTTTGAGCTAGAATGATGTAATTTGGTACACGTGGTCTTTGTTGCTCTAAGCAGAACACGTGTAAATTTTATTTGAAATCCAAACCGTATTTAGACAATCTGAAAATCTGTATTTCGTTCATATAAAGTTTTTTGCCACTCCCACTTTTTGGGGGCTTTTCTTTTACAAAAAACGGTGGTAAGACATACAAATGGCTTTTGTAGGAAAACGCCCCAAAAAGTGGGCGTGGGTTAAAATGGTCTATCGATGAAATGTGCATATTAATATTACTAATGAATCTGCATCAAACTTTTTTTCGAAAATTTTAAAATTTGACCGAAAAACGTTAATTATTAAAAACGCCCCCAAAAAGTGGGCTTGGCAAAAAAAACTTTATATGAACGAAATATAGATATTACGATTGTCTAACTACTGTTCTCAGACACTTTTTTCAAATTCCTTAAGATTTGGCCAAAAACTACATTTTTCTGATAAGGAGGCGTGGCAGTGGGCGGATTTCAAAAATGTTTACACTTAATCTGCTGGAAGCAACAAAGATTACGTGTACCAAATTCCATCATTCTAGCTAAAAATTTAAGGCCAAAAAACTGGAGACGTACGGACCGACGGACGGACAGATATGGCTAAATCGACTCAGCTATCGATTCTGAGTCGATCCATATACTTTGAGGTACATGTATCTAAATTATTTATATATGTTACAAACTTTGTATCAAAACTAATATACCCCTATGGGATAGGGTATAAACATATGAGAAGGCTACAATCCGCTGTGCGGATCGTTGAATACCCTATACCAACGGTTCCCAATCTTTTTTGGTCGAGGAGCACTTTTTAGTTCAAACATTACTCGCGGAGCACTTCGTTACACTTACGCTATTTTCGCAGTTATGTATGTGTAAAAAATGCAATACTCATTTTTTTTTTTATATTTTATTAAATTCAAGTAAAACAAGTAACATCAACGAAAAACATATGAGAAGGCTACAATCCACTGTGCGGATCGTTGAATACCCTATCCCATCCTATCTGTAAAACCAAAATCCCCAAAAAGTGGACATGGCTAAAAACACGACGTGGATAAAATAAAGAATATGACATGGTGACAACAAATTCTTCAGACTGCTTATTAAAAAACTTTTACGGTTCTACAAAAGACAAGGTTTTCTCCTGCATATGTTATGGGGTAGGGTATAAAAATGGTTTTTATATAAAAACGCCCCCAAAAAGTGGGCGTGGGTTAAAATGGTCTATTGACGAAATGTTCATATTAATAATGTTAATGATTCCGCATCAAAAATTTTTTCGAAAAATTTAAAATGTGACCGAAAACAGTTTTTTATTGAAAACGCCCCCAAAAAGTGGGCGTGGCAAAAAACTTTATATGAACGAAATATAGATATTACGATTCTATAAATATGCTGTACAGAAACTTTTTTAAAATTCTTTACGGTTTTGCCAAAAATTACGTTTTTCTAAAAAGGGGGCGTGGCAGTGGGCGGATTTCAAAAATTTTTACACTTGTTCTGGTGACTCGGACAAGGATCCAATATACCAAATTTCATTATCCTAGCTCAAAATTTAAGGCCGAAAAATCGGTGACGAACAGACAGACGGACGGACGGACGGACGGAGGGGTATATTAGTTTGATACATAGTTTGTAACATAGAGAAATAATTTTGCTACATATACCTCAAAGTATATGGATCGACTCAGAATCGCTAGCTGAGTCGAATTAGCCATGTCTGTCTGTCCGTCCGTCCGTCCGTCCGTGTGTCCGTCCGTCCGTCTGTCTGTTCGTCACCGATTTTTGGGCCATAAATTTTGAGCTAGGATAATGAAATTTGGTTTATAGGATCCTTGTCCGAGTCACCAGAACAAGTGTAAAAATTTTTGAAATCCGCCCACTGACACGCCCCCTTTTTCGAAAAACGTAATTTTTGGCAAAACCGTAAAGAATTTTAATAAAAAGTGTCTGAGTAGCATATTTAGAGAATCGTAATATCTATATTTTGTTTATATAAAGTTTTTTGCCACGCCCACTTTTTGGGGGCGTTTTCAATAAAAAACTGTTTTCGGTCACATTTTAAATTTTTCGAAAAAATTTTTGATGCGGAATCATTAACATTATTAGTAGGGATAGGGTATTCAACGATCCGCACAGCGGATTGTAGCCTTCCATATGTTTTTTATATAAAAACGCCCCCAAAAAGTGGGCGTGGGTTAAAATGGTCTATGGGCGAAATGTTCATATTTATATTACTAATGATTCTGCATCAAAATTTTTTTCGAAAATTTTAAAATTTGACCGAAAAATGTTTTTTATTAAAAACGCCCCCAAAAAGAGGGCGTGGCAAAAAACTTTATATGAACGAAATACAGATATTCAGATTGTCTAAATATGTTGTTCAGAAAGTTTTTCAAAATTCCTTATGGTTTGGCCAAAAAATACGTTTTTCTAAAAAGGGGGCGTGGCAGTGGGCGGATCTCAAAATTTTTTACAATTGTTCTGCTGGGAGCAACAAAGAGCACGTGTACCAAATTTCATCCTTCTAGCTCAAAATTTAAGGCCCAAAAACTGGTGACGGACGGACGGACGGGCGGACGGACGGACGGACAGACATGGCTAAATCGACTCAGCTATCGATTCTGAGTCGATCCATATACTTTGAGGTATATGTAGCTAAATTATTTCTCTATGTTATAACCTATGTATCAAAACTAATATACCCCTATGGGATAGGGTATTACCATTAATATCTATATTTCGTCGATATAAAGTTTTTTGCCACGCCCACTTTTTGGGGGCGTTTTCTATAAAAAACTGTTTTCGGTCAAATTTTACATTTTTCGAAAAAAATTTTGATGCAGAATCATTAACATTATTAATATAAACATTTCGTCTATATATTACTTTAACCCACGCCCACTTTTTGGCGGCGTTTTTATATAAAAACCATTTTTATACACTACCCCATAACATATGTAGGAGAAAACCTTGTCTTTTGTAGAACCGTTTTGTAAGCAGTCTGAAGAATTTGTTGTCACTATATCAATTTTTCTATTTTATCCACATCGTGTTTTAAGCCATGCCCACTTTTTTGGGGATTTTAGTTTTATGGATAGGATGGGATAGGGTATTCAACGATCCGCACAGCGGATTGTAGCCTTCTCATATGTTTTTTTTTCTAAATCTATACAGGCTTATTTTCACATGAGAAAAAAAACGCCATTCGGTGACTTGGCAGCACTATTCTTGTTGACATTTGACAACTCAATTTCAGTTGTTTATTTTTTTTCATAAACAATTTTGCACCGAATAATTATTTCTATTACCCATTTGAAAGGGAATCATTACAAAATGATAAATGCAGAAACCACAAAGGTAAATTTAGATGTTTAACATAAAAGTGTATCTTCAATATGCATTTTGTTTTTAGTTAATTTCTTTATTGACAGACAACACAGCAGCAGAAGCAGCATACTCGCGCCGTACAAAATACGTGGAGGATGTTCTGGAAGTGCTTGCGCTTTGGTCTGATGATTCGAGTTTCAGCAGTACTTCGGAGGAATCTGAACTGGAGTAGAAGCGACATCCGAAAGTACAAAATTTTATCGAAACTATTGATGAATTTTATGAGGACGATTTCAAATCTCATATGCGATTTCGACGTCAAACATTGGAATACCTTATGTGTATGAATCTTATTTTTATACCCTATCCCATAGGGGTATATTAGTTTTGATACTTAGTTTGTAATATAGAGAAATAATTTTGCTACATATACCTCAAAGTATATGGATCGACTCAGAATCGCTAGTTGAGTCGAATTAGCCATGTCTGTCTGTCCGTCCGTCCGTCCGTCTGTCCGTCCGACCGTATGTCCGTCCGTCCGTCTGTCTGTTCGTCACCGATTTTTGGGCCTTGAATTTTGAGCTAGGATAATGAAATTAGGTATATAGGATCCTTGTCCGAGTTACCAGAACAAGTGTAAAAATTTTACAAAATCCGCCCACTGCCACGCCCCCTTTTTATAAAAACGTTTTTTTTTTTGGCCAAACCGTAAAGAATTTTAAAAAAGTGTCCGGACAGACATGGCTTAATCGACTCAGCTAGCGATTCTGAGTCGATCCATATACTTTGAGATCTATGTAGCTAAATTATTTCTCTATGTTACAAACTTAGTATCAAAACTAATATACCCCTATGGGATAGGGTATAAACATATGAGAAGGCTACAATCCGCTGTGCGGATCGTTGAATACACTATCCCATCCCATTCTTAAAATTAATATCCACAAAATGTAGGCTTAATGGCGATGAAATATAGAAAATGACATTGTCGCAACATAGCTATTGCTCAGACAGTTTCTCAAAATCATTTGTGGTTCGACAAAAAACAACGTATTTCTATTGCTAATGCCTTGGGATGGGGTATACAAATGGTTTTTGTAGGAAAACGCGCCCAAAATGTGGGTGTAGGTGAAAATGATCTCCAGATAAAATGTTTATATTACCATTACGGAGGTATTTGCATCAACATTTTTTTCGAAAGTGTTACAATTTGGACAAAAAGCCATAGAGAAATAATTTAACTAAATTTTCCTCAAAGTATATGGATCGACTCAAAATCGATAGCTGAGTCGATTTAGTCATGTGTGTTCGTCTGTACGCCACCAGTTTTTGGGCCCTAAATTTTGAGCTAGAATGATGTAATTTGGTACACGTGGTCTTTGTTGCTCTAAGCAGAACACGTGTAAATTTTATTTGAAATCCAAACCGTATTTAGACAATCTGAAAATCTGTATTTCGTTCATATAAAGTTTTTTGCCACTCCCACTTTTTGGGGGCTTTTCTTTTACAAAAAACGGTGGTAAGACATACAAATGGCTTTTGTAGGAAAACGCCCCAAAAAGTGGGCGTGGGTTAAAATGGTCTATCGATGAAATGTGCATATTAATATTACTAATGAATCTGCATCAAACTTTTTTTCGAAAATTTTAAAATTTGACCGAAAAACGTTAATTATTAAAAACGCCCCCAAAAAGTGGGCTTGGCAAAAAAAACTTTATATGAACGAAATATAGATATTACGATTGTCTAACTACTGTTCTCAGACACTTTTTTCAAATTCCTTAAGATTTGGCCAAAAACTACATTTTTCTGAAAAGGAGGCGTGGCAGTGGGCGGATTTCAAAAATGTTTACACTTAATCTGCTGGAAGCAACAAAGATTACGTGTACCAAATTCCATCATTCTAGCTAAAAATTTAAGGCCAAAAAACTGGAGACGTACGGACCGACGGACGGACAGATATGGCTAAATCGACTCAGCTATCGATTCTGAGTCGATCCATATACTTTGAGGTACATGTATCTAAATTATTTATATATGTTACAAACTTTGTATCAAAACTAATATACCCCTATGGGATAGGGTATAAACATATGAGAAGGCTACAATCCGCTGTGCGGATCGTTGAATACCCTATACCAACGGTTCCCAATCTTTTTTGGTCGAGGAGCACTTTTTAGTTCAAACATTACTCGCGGAGCACTTCGTTACACTTACGCTATTTTCGCAGTTATGTATGTGTAAAAAATGCAATACTCATTTTTTTTTTATATTTTATTAAATTCAAGTAAAACAAGTAACATCAACGAAAAACATATGAGAAGGCTACAATCCACTGTGCGGATCGTTGAATACCCTATCCCATCCTATCTGTAAAACTAAAATCCCCAAAAAGTGGACATGGCTAAAAACACGACGTGGATAAAATAAAGAATATGACATGGTGACAACAAATTCTTCAGACTGCTTATTAAAAAACTTTAACGGTTCTACAAAAGACAAGGTTTTCTCCTGCATATGTTATGGGGTAGGGTATAAAAATGGTTTTTATATAAAAACGCCCCCAAAAAGTGGGCGTGGGTTAAAATGGTCTATTGACGAAATGTTCATATTAATAATGTTAATGATTCTGCATCAAAAATTTTTTCGAAAAATTTAAAATTTGACCGAAAACAGTTTTTTATTGAAAACGCCCCCAAAAAGTGGGCGTGGCAAAAAACTTTATATAAACGAAATATAGATATTACGATTCTGTAAATATGCTGTACAGACACTTTTTTAAAATTCTTTACGGTTTTGCCAAAAATTACGTTTTTCTAAAAAGGGGGCGTGGCAGTGGGCGGATTTCAAAAATTTTTACACTTGTTCTGGTGACTCGGACAAGGATCCTATATACCAAATTTCATTATCCTAGCTCAAAATTTAAGGCCGAAAAATCGGTGACGAACAGACAGACGGACGGACGGACACACGGACGGACGGACGGACGGACAGACAGACATGGCTAATTCGACTCAGCTGGCGATTCTGAGTCGATCCATATACTTTGAGGTATATGTAGCAAAATTATTTCTCTATGTTACAAACTATGTATCAAAACTAATATACCCCCCTATGGGATAGGGTATAAACATATGAGAGGCTACAATCCGCTATGCGGATCGTTGAATACCCTATCCCATCCCATCCTTTAAATTAATATCCTCAAAATATAGGCCTTATGGAGATGAAAAACAGAAAATGACATTGTCACAATATATTGCTCAGACAGTTTCTCAAAATCTTTTGTGGTTCGACAAAAAACAACGTATTTCTATTGCTAATGCCTTGGGATGGGGTATACAAATGGTTTTTGTAAGAAAACGCCCCCAAAATGTGGGCGTAGGTAAAAATGATCTATGGACAAAATGTTTATATTACCATTGCGGAAGTATTTGCATCAAACATTTTTTCGAAAGTTTTAAAATTTGGACAAAAAGGGTTTTTTACTAAAAACGCCCCCAAAAAGTGGGCGTGGCTAAAAACTTTGTATGGACGAAATATAGATATTGGGATTGTCTAAATATGTTGCTAACACACTTTTTTGAAATTCCTTACGGTTTGGCTTAAAACTACGTTTTTTCTAAAAGGGGGCGTGGCAGTGGGCGGATTTTAAAAAAGGTTTACACTTGTTCTGGTGACTCGGCCAAGGATCCTATATACCAAATTTCATTATCCTAGCTCAAAATTTAAGGCCCAAAAATCGGTGACGGACAGACAGACGGACGGACGGACGGACGGAGGGGTATATTAGTTTGATACATAGTTTGTAACATAGAGAAATAATTTTGCTACATATACCTCAAAGTATATGGATCGACTCAGAATCGCTAGCTGAGTCGAATTAGCCATGTCTGTCTGTCCGTCCGTCCGTCCGTCCGTGTGTCCGTCCGTCCGTCTGTCTGTTCGTCACCGATTTTTGGGCCATAAATTTTGAGCTAGGATAATGAAATTTGGTTTATAGGATCCTTGTCCGAGTCACCAGAACAAGTGTAAAAATTTTTGAAATCCGCCCACTGACACGCCCCCTTTTTCGAAAAACGTAATTTTTGGCAAAACCGTAAAGAATTTTAATAAAAAGTGTCTGAGTAGCATATTTAGAGAATCGTAATATCTATATTTTGTTTACATAAAGTTTTTTGCCACGCCCACTTTTTGGGGGCGTTTTCAATAAAAAACTGTTTTCGGTCACATTTTAAATTTTTCGAAAAAAATGTTGATGCGGAATCATTAACATTATTAGTAGGGATAGGGTATTCAACGATCCGCACAGCGGATTGTAGCCTTCCATATGTTTTTTATATAAAAACGCCCCCAAAAAGTGGGCGTGGGTTAAAATGGTCTATGGACGAAATGTTCATATTTATATAACTAATGATTCTGCATCAAAATTTTTTTCGAAAATTTTAAAATTTGACCGAAAAATGTTTTTTATTAAAAACGCCCCCAAAAAGAGGGCGTGGCAAAAAACTTTATATGAACGAAATACAGATATTTAGATTGTCTAAATATGTTGTTCAGAAAGTTTTTCAAAATTCCTTATGGTTTGGCCAAAAAATACGTTTTTCTAAAAAGGGGGCGTGGCAGTGGGCGGATCTCAAAATTTTTTACAATTGTTCTGCTGGGAGCAACAAAGAGCACGTGTACCAAATTTCATCCTTCTAGCTCAAAATTTAAGGCCCAAAAACTGGTGACGGACGGACGGACGGGCGGACGGACGGACGGACAGACATGGCTAAATCGACTCAGCTATCGATTCTGAGTCGATCCATATACTTTGAGGTATATGTAGCTAAATTATTTCTCTATGTTACAACCTATGTATCAAAACTAATATACCCCTATGGGATAGGGTATTACCATTAATATCTATATTTCATCGATATAAAGTTTTTTGCCACGCCCACTTTTTGGGGGCGTTTTCTATAAAAAACTGTTTTCGGTCAAATTTTAAATTTTTCGAAAAAAATTTTGATGCAGAATCATTAACATTATTAATATAAACATTTCGTCTATATATTACTTTAACCCACGCCCACTTTTTGGCGGCGTTTTTATATAAAAACCATTTTTATACACTACCCCATAACATATGTAGGAGAAAACCTTGTCTTTTGTAGAACCGTTTTGTAAGCAGTCTGAAGAATTTGTTGTCACTATATCAATTTTTCTATTTTATCCACATCGTGTTTTAAGCCATGCCCACTTTTTTGGGGATTTTAGTTTTATGGATAGGATGGGATAGGGTATTCAACGATCCGCACAGCGGATTGTAGCCTTCTCATATGTTTTTTTTTTCTAAATCTATACAGGCTTATTTTCACATCAGAAAAAAAACGCCATTCGGTGACTTGGCAGCACTATTCTTGTTGACATTTGACAACTCAATTTCAGTTGTTTATTTTTTTTCATAAACAATTTTGCACCGAATAATTATTTCTATTACCCATTTGAAAGGGAATCATTACAAAATGATAAATGCAGAAACCACAAAGGTAAATTTAGATGTTTAACATAAAAGTGTATCTTCAATATGCATTTTGTTTTTAGTTAATTTCTTTATTGACAGACAACACAGCAGCAGAAGCAGCATACTCGCGCCGTACAAAATACGTGGAGGATGTTCTGGAAGTGCTTGCGCTTTGGTCTGATGATTCGAGTTTCAGCAGTACTTCGGAGGAATCTGAACTGGAGTAGAAGCGACATCCGAAAGTACAAAATTTTATCGAAACTATTGATGAATTTTATGAGGACGATTTCAAATCTCATATGCGATTTCGACGACAAACATTGGAATACCTTATGTGTATGAATCTTATTTTTATACCCTATCCCATAGGGGTATATTAGTTTTGATACTTAGTTTGTAATATAGAGAAATAATTTTGCTACATATACCCCAAAGTATATGGATCGACTCAGAATCGCTAGCTGATGAAATTTGGTATATGGGATCCTCGCCCGTGCCTATAGAACAGGTGTAAAAATTTTTGAAATCCGCCCACTGTCACGCCCCCTTATTAGGAAAACGTATTTTTTGTCCAAACCGTAAGGAATTTTAAAAAAGTGTCTGAGGAGCATTTTTAGAGAATAGTAATATCTATATTTCGTCAATATAAAGTTTTTTGCCACGCCCACTTTTTGGTAGCGTTTTCTATAAAAAAAAAAACTTTTTTTGGCCAAATTTGAAAATTTTCGAAAAAAATTTGGATGCAGAATCATTGGTAGTATTAATATGAACATTTCATCAGTAGACCATTTGAACCCACGCCCACTTTTTGGGGCGTTTTCCTAGCATTTGTATACCCTACCCCAAGGCATATGCAATACAAAAACGTGGTTTTTTGTCGAACCATAAATGTTTCGGAACCATATAATTACATTATATTCATTCATATATATTGTTTTGTTTAATATTATTAAGTTAGTTTCTTATCATATAATGTATTTAGTTAAATCGTTATTGTCAAATTAATATTGTTTACATATTACCAAACATTAGATTGTTTGAGCAGTTGGTTTATATTGCATTTTTAAATCGGTTTTGTCATGAAAATGCATTCAAACTTGCCAGCACAACCGTTTGTTCATGCTTGCACCATGCACATTAACCTTGAAAATAAGACCGGTTCGAATTTTTGGCAACTGCACTGCTACTTGCTACTGTGCTGTCGATCTTCGCTCTCTCTTAGCTATCAACCACCAAAGACGAAACATCAATCTCTTCGCTCTCGATCTCGCGTATTATCTCGAACCATTGGGTTACAGTCGCTTTTGACTTGATCTTTAAAGTGAAAGAAATAAATAGAATTTATAACGTTTTTTCGAAGTCGCTGCTTTTCATTTACTTTCATTTTGTGAACAAAGTTGGTCCTTCGAGCCGGATAAAAATTGTCGTTGATGATTTCGCTCTTATGGATGATTTGAGTGGTTGATAGAAGTCTGCAGATTCGGTATAATAAAACGCTGATAAAAGGTAAAATTGTATCGTGAAACATATATTTATACCCTATCCCATAGGGGGGTATATTAGTTTTGATACATAGTTTGTAACATAGAGAAATAATTTAGCTACATATACCTCAAAGTATATGGATCGACTCAGAATCGATAGCTGAGTCGATTTAGCCATGTCTGTCCGTCCGTCCGTCCGTCCGTCCGTACGTCACCAGTTTTTGGGCCTTAAATTTTGAGCTAGAAAGATGAAATTTGGTACACGTACTCCTTGTTGCTCCCAGCAGAACAAGTGTAAAAATTTTTGAAATCCGCCCACTGCCACGCCCCCTTTTTAGAAAAACGTATTTTTTGGTCAAACCATAAGGAATTTTGAAAAACTTTCTGAACAACATATTTAGACAATCTGAATATCTGTATTTCGTTCATACAAAGTTTTTTGCCACGCCCACTTTTTGGGGGCGTTTTTAATTAAAAACGTTTTTCGGTCAAATTTTAAAATTTTCGAAAAAACTTTTGATGCAGAATCATTAGTAATATAAATATGAACATTTCGTCCATAGACCATTTTAACCCACCCCCACTTTTTGGGGGCGTTTTTATATAAAAAAACATATGAGAAGGCTACAATCCACTGTGCGGATCGTTGAATACCCTATCCCATCCTATCTGTAAAACTAAAATCCCCAAAAAGTGGACATGGCTAAAAACACGATGTGGATAAAATAAAGAAAATGACATGGTGACAACAAATTCTTCAGACTGCTTATAAAAAACTTTTACGGTTCCACAAAAGACAAGGTTTTCTCCTGCATATGTTATGGGGTAGGGTATAAAAATGGTTTTTATATAAAAACGCCCCCAAAAAGTGGGCGTGGGTTAAAATGGTCTATTGACGAAATGTTCATATTTATATTACTAATGATTCTGCATCAAAACATTTTTAGAAAATTTTAAAATTTGACCGAAAAACGTTTTTTATTAAAAACGCCCACAAAAAGTGGGCGTGGCAAAAAAACTTTATATGAACGAAATACAGATATTCAGATTGTCTAAATATGTTGTTCAGAAAGTTTTTCAAAATTCCTTATGGTTTGGCCAAAAAATACGTTTTTCTAAAAAGGGGGCGTGGCAGTGGGCGGATTTCAAAAATTTTTACACTTGTTCTGCTGGGAGCAACAAAGAGCACGTGTAGCAAATTTCATCCTTCTAGCTCAAAATTTAAGGCCCAAAAACTGGTGACGTACGGACGGACGGACGGACGGACGGACGGACGGACAGACATGGCTAAATCAACTCAGCTACCGATTCTGAGTCGATCCATATACTTTGAGGTATATGTAGCTAAATTATTTCTCTATGTTACATACTATGTATCAAAACTAATATACCCCTATGGGATAGGGTATAAAAACTTTTACGGTTCTACAAAAGACAAGGTTTTCTCCTGCATATGTTATGGGGTAGGGTATAAAAATGGTTATACCCTATCCCATAGGGGTATATGAGTTTTGATACATAGTTTGTAACATAGAGAAATAATTTAGCTACATATACCTCAAAGTATATGGATCGACTCAGAATCGATAGCTGAGTCGATTAAGCCATGTCTGTCCGTCCGTCCGTCCGTCCGTACGTCACCAGTTTTTGGGCCTTAAATTTTGAGCTAGAAGGATGAAATTTGGTACACGTGCTCTTTGTTGCTCCCAGCAGAACAAGTGTAAAAATTTTTGAAATCCGCCCACTGCCACGCCCCCTTTTTAGAAAAACGTATTTTTTGGCCAAACCATTAGGAATTTTGAAAAACTTTCTGAACAACATATTTAGACAATCTGAATATCTGTATTTCGTTCATATAAAGTTTTTTGCCACGCCCACTTTTTGGGGGCGTTTTTAATAAAAAAGTTTTTCGCTCAAATTTTCAAATTTTCGAAAAAAACTTTTGATGCAGAATCATTAGCAATATAAATATGAACATTTCGTCTATAGATTATTTTAACCCACGCCCACTTTTTGGGGGCGTTTTTATATAAAACCCATTTTTATACACCACCCCATAACATATGCAGTAGAAAACCTTGTCTTTTGTAGAACCGTTAAAGTTTTTTATAAGCAGTCTGAAGAATTTGTTGTCACCATTCCATTTTCTTTATTTTATCCACATCGTGTTTTTAGCCATGTCCACTTTTTGGGGATTTTAGTTTTACAGATAGGATGGGATAGGGTTTTCAACGATCCGCACAGTGGATTGTAGCCTTCTCATATGTTTTTTATGTAAAAACGCCCCCAAAAAGTGGGCGTGGGTTAAAATGGTCTACAGACGAAATGTTCATATTTATATTACTAATGATTCTGCATCAAAACATTTTTAGAAAATTTTAAAATTTGACCGAAAAACGTTTTTTATTAAAAACGCCCACAAAAAGTGGGCGTGGCAAAAAACTTTATATGAACGAAATACAGATATTCAGATTGTCTAAATATATTGTTCAGAAAGTTTTTCAAAATTCCTTATGGTTTGGCCAAAAAATACGTTTTTCTAAAAAGGGGGCGTGGCAGTGGGCGGATTTCAAAAATTTTTACACTTGTTCTGCTGGGAGCAACAAAGAGCACGTGTACCAAATTTCATTCTTCTAGCTCAAAATTTAAGGCCCAAAAACTGGTGACGTACGGACGGACGGACGGACGGACGGACGGACGGACGGACAGACATGGCTAAATCAACTCAGCTATCGATTCTGAGTCGATCCATATACTTTGAGGTATATGTAGCTAAATTATTTCTCTATGTTACAAACTATGTATCAAAACTAATATACCCCTATGGGATAGGGTATAAACATTTTTATACACTACCCCATTACATATGCAGGAGAAAACCTTGGGTGGTATGAATAAAACGGAGCACCTGCTCAAAACTCAACTTTTAGGAGCAGGTGCTTCATTTGGTATGAATAAAATACATGAGTAGGTGCTCAACGAGTGAGCATCTAGTTGTTCGATGAGCACCTTCCTCAAGGTGAGTACCTGCTCCATTGTTTGGTATGAATAAACCGAAGCACCCGCTCCATCGAATTGAGCACCTGCTCCACATTTGTGAATCTGCTCTGTAGGTTGCTCAACGTTAAAACGAGAGGTGTTTTATGCCAGGTGGCATAAAACACCTCTCGGTGGCAGAATTTATGCCAGTTCTTAACCGAAAGGTTAAATTGTATAAAAGAAGAAGAATTGGATATGAAAGTGATTATCGTGTGCTATATAGGTTCAACAAAATAAATGTGGATTTTTTAGCGAATCATTTCCTTGGGACTAATTTTGAAAGAAGGGGTGGTGCCCTAACAAATAATGAAAAAATGCGGATTTTCCTTCGCTACATAGGAGATCCCGGTTTTCAAAGTGGAGTTGGTAAAGACATTGGAGTACACCAGTCTACAGTGTCAAAAACAATTTCATTTGTAACTGCGGCAATAATAAAAAAATCGAATAATTGGATCAAATTCCCTTCAACGATTGAAGAGCTGCAGAGTGAAAAGCAAGAATGGCAAGAAAAATACCATTTTCCTTCCGCAATAGGTGCAATTGATTGTACGCACGTTCCCATCATCAAACCGGCTGTTCATGGAGATGAATACGTCAACAGAAAAGGGTATCACAGCATTAATGTTCAGGCAACATGCAATGCTAGAGAAGAATTTTCAAGTGTTGAGCTTTCTTGGCCAGGATCGGTGCATGACTCGCGAATTTGGAAAAATTCTCCTATATCTAAAATCATGCAATGGAATGAAGCTAGTGCCCTTTTACTTGGTGATTCAGGATACGGTCTTACTCCTTGGCTTTTAACTCCATATCAAAATCCAGATACTCCTGAAAAAATCTCATATAACAAGTGCTTAACTCGAGAACGTGTTATTATTGAACGATGTTTTGCACAAGTCAAGCAACGTTTTCCCATTTTGCACAATAAAATGCGAGTCAAAACAGAAAAAGTTCCATCTCTTACACTCTGCTGTTTTATTTTGCACAACGTTGCAAAGCGAATACGAGATCAAGACTTCGAAATAGAGGAATTCAATAACACCTCCGAAAGCATTACAACACAAAATAATGTTGAATATAGTGATGCTGTTGTTCTTCGGAGGGGACATTTGCGAAGAGACGCTATTTCCGCGATTATTCACGGAAATCGCCTTTAAAAAGTAAGCCATAATATTAATTATTTCAATTTTTATTAATTCATTTTTTTTTTCACATTTCTATTATATTAAAAAAAAAAAACAAATGTTTGTTAATTAACAGCCCAGATCTCCACATTTTTTCTTAAAATAACATTTTGCAACCCTGAAAGTTTCAAGTTGCTCCAAAAGAACTAAGCGTTGTAGCTCAGACGTCGTCAGGTCCTTAGTTTCTTCAGTTTCTGGTAATTTTGTTTTTTTCTTTTCAGATTTTTTGATGTTTGAAGTTCCAGGCAACGGATCCTTAGTTGCTACATTTTTTTCATTTTGTACGTTGACGATGATATCCCGGATATCGTTTTCATCTTCATCCTCACACAAATATTCATCCTCATCCTCATCCTCATCATGAAACTCATCCAGTTCTTGTTGAAGGACTCCAGCTGAAACTGATCCTAATATTTTGAATGTCAAAAATTAAAAAAAAATCATAAATGAAAACAAATAACACACCTTTTATTTTAACCATTGCAGGGTTTGAATCACCTTGCATAAAGTGGAAAAACTTTTTCTCCCATTCTTTCAGAACAATTTTTTTATTTGGTTTGGTTTTTGTCAGTTTTCTTTTTTATTCTTGATTTAAAATTGTTAATTTTTTTAAAGATTTGTGGTTCTGTTAGTAAAATGCCTTCGGTTATTAATTTTTCTTTTATTTCACTAATAGCTTTATTTTTTTTGTTTTTTATGTCCGGTAAATTTGATTTATTTATTAGAACCGGGTAATCAAGAAAGAAATGAACAATTTTTTTTTGATTTTCTTCACAATCCATTTTATAACCGCCAAGCTCCAACACTTAATTGTATATGATTGCCAATCGCACAACAATTCTTCTTGACTAACTGTACAAATTATGCACAAACAACAGCAAATAGAATAAAAGTCATTTGTCTTTCTATATTCCGTTAGATTTTGGTACAGTTTTGAAAACAAAAAACAGAATTAGGTTCGAAGTATGAGAGCACCTAGTCAGTATGAAGGAGTAGGTGCTCACTGGTTGGTGTTTAATTTTATTCATATGAAAAGTGAGCAGGTGCTTTTTCTTTGGGCACCTACTCCACCTTTTATGGAGTACATGCTCTGAGCAGGTGCTCACTTTTATTCATACCACCCCTTGTCTTTTGTAGAACCGCAAAATTGTTTTGTAAGCAGTCCGAAGAACTTGTTGTCACTATATCATTTTTTCTATTTTATCCATGCCCCCTTTTTTGGGGATTTTAGTTTTATGGATAGGATGGGATAGGGTATTCAACGATCCGCACAGCGGATTGTAGCCTTCTCATATGTTTTTGATATAACTGTTGCTGCTTGGTCGTCTTGGGGTTGCTGCTAAAATCTCTGCTGAGGGAATTCATGCAAATTGAAAATTTGTCGTGTTGGTAGATTTGTGCTTTGGAGGTTTTCTGTTTGGTTCGGTTCGGTTTGTCGTGTATATATCTATCACTTGATATTCGTTATACTTTATCATGGATGTGCTAAAACATTTGCGCGGTCATTTGAAGGGCGCTATTACTCGTGCACATAATTCGGTAGCGGATATTGATGATAGTATAGAAACAGAAATTTTGGAATCGCGACTAGAGCGTTTGGAAGAAGCCTGGAAGGGATTATGTGCCAACCATACACAACTCATTACACACCACGAGGAAGATGGGTACGTTGATCCTGAAGCAGATTTCGTGGTGTTTGAAAACAAATACCTTACGGCAAAGGGTAAGCTCATTAAAGCTATTCGCGTGAGAATTTCTCAACCAGTTGAAGTGAATAATGGGGCTTGAATAGAAACATTGGTAAAGCAACAAGCTGCTTTGTTAGATAGTCTCATTAAAAAACCTGCGTCTGTTGGTGAAGCTTCAAAACCGTCGTGTGAAATAGAACTACCGCAGTTTAAAATAACGCCATTTGATGGTGACTATCGTGAGTTTAGATACACGTTCCTAGGCAGCATAGACTGCAAGAAACATTTACCGGGTGCGCAGAAATTGCGCTATTTAAAATCGTTTTTGCGAGATGGAGCAGCAAAATTATTAAACGGTGTCGATATTGCCGATAATAATTATGAATTAGCGTGGGAAAAACTCGATCGTCGTTACAATAAGCCTTTGTATATAATCAATGAGCATATTGAGAGTTTTTTAAAGTTGCCTACGGTGGCAATCGTGGGTAGTGGACATTTGCGTAAATTAGTTGACAATGCTGATGAAGTAATTCGCGGGTTAAGAGCGCTTAAATCGGAAGGAAGAGATCCTTGGTTAATTTATCTTTTGCTAAACAAAATTGACATGGAAACTAGAAAGGCTTGGGCGCTTAAAAATAATAATTCAGAAGAATCAACTATTCAGCAGTTGCTTGAATTTTTAGAAACAAGGTGCAATGCTTTAGAGGCCAATGAGCCGAAAATTAGTTTGAAAACACAATCGTCGCGATCCGTTAGTGCTTCAAACAATGTGAAGAGCTTAGCCGTTGCCAACTCCTCGTGTCCTAAATGCAAAGGAACACACACTCTTCCTCAATGTTCACAATTTATTGCCATGTCAATCATCACTCGTCGGACTTTCGTGCGTGATCAAAAGCTGTGCTATAATTGTTTAGGCTCAAACCATTCTTCGTCGAGATGCCGAGTAAAGGCTCGCTGTTCGAATTGCCACACTCGCCATCATACTTTGGTGCACCTAGATAGCTCCAATCAGCCAGTTAATCAAGATCCAGTTGTTGATGTTACGAATGTGCCAAGTACTTCGTCATCGTCAACTAATACTTTTGTGTCCAATCACATTAAAAATGGAATTCGTCCTTCTGGCATTCTACCAACCGTCGTGGTCCACGTAATGGATGCCATAGGAAAACCCCAGCCATGTCGTTTGCTTTTCGATACAGGATCTTAAGTATCCTTTGTGACTGAAGGTTTAGTCAAACGATTAGGGCTTCGCCGTCGCCATGCTCGTCTGCCGATTTCCGGAATTTCTTCTCTTCAAGCTGGTGTTACACAAGGTGCCGTATCACTTAATTTAAATTCTCGGTTTAATTCATATCAGATAGCAGTCGAGGCTTATATTTTAAATAAGATTACTTCGCCCACACCTTTACTTCCATTTGCATTTGAAAATCCTCCGCTCTTAAATGACCTCCAAATGGCCGATCCTGGATTTAATTCTCCGGGTCCTATTGATGTTCTTTTGGGTTCTGATAAAGTTTGGAGTATTTTGTGCGATGGTCGTCATGTAGATGAAAAAGGAAATGTAATTGCTCACAACACTGTTTTCGGTTGGGTCATTACTGGCAACATACCAGATAAAGAAGTCATTTCATTGCATATAGGAGTTGAACCTGACTTAGACGTACTGCTGAAATCATTTTGGGAAATCGAGGAAAATCCTCAAATTTCTTCTTCGTTCAAAGCTGAGGATCCCGTTGATGCTCATTTCGCTGATAGCTTCTCTCGAGGACCAGATAATCGATATATCGTGAAATTGCCGTTTCGTCAGGACGCAGTAAGGTTCGGTAACACAATTTCAGGTGCGTTATCTAGGCTATCGGGCATGGAACGTCGTTTTTCTCGGTGCAAAAATCTACACTCGAAATATTGTGAATTTATGAAAACGTACGAAGAACTAGGTCACATGGAGCGGATTCCAGATAATGAAATTGATCCCACTTCTGGAAAGGTATTTTATCTACCACATCATGCTGTACTTACAAACAAACTTAGGGTCGTTTTCGATGGTTCACACAAGGATGCGCATGGAGTTAGTTTGAATGACATGTTGTATATAGGACCTCCGCTTCAGAGAAATTTAATTAATGTGTGTTTACGATTTCGATTACACAAATATGTGTTCTGTGCAGATATTGTCAAAATGTTCCGACAAATTTGGGTTGATGTGAATCACCAGGACTTTCAACGAATTTTGTGGAGGGAAAGTCAGGATGATCCCATTGGACATTTTCGGTTACGTACCGTGACCTATGGAACATCCCCGGCACCCTTTCTGGCAATGAGAGTCCTAAAACAAATTGCTTTGGATTACCGGCATCAATTCCCAATTGCTTCACATTCGATACTTCACGATTTTTACGTTGACGATATTATGACAGGTGCGGATTCAGTGTCAGAAGTCATCAAGCTGAAAGAGCAATTGGTGCAGCTGCTATCTTGTGGCGGTCTTCAGTTAAGCAAATGGAGCTCCAATTGTTGGCCGATTTTAAGTGACATCGACCAAGAAAAAACAATTTCCCTCGACTTAGATAGCGTGCATAATTATACAAAGGTACTCGGATTAGTTTGGAATCCTTATCGTGATACCTTCACTTATAAAATTTCACTCGCGGAACAATCTTCCTCGCATCCCACTAAGCGAAATCTACTTTCGGAGGTCGCAAAGATCTTTGATCCAATGGGTTTCCTGGCTCCTTGCACCATTTTGTTAAAAATGTTGTTTCAGGAATTGTGGGTGCATGAATCCAAAATAGGATGGGACGATCCTTTGCCAGCTGAAGTTGCAAACAAATGGAACTCCTATCGAATGGATTTGCATTGTTTCGAAAAAATTGAGATCTTGAGGAGGTGTACATCAGATTCTAAATGCTTTGACTTAATTGGATTTTCCGATGCCTCAGAAAAGGCATATTCAGCTGTTGTTTATGCCCGCAGTACATCTGAAACTGGTATCATCAATGTTCAATTAATTGCAGCTAAGACACGAGTCGCGCCTATTAAGCAGTTGTCAATTCCTCGACTTGAACTATGTGGGGCTCTTCTCGTAAGTCGCCTGGTGGAACTTATTCGTTCATCGTTGGATATTAAACCCGCACAAACATTTGTCTTTTGTGATTCACAGATCGTTTTAGCATGGCTTTCCTCTTCTCCCCGAAGATGGAATACTTTCGTTGCAAACCGCACTTCCGAAATACTCGACGTTTTACCGCGGTCGGCATGGAATTACGTTCGATCGGAAGAAAATCCAGCTGATTGCGCATCGAGGGGTGTTGAGTCAAGGAAACTGTTGGATTTGGAAATTTGGTGGAAAGGTCCAGCTTGGATTTTGACTGATAAAAGCAATTGGCCAATCGGGGGATACGTGATTACTCATCAGGTACCGGAAGAAAAGAAGAAAAATGTGCCTGTTCATGTAACATCTTCTATTGAACATTTCCTGGATGATTTAACTGAGAAAGTATCTTCGTGGACCAAGCTTATTCGAATCGTTGCTCTCGTTATGCGTTTCGGTAAAAATTGTAGAACCTTATTGGGTAATCGTAGGAAAGACTTTGTTTCATCTTCAGAACTATTGATTGCTAAACAAACTTGTCTTTTGTGGGTTCAAAAGGAGTTTAAGGAAGAGATTCAAGCTCTTAAGACCAACAAAGCAATTTCGAATCGCTCAAAAATATTAACTTTATCACCTTTTATTGATGAAATAGGTTTGCTGCGAGTTGGTGGAAGAATAGCCAATGCCGTCGATGTACCTTTCAATATAAAGCATCCAATCATCCTGCCGAAATCTCATCAAATCACTCAATTGATACTTCGTGATGCTCATATAAAGTTCATGCATGCAGGCGTATCCGAAATGTTCGCGCTACTACGTCAGGAATTCTGGATACTAGGTAGCAGGAATTTGGTAAGAAAAATCGTACATGATTGTGTTAAATGTTTCCGTTTACGTAAGAATACCTACTCTCAACTCATGGGTAACTTACCATCATCACGACTTTCCCCATCGTATGCCTTCGATCGTACTGGATGTGACTATGCGGGTCCTATAACTCTCCGTATATACAATGGAAGGAAACCAAAGCTGACGAAAGGATATTTGGCGCTGTTCGTGTGCATGGCGACAAAGGCGTTACACTTGGAAGTCGTGAGTGACCTCTCAACCGAAGCATTTTTAGCAGCCCTGCGAAGATTCATTGCCAGACGAGGCAAATGTAGCGTTCTTTACACGGATAATGGGACAAATTTTCATGGAGCTGCTCGAGTTCTTTCGGACTGGTATAAGTTGATGAGGTCCAAGGATCATAACGAGCAAATTTCGAATATGTTGGCTGCGGATAACATAAAATGGGAATTCATTCCACCCCATAGTCCCCATTTCGGTGGACTTTGGGAAGCGGGGGTAAAATGTGTTCAACAACACCTCCGACGCGTTGTGGGTAACCATATTCTCACTTTCGAAGAAATTTCGACTTTGCTATGTCAAGTAGAAGCAGTTTTAAATTCTAGACCTCTTTGTGCTATTTCCGATTCTGATATAAATCCTTTAACCCCTTCTCATTTCCTTATAGGACGACCATACACGGCGATACCAGAACCGAGCTATTTGGAGGTTCCTACTAATCGACTAGGGAGATGGGAATTGATCCAGAATATGGTCCAAGGATTTTGGCGCAGATGGTACAATGAATATTTGACATCGCTTCAGCAACGCCCAAAATGGAAAGTGGAAACAAGGAATTTTAAAGTTGGTGATTTAGTTGTCGTAAAGGAGCCCAATTTGCCTCCATCAAAGTGGTCTTTAGGACGCATCGAGGAAGTTCACCCAGGCACAGATGGACATGTACGAGTGGTGTCCCTCAGCACCAACGGCGCCACATTCAAACGCCCTGTAACAAAGTTGGTGATACTACCATGTTCCTGAAATTCCTTCAGGGGGGCGGCATGTTTCGGAACCATATAATTACATTATATTCACTCATATATATTGTTTTGTTTAATATTATTAAGTTAGTTTCTTATCATATAATGTATTTAGTTAAATCGTTATTGTCAAATTAATATTGTTTACACATTACCAAACATTAGATTGTACACCCTATGGTTTGAGCAGTTGGTTAATATTGCATTTTTAAATCGGTTTTGTCATGAAAATGCATTCAAACTTGCCAGCACAACCGTTTGTTCATGCTTGCACCATGCACATTAACCTTGAAAATAAGACCGGTTCGAATTTTTGGCAAGTGCACTGCTACTTGCTACTGTGCTGTCGATCTTCGCTCTCTCTTAGCTATCAACCACCAAAGACGAAACATCAATCTCTTCGCTCTCGATCTCGCGTATTATCTCGAACCATTGGGTTACAGTCGCTTTTGACTTGATCTTTAAAGTGAAAGAAATAAATAGAATTTATAACGTTTTTTCGAAGTCGCTGCTTTTCATTTACTTTCATTTTGTGAACACATAAAAGAATTTGATAATCCTTCGGAACATTATGTTCTAACAACGTCATTTTCAATACTTTATGACCATAAAGACCATATTTTGGGGATATCAATTTTAAGGATGGGATGGGATAGGGTATTAAGCGATCCGCACAGCGGATTGTAGCCTTCTCATATGTTTCTATTTACTATTCTGTCTTCATAGTTCTTTTTCATCCAATTTAGCAAGATATTCACTATTTGAATGTGAAAATCATTTGAATTCTTGTGGAGGAAGATCCAGAATAGATCCCAGGAAATCAGTATACATCTACATCTGGTATATCAGCAACACCGTGACATTTAGGCAGCTGGGAAATTTGTTTGGTATTTCGAAGTCATCAGCATGGATTGTTGTCCGCAGAGTAACAGAATTTTTAATTAAAATTGGACACAAGGAGATGATGCAATTGAAATTCAAGCGTCGTTTCTTCAAAAGAAAAGAAAACCCAACATTATTGAAGCAATAGATTGCACGCACGTCACTATAAAAGCACCAAGAAGAGACAAAGAATGCTATTTTGATAGGAAGCAAAATTATAGCTTAGTTTTACAAGCTGTTGTTGATGCTAACAAAAAGTTCACAAACATCAATCTCTTCATCACTACAGGGTACTACGGAGATCCAACTTGTATGCAAGAGCCCATGCTAACTATGCGACCATGTTTCCCGATGGTGCGTTTATACTTGGTGACTCTGCCTACCCTCCGTCAAGTTGGTTGGTGCCACCATTTAAAGATTGTGGAAATCTGACGGATTCTCAACGAAATTTCAACAACATTCATTCTGCAACTAGAATTGTTGTGGAAAATGCTTTTGGGTTGCTCAAGGGTCGATTTGAGAGATTGATAAAGTTCACGGAACAGACAGATTTATGTGCTGTTACGAATCTCATCGTGGGTGCTTGTGTTTTGCACAACATTTGCATATGTCACGACGATTTGTATTCACCTCACGTATCGGATCCTTTAAATTCTACGTCGGATGAAAATTTCGGTGACGAATATGTAGCAGATTATAGTGTAAGCAGAAGGGATTCACTTTTTCGATATTTGCAAGAGTAAAATATTATATAAACATATATGTATGACAACGGTTCGTATACAAATATAACAAATATATGTATGTTATATTTGTATACGAACCGTTGTCAAATCTAAAATATAGAAAAATCTATGAATCTAAGATAAAACATATGAGAGGCTACAATCCGCTATGCGGATCGTTGAATACCCTATCCCATCCCATCCTTTAAATTAATATCCTCAAAATATAGGCCTTATGGCGATGAAATACAGAAAATGACATTGTCACAATATATTGCTCAGACAGTTTCTAAAAATCTTGTGTGGTTCGACAAAAAACAACGTATTTCTATTGCTAAGCCTTGGGATGGGGTATTCAAATGGTTGTAAGAAAACGCCCCCAAAATGTGGGCGTAGGTGAAAATGATCTATAAACAAAATGTTTATATTACCATTTCGGAAGTATTTGCATCAAAATTTTTTTTCGAAAGTTTTAAAATTTGGACAAAAAGAGTTTTTTACTAAAAACGCCCCCAAAAAGTGGGCGTGGCAAAAAACTTTGTATGAACAAAATATAGATATTAGGATTGTCTAAATATGCTACTCAGACACTTTTTTGAAATTCCTTACGGTTTGGCCAAAAAATAAGTTTTTCTAAAAAGGGGGCGTGGCAGTGGGCGGATTTCAAAAATTTTTACACTTGTTCTGGTGGCACGGACGAGGATCCTATATACCAAATTTCATTATCCTAGCTCAAAATTTAAGGCCCAAAAACCGCTGACGAACAGACAGACGGACGGACGGACAGACAGACATGGCTAATTCGACTCAGCTAGCGATTCTGAGTCGATCCATATACTTTGAGGTATATGTTGCAAAATTATTTCTCTATGTTACAAACTAAGTATCAAAACTAATATACCCCCCTATGGGATAGGGTATAAAAATATGAGAGGCTACAATCCACTGTGCGGATCGTTGAATACCCTATCCCATCCTATCTGTAAAACTAAAATCCCCAATAAGTGGACATGGCTAAAAACACGATGTGGATAAAATAAAGAAAATGACATGGTGACAACAAATTCTTCAGACTGCTTATAAAACATATGAGAGGGCTACAATCCACTGTGCGGATCGTTGAATACCCTATCCCATCCCATCCTTAAAATTAATATCCTCAAAATATAGGCCTTATGGCGATGAAATACAGAAAATGACATTGTCACAATATATTGCTCAGACAGTTTATCAAAATCTTTTGTGGTTCGACAAAAACCAACGTATTTCTATTGGTAGGTAATGCCTTGGGATGGGGTATACAAATGGTTTTTGTAAGAAAACGCCCCCAAACTGTGGGCGCAGGTGAAAATGATCTTTGGACAAAATGTTTATATAACCATTGCGAAAGTTTTTGCATCAAAATTTTTTTCGAAAGTTTTAAAATTTGGACAAAAAGCGTTTTTTACTAAAAACGCCCCCAAAAAGTGGGCGTGGCAAAAAACTTTTTATGAACGAAATATAGATATTAGGATTGTCTAAATATGCTGCTCAGACACTTTTTTGAAATTCCTTACGGTTTCGCTTTAAACTACGTTTTTCAAAAAGGGGGCGTGGCAGTGGGTGGATTTCAAAAAAATTTACACTTGTTCTGCTTCGTCGGCCAGAGAGTCTATATACCAAATTTCAATACTCTAGCTCAAAATTTAAGGCCCAAAAATCGGTGACACACAGACGGACGGACGGACGGACGGACAGACATGGCTTAATCGACTCAGCTAGCGATTCTGAATCGATCCATATACTTTGAGGTATATGTATCGAAATTATTTCTATATGTTACAAACTTAATGTCAAAACTAATATACCCCCCTATGGGATAGGGTATAAATATAGGCCTTATGGCGATGAAATACAGAAAATGACATTGTCATAATATATTGCTCAGACAGTTTATCAAAATCTTTTGTGGTTCGACAAAAACCAACGTATTTCTATTGGTAATGCCTTGGGATGGGGTATACAAATGGTTTTTGAAAGAAAACGCCCCCAAACTGTGGGCGCAGGTGAAAATGATCTATGGACAAAATGTTTATATAACCATTGCGAAAGTTTTTGCATCAAAATTTTTTTCGAAAGTTTTAAAATTTGGACAAAAAGCGTTTTTTACTAAAAACGCCCCCAAAAAGTGGGCGTGGCAAAAAACTTTGTATGAACGAAATATAGATATTAGGATTGTCTAAATATGCTGCTCAGACACTTTTTTGAAATTCCTTACGGTTTGGCTTTAAACTACGTTTTTCAAAAAGGGGGCGTGGCAGAGGGCGGATTTCAAAAAATTTTACACTTGTTCTGCTTCGTCGGCCAGAGAGTCTATATACCAAATTTCAACACTCTAGCTCAAAATTTAAGGCCCGAAAATCGGTGACACACAGACGGACGGACGGACGGACGGACGGACGGACAGACAGACATGGCTTAATCGACTCATCTAGCGATTCTGAATCGATCCATATACTTTGAGGTATATGTATCGAAATTATTTCTATATGTTACAAACTTAATGTCAAAACTAATATACCCCCCTATGGGATAGGGTATAAACAGATTTTAAATTTTCGCCGGGTGTGTGAGGTACACCAAAGAGAAAGGCATCACACGCGATTAACCGATTTTCTTGCGAATTAAGTAATTATGTAACATTACTCAATTCATTTGTTGTCGAGTTCAATTCATTTTTTAAGACGGTTAATTCGTCTGTCTTCTCGCAAAGTTTAGTTTTGGTGTCTACAGTGACGTTGGTTATGGATAATTTGATGTTGTTCATTTCAGTTTTCATGAAATCTAAGTCACTATTATTATTATTAACCGCGAACTCTAAGTGCACCACTCTTTCGTTTAGTTCAGTAACGCTGTTTATACCATATCCCATAGGGGTATATTAGTTTTGATACATAGTTTGTAACATAGAGAAATAATTTAGCTACATATACCTCAAAGTATATGGATCGACTCAGAATCGATAGCTGAGTCGATTTAGCCATGTCTGTCCGTCCGTCGTCCGTCCGTCCGTACGTCACCAGTTTTTGGGCCTTAAATTTTGAGCTAGAAGCATGAAATTTGGTACACGTGCTCTTTGTTGCTCCCAGCAGAACAAGTGTAAAAATTTTTGAAATCCGCTAACTGCCACGCCCCCTTTTTAGAAAAACGTATTTTTTGGCCAAACCATAAGGAATTTTGAAAAACTTTCTGAACAACATATTTAGACAATCTGAATATCTGTATTTCGTTCATATAAAGTTTTTTGCCACGCCCTCTTTTTGGGGGCGTTTTTAATAAAAAACGTTTTTCGGTCAAATTTTAAAATTTTCGAAAAAAATTTTGATGCAGAATCATTAGTAATATAAATATGAACATTTCGTCCATAGACCATTTTAACCCACGCCCACTTTTTGGGGGCGTTTTTATATAAAAACCATTTTTATACACTACCCCATGACATAATGCAGGAGAAAACCTTGTCTTTTGTAGAACCGTTTAAGTTTTTTATAAGCAGTCTGATGAATTTGTTGTCACCATGACATTTTCTTTATTTTATCCACATCGTGTGCTTAGCCATGTCCACTTTTTGGGGATTTAAGTTTTACAGATAGGATGGGATAGGGTATTCAACGATCCGCACAGCGGATTGTAGTCTTCCATATGTTTATACCCTATCCCATAGGGGGGTATATTAGTTTTCACATTAAGTTTGTAACATATAGAAATAATTTCGATACATATACCTCAAAGTATATGGATCGATTCAGAATCGCTAGCTGAGTCGATTAAGCCATGTCTGTCTGTCCGTCCGTCCGTCCGTCCGTCTGTGTGTCACCGATTTTTGGGCCTTAAATTTTGAGCTAGAGTGTTGAAATTTGGTATATAGACTCTCTGGCCGACGAAGCAGAACAAGTGTAAAATTTTTTGAAATCCGCCCACTGCCACGCCCCCTTTTTGAAAAACGTAGTTTAAAGCCAAACCGTAAGGAATTTCAAAAAAGTGTCTGAGCAGCATATTTAGACAATCCTAATATCTATATTTCGTTTATACAAAGTTTTTTGCCACGCCCACTTTTTGGGGGCGTTTTTAGTAAAAAACGCTTTTTGTCCAAATTTTAAAACTTTCGAAAAAAATTTTGATGCAGAATCATTAGTAATATATATATGAACATTTCGTCCATAGACCATTTTAACCCACCCCCACTTTTTGGGGGCGTTTTTATATAAAAACCATTTTTATACACTACCCCATAACATATGCAGGAGAAAACCTTGTCTTTTGTAGAACCGCAAAATTGTTTTGTAAGCAGTCCGAAGAACTTGTTGTCACTATATCATTATACCCTATCCCATAGGGGGGTATATTAGTTTTGATACATAGTTTGTAACATAGAGAAATAATTTAGCTACATATACCTCAAAGTATATGGATCGACTCAGAATCGATAGCTGAGTCGATTTAGCCATGTCTGTCCGTCCGTCCGTCCGTCCGTCCGTCCGTACGTCACCAGTTTTTGGGCCTTAAATTTGAGCTAGAAAGATGAAATTTGGTACACGTACTCCTTGTTGCTCCCAGCAGAACAAGTGTAAAAATTTTTGAAATCCGCCCACTGCCACGCCCCCTTTTTAGAAAAACGTA
The DNA here is from genome assembly GCA_932526625.1 of Rhingia campestris. Taxonomy (NCBI): domain Eukaryota; kingdom Metazoa; phylum Arthropoda; class Insecta; order Diptera; family Syrphidae; genus Rhingia; species Rhingia campestris. Next base: position 81,177,362 of record OW052184.1, read on the forward strand.
TTTTTTGGCCAAACCATAAGGAATTTTGAAAAACTTTCTGAACAACATATTTAGACAATCTGAATATCTGTATTTCGTTCATACAAAGTTTTTTGCCACGCCCACTTTTTGGGGGCGTTTTTAATTAAAAACGTTTTTCGGTCAAATTTTAAAATTTTCGAAAAAACTTTTGATGCAGAATCATTAGTAATATAAATATGAACATTTCGTCCATAGACCATTTTAACCCACCCCCACTTTTTGGGGGCGTTTTTATATAAAAACCATTTTTATACACTACCCCATAACATATGCAGGAGAAAACCTTGTCTTTTGTAGAACCGCAAAATTGTTTTGTAAGCAGTCCGAAGAACTTGTTGTCACTATATCATTTTTTGTATTTTATCCACATCGTGTTTTTAGCCATGCCCCCTTTTTTGGGGATTTTAGTTTTATGGATAGGATGGGATAGGGTATTCAACGATCCGCACAGCGGATTGTAGCCTTCTCATATGTTTTTAATATCGCGAACCACATTTTCAATCTTTTGCGCGAGATCAGCTTCACTTGTTGATATTTTACTGTAGAGTAAAGTAATCAAATTTTCACTTTGCTTACGAAGCAATTCATTGATCATTTCCATCATGTTGTTTTGGTTTTCTGTTTCTTGTTGCTCCGGTTTTGGTTTGGTGTGTTTTGAGTATATAGAACTTTGCGGCGAATCCGTTCTTGCAGATTTTGAGCGGGTTGAAATATGTTTAACTGGTAGAGACATGTGTTTGTGTCAATATTTGTGCTATATACTGATTAAACGGAAAACTAATCAGGAATGAAATAGTAACCGGCACAATGGAGAAATAATTAAATATTTATTATACCCTATCCCATAGGGGTATATTAGTTTTGATACTTAGTTTGTAACATAGAGAAATAATTTTGCTACATATACCTCAAAGTATATGGATCGACTCAGAATCGCTAGCTGAGTCGATTAAGCCATGTCTGTCTGTCCGTCCGTCCGTCCGTCCGTCCGTCCGTCCGTCCGTCTGTACGTCACCGATTTTAAGGCCTTAAATTTTGAGCTAGGATAATGAAATTTGGTATATAGGATCCTCGTCTCTGCCTTCAGAACAAGTGTAAAAATTTTTGAAATCCGCCCACTGCCACGCCCCCTTTTAAGAAAAACTCAGTTTTTGACCAAACCGTAAGGAATTTTAAAAAAGTTTCTGAACAACATATTTAGACAATATGAATATCTATATTTCGTCCATATAAAGTTTTTTGCCACGCCCACTTTTTGGGGGCGTTTTCAATAAAAAACTGTTTTCGGTCAAATTTTGAATTTTTCGAAAAAAATTTTGATGCAGAATCATTAACATTATTAATATGAACATTTCGTCTATATACCATTTTAACCCACGCCCACTTTTTGGGGGCGTTTTTATATAAAAACCATTTTTATACACTACCCCATAACATATGCAAGAGAAAACCCTGTCTTTTGTAGAACCGTTAAAGTGTTTTGTAAGCAGTCTGAACAATTTGCTGTCACTATATCATTTTTTCTATTTATCCACATCGTGTTTTTAGCCATGCCCCCTTTTTTGGGGATTTTAGTTTTATGGATAGGATGGGATAGGGTATTCAACGATCCGCACAGCGGATTGTAGCCTTCTCATATGTTTTTTCTATATAAATTCACGTAAGTAGTCACTATTCACTCAACTTGAAGTTTAGTTTTCTATATTATCACCAGTTTTTGGTATGATAGTTAATGTTTTTGGGCAGATATTTAGGAAGAAATTGCCACAGCAATGAAACACGTCACTCCGTAGCTGTCATTATATTGACTATATTAGCAAGCAAACACAGATCGAAAAACTATTACGATAAAAGAATAAGGCCTCATTCATTTCATGTAGGGGATAAAGTACTTATCAAAAGCGAAAATCGAAAGGGAAAATTATCACCCATAGGGAGAGGGCCTTATTTAGTAACAAGTATAAAAGGACCCGTAAATACTGCTATAAAATATGGTAGAAAAGAAATTGTAATCCATAAAAACCGATTAAAGCCTTACTATGAATAATCTTAAGAAAAATTAAGATGGTTGGGTGCTGTAGAACGAGGGTAGACTCTGATTGGCGTTAACTTGGCAATGTCCAGTGTTGCAACTCTGACTACACATCAAATGTGCTTATCTTTACCTCCAAGTGGTAACCATCGGGTACTGGTCTCATCCAACCGGATTTGACTTGCTAAACGATAAGTGCGAGTGTTGATAACACGACGAAAAACAGCAACACTATAAACACCCTGGTGAGAATGGCACGGATGAATACCCGGCCTGCTGTCCCAGGCGAACCTAGATGAGCTGCTCTGACATATTCGGACAACAGGTTGTCTAGGAATTTCAAGGGTTAGTCAGGCCCCTTGAACAGAGATGGTGGCGGATGAACCGAAAGGCCAACGGCAGCGCTCAATCCCGTAGTGGATACTGATGGCCCCGTGTCCTAGGGGTATCTAATAAATTGGAACTGGCCCTCCAGGTTGGGGGTTGTGCTTTGGGCTAACTACCCACCCACAGAAAAAAAACATGGTTACGAAGCAACCAATAGCCTCGGAAAGGACGGATTTTATTGTTGACGACCCTGCTAAACGAAAAAAGGACAACGACGTTCGTATCTGCACCTGGAATGTGAGAACATTAAACAGGAGAGGTGCAGGCGAACAACTAGCGGAAGCCCTAAACTGCTACAAAGCAGACATTACTGCCATCCAGGAAATACGATGGGATGGGCCGGGCAAAAAGAGGATGAAAAACTGTGACATATACTACGGACCGTGTTATAGTGAGCAGAAACAGCGACTATTCGGATGCGGATTTGTTATAAGTGCCAGACTTAGGCAAGAAGTCTTATGTTTCCAAGACATTAGCGAACGCATAGTAACAATCCGCATCAAGGCCAAATTCGCCAACATAAGCCTTATATGCGCTCACGCTCCGACGGAAGAAAAAGATGATATAGCTAAGGATTGCTTCTACGAGCTCCTCGACAAAACCTATGAGCGACTACCGAAGTACGATGTTAAAATCGTGCTGGGAGATTTTAACGCAAAGGTAGGAAGAGAAGACATCTTTAGAAGTATTGTCGGAAAACATAGCCTACACGACAACACGTCTGGTAACGGACTTAGGCTAATTGATTTCGCTACGGAACGAAATGCCACTATAGCCAGCACACGGTTTCCTCACCTCGATATCCATAAGGGGACATGGCGGTCTCCAGATCAACGAACGGTCAACCAAATTGATCACATTGCGATAGATAAGAGGCACGCATCCAGTATTTTGGATGTCCGAACATTCCGAGGAGCTAACATCGACTCGGATCACTACCTTGTAGCAGCCAAGGTAAGAATGCGGATATCCACCACGCCACAACAATCCAGAAATACTGTGAAAAAATTTAATGTCGGAAGACTGCAATCGCAAGAGACCGCCAAGACCTTTGCACAACGCGTATCCCTTAACCTCTCGATTAACACCATACCACCAGCATCGAATGTCGAAGAGCAATGGCAACGATGCCAACAGGCCATTAGATCAGCCGCAACTGATGTGCTAGGTTTCTCGCGCCCACCAGCAAGAAACCCCTGGTTTGATGAGGAATGCCGACAGATGCTCGCAGCCAAGAACGAGGCCTACAAGGCTAAGCTGCAGGTGAAGACGAGAGCTGCCATTGAGCTCTATAGGCAAAGAAGAAGGGAAGAACATCGGCTTTTCAGCAAGAAGAAAAAAGAGCAAGAAAAGCGCGCGATCGAGGATATAGAGAGGTGCCACTCCAGGAACGATGTTCGCAAGTTTTACCAAAGTGTAAAACGTCAAAGCCAAGGATACAAGGCTCGAACAGAATCCTGTCGAGATGAACAAGGAAATATTGTAGTTGAGACACAGTCGATGCTGAGGATATGGAAGAACCACTTCTGCAGACTGTTAAACGGCGATGACGAACAACATTCCGCTGTCAGGCAGAACGAACCATTCAATATTGGCAACGACAGCGAAAACTGCCAACCACCCGACCTGAGTGAAGTGAGGATAGCAATATCTAAACTCAAGCTTAATAAGGCTGCCGGAAATGACGGCCTTCCCGCTGAGCTTTATAAGGCCGGCGGAGATGACTTGGTAAGTAACATCCACCAACTCATAAGCCAAATCTGGTCGGATGAAAATATGCCTGAAGAATGGAACCTCAGCATCGTTTGCCCGATCCACAAAAAAGGAGACCCTCTGAACTGCGCCAACTACAGAGGCATAAGTCTCCTCAACATCGCCTACAAGATCCTATCTGCCGTAATATGTGAACGCCTGAAACCGTTTACCAACAACCTGATTGGCCCTTATCAGTGTGGTTTTAGGCCAGGAAAGTCCACAACCGATCAAATTTTCACACTTCGGCAGATCCTGGAAAAAACTCAAGAAGTCCAAATTGATACCCACCACCTATTCATCGATTTCAAAGCCGCATATGACAGCATTTATAGAGACGAACTATACAGAGCCATGTCTAGTTTTGGTATACCGCCCAAACTCGTCCGTTTGTGTAGGATGACGATGGAAAATTCTCGCTGCTCCATCAGGGTCGGAAACGACCTCACCGACACATTCGATACCAAAAAAGGATTTAGGCAAGGCGATGCGCTGTCATGTGACTTCTTTAATCTGATTCTTGAGAGAATTGTGCAAAACTCCAAAGCCAACACCAGAGGCACAATTTTCCAAAAGTCGGTGCAACTTCTAGCATACGCTGACGATATTGACATCATTGGTAGGACTCAAGGTGATGTCATAGCTACGTTTGCTAGTATAGAGAAGGAAGCGGCGAAAATGGGTTTAGCAGTAAATGAGGGTAAGACTAAGTATATGCTGTCAACACGAAAGGACACACAACATCGACGAATTGGACAGAACGTCACCATTGACAGATATAACTTTGAGGTAGTACGGGACTTTGTCTACCTCGGCTCCGCTATTAACTCTGACAACAACATCTCGTCAGAAATTAAACGAAGAATTACTCTTGCCAACCGCTGTTTCTTCGGGCTAAGAAGGCAATTTAGTAGTAAAGCCCTCACTCGAACTACTAAGGAGATCCTATATAAGACCCTGATCATCCCAGTCCTGCTCTACGGCGCTGAAGCATGGACCGTATCAAAAGCGGATGAAGAAATCCTTGGTAGATTCGAGAGGAAAATTCTTCGAAAAATCTTCGGTCCCGTTTGCGTTGACGGGCTATGGAGACGAAGATTCAACCAAGAACTATACGAGCTGTACAGCGACATGCCCCTGGTCAAAAAACTCCGCATTGGACGTTTAAGATGGCTAGGACATGTAGAACGAATGGACACCAATACTCCGGCTCGCAGAGTCTTCGATTCCCAGCCAGACGTCGGACGCAGTAGAGGAAGACCTCGCCTTAAGTGGCGCGCACAAGTGGAAACCGACCTCAACCAACTTGGAGTGCGCAACTGGAGGCAGTTAGCTAAGGACCGGGCTAATTGGAAAGGCATGTTGGTTGAGGCCCAGGTTCATTCCGGACTGTAGCGCCACTTAAGTAAGTAAGTATGAATAATTAAGTTGAAACCCTAGTCCTAAATAATCCCTTCTCAGTGATCAAAAGGATATTCAAATTTCTGACTCCTTTCTTTCATCTCCCTACAGTACACGACGGAGCTGATGTTTTTGGTTTTGATAGTCATGCTTCCCATTGGGAAGTCTTCTTACCAAGCGTATTCAGTGACACCTCTCAACAACAAAGGTGTGGTGTTCGAGGGCTTAGGTGATTTATGGGTCTACCACAAAACATGGGCTATATTAACAGAGATTGATCTATCCGAATTGGGCAACCAAACAATGCTGGCAGAACATGCGGAACACCTGGTAAGCAGACATGGCTTAATCGACTCAGCTAGCGATTCTGAATCGATCCATATACTTTGAGGTATATGTATCGAAATTATTTCTCTATTTTACAAACTTAATGTCAAAACTAATACATACCCTATGGGATAGGGTATAAACATATCAGAAGGCTACAATCTCTTTGTAATACCCTATCCCATAGGGGTATATTAGTTTTGATACTTAGTTTGTAACATAGAGAAATAATTTAGCTACATATACCTCAAAGTATATGGATCGACACAGAATCGCTTGCTGAGTCGATTAAGCCATGTCTGTCTGTCCGTCCGCCCATCCGTCTGTACGTCACCGATTTTTAGGCCTTAAATTTTGAGCTAGGATATGAAATTTGGTATATAGGATCCCCGCCCGTGCCTACAGAACAAGTGTAAACGTTTTTGAAATCCGCTAACTACCACGCACCCTTTTAAGAAAAACTCAGTTTTTGGCCAAACCGTAAGGAATTTTAAAAATGTAACTGAAAAGCATATTTATAGAATCGTAATATCTATATTTCGTCAATACAAAGTTTTTTGCCACGCCCACTTTTTGGGGGCGTTTTCTATAAAAAACCTTTTTTGGCCCAATTTAAAAATTTTCGAAAAAAATTTTGATGCAGAATCATTAGTAATATTAATATAAACATTTCGTCCATAGATCATTTTAGCCCACGCCCACTTTTTGGGGGCGATTTCTTACAAAAACCGTTTGTATACCCTACCCCATAGCATATGCAGGAGGAAAACGATGTGTTTTGTCAAACAACAGAAGATTCTGATAAACTGTTTGAACAATATGTTGTGACAATGTCATTTTCTTTATTATAGGCTAATAAAGCCCACTTTTTGGAGATATTAATTTTAAGGATGGGATGGGATAGGGTATTCAACGATCCGCACAGCGGATTGTAGCCTTCTCATATGTTTATACCCTATCCCATAGGGGTATATTAGTTTTGATACTTAGTTTGTAAACATATGAGAAGGCTACAATCCACTGTGCAGATCGTTGAATACCCTATCCCATCCTATCTGTAAAACTAAAATTCCCAAAAAGTGGACATGGCTAAAAATACGATGTGGATAAAATAAAGAAAATAACATGGTGACAACAAATTCTTCAGACTGCTTATAAAAAACTTTTACGGTTCTACAAAAGACAAGGTTTTCTCCTGCATATGTTATGGGGTAGTGTATAAAAATGGTTTTTATATAAAAACGCCCCCAAAAAGTGGGGGTGGGTTAAAATGGTCTATGAACGAAATGTTCATATTTATATTACTAATGATTCTGCATCAAAAGTTTTTTTCGAAAATTTTAAAAATTTGACCGAAAAACGTTTTTTATTAAAAACGCCCCCAAAAAGTTGGCGTGGTAAAAAACTTAATATAAACGAAATATAGATATTCAGATTGTCTAAATATGTTGTTCGGAAAGTTTTTCAAAATTCCTTATGGTTTGACCAAAAAATACGTTTTTCTTAAAAGGGGGCGTGGCAGTGGGCGGATTTCAAAAAATTTTACACTTGTTCTGCTGGGAGCAACAAAGAGCACGTGTACCAAATTTCATCCTTCTAGCTCAAAATTTAAGGCCCAAAAACTGGTGACGTACGGACGGACGGACGGACGGACGGACGGACGGACAGACATGGGTAAATCGAATCAGCTATCGATTCTGAGTCGATCCATATACTTTGAGGTATATGTAGCTAAATTATTTCTCTATGTTACAAACTATGTATCAAAACTAATATACTCCTATGGTATAGGGTATAACAAAGAGATTGTAGCCTTCTGATATGTTTATACCCTATCCCATAGGGGGTGTATTAGTTTTGACATTAATTTTGTAAAATAGAGAAATAATTTCGATACATATACCTCAAAGTATATGGATCGATTCAGAATCGCTAGCTGAGTCGATTAAGCCATGTTGTCTGTCCGTCCGTCCGTCCGTCCGTCTGTGTGTCACCGATTTGTGGGCCTTAAATTTTGAGCTAGAGTGTTGAAATTTGGTATATAGACTCTCTGGCCGACGAAGCAGAACAAGTGTACAAATTTTTGAAATCCGCACACTGCCATGCCCCCTTTTAAGAAAAATTCAGTTTTTGACCAAACCGTAAGGAATTTTAAAAAAGTGTCTGAGCAGCATATTTAGACAATCCTTATATCTATATTATGTCCATACAAAGTTTTTTGCCACGCCCACTTTTTAGGGGCGTTTGTAGTAAAAAACGCTTTTTGTCCAAATTTTAACACTTTCGAAAAAGTTTTTGATGCAAATACTTCCGCAATAGTAATATAAACATTTTGTCTATAGATCATTTTCACCTACGCCCACATTTTGGAGTCGGTTTCTTACAAAAATCATTTGTATACCCCATCCCAAGGCTTTAGCAATAGAAATACGTTGGTTTTTTGTCAAACCACAAAACTGTCTGAGCAATATATTGTGACAATGTCATTTTCTGTATTTCATCGCCATAAGGCCTATATTTTGAGGATATTAATTTTAAGGATGGGATGGGATAGGGTATTCAACGATCCGCACAGCGGGTTGTAGCCTCTCATATGTTTCTAGCTACAGGGATGTTTACAACTGCCATATTATTTACTGTTAACCCGTAAGCACTTGAGCTTCTGAGAGTAGCGCTATAACCACTTCGCAAGAAAAACACTTTTAGAACCTTGAAGATGTAAAGATGACTTATTGGTAATACTCGGAGATTGTAAGATAAGGGCCAGATTGTAAAATAAACCAGTGTTAACCTGTTCGCTCCACAAATAATTCTTATAAGATGTTTCTGGGCAATGTTTAATACTTCTATACGTAATATCTATATTTCGTCAATATAAAGTTTTTTGCCAAGCCCACTTTTTAGGGGCGTTTTTTTATAAAAAAACGCTTTTCATTGAAATTTTAAAATTTTCGAAAAAAGTTTTGATGCACTATCATTGGTGGTACTAATATGAACATTTCGTCAATAGACCATTTTAACCCACGCCCACTTTTTGGGGACGTTTTCTTACAAAAACCATTTGTATGCCCTACCTATTATTTATGCCTATTAATACTACCAATGATTGTGTATCAAAACTTTTTTCGAAAATTTTAAAATTTGACCGGAAAATGTTTTTTTATAAAAAAAGCCCCTAAAAAGTGGGCGTGGCAAAAACCTTATATTGACGAAATATAGATATTACCATCCTCTAAATATGATGCTCAGACACTTTTTTTAAAATTCAGTACGGTTTGGCCAAAAAATACGTTTTCCTAAAAAGGGGGCGTGGCAGTGGGCGGATTTCAAAAATGTTTACACTTTTTCTGGTGGCACGGACGACGATCCTATATACCAAATTTCATTATCCTAACTCAAAATTTAAGGCCCAAAAATCGGTGACGAACAGACAGACGGACGGACGGACGGACGGACAGACAGACATGGCTAATTCGACTCAGCTAGCGATTCTGAGTCGTTCCATATAGCAAAATTATTTCTCTATGGTACAAACTAAGTATCAAAACTAATATACCCCTATGGGATAGTTTATAATTAATTTAAAGATGGCATGGGATAGGGTATTAAACGATCCGCACAGCGGATTGTAGCCTTCTCATTTGTTTATACCCTATCCCATAGGGGTATATTAGTTTTGATACTTAGTTTGTAACATAGAGAAATAATTTTGCTACATATACCTCAAAGTATATGGATCGACTCAGAATCGCTAGCTGAGTCGATTAAGCCATGTCTGTCTGTCAGTCCGTCCGTCCGTCTGTACGTCTGTACGTCACCGATTTTTAGGCCTTAAATTTTAAGCTAGGATAATGAAATTTGGTATATGGGATCCTCGGCCGTGCCTACAGAACAGGGTTAAACATTTTTGAAATCCGCCCACTGCCACGCCCCCTTTTAAGATAAATTCAGTTTTTGGCCAAACCGTAAGGAATTTTAAAAAAGTGTCTGAGAAGCATAATTAGAGAATCGTAAGATCTATATTTCGTTTATACAAAGTTTTTTGCCACGCCCACTTTTTGGGGGCGTTTTCTATAAAAAACCTTTTTTGGCCAAATTTGAAAATTATCGAAAAACATATGAGAAGGCTACAATCCGCTGTGCGGATCGTTGAATACCCTATCCCATCCTATCCATAAAACTAGAATCCCCAAAAAAGTGGGCATGATTAAAAACACGATGTGGATAAAATAAAAAAATGATATAGTGACAACAAATTCTTCAGGCTGCTTACAAAACACTTTTACGGTTCTACAAAAGACAAGGTTTTCTCCTGTATATGTTATGGGGTAGTGTATAAAAATGGTTTTTATATAAAAACGCCCCCAAAAAGTGGGCGTGGGTTAAAATGGTATAAAGACGAAATGTTCATATTAATAATGTTAATGATTCTGCACCAAAAATTTTTTCGAAAAATTTAAAATTTGACCGAAAACAGTTTTTTATTGAAAACGCCCCCAAAAAGTGGGCGTGGCAAAAAACTTTATACGAACGAAATATAGATATTACGATTCTGTAAATATGCTGTACAGACACTTTTTTAAAATTCTTTACGGTTTTGCCAAAAATTACGTTTTTCTAAAAAGGGGGCGTGGCAGTGGGCGGATTTCAAAAATTTTTACATTTGTTCTGGTGACTCGGACAAGGATCCTATATACCAAATTTCATTATCCTAGCTCAAAATTTAAGGCCGAAAAATCGGTGACGAACAGACAGACGGACGGACGGACACACGGACGGACGGACGGACGGACAGACAGACATGGCTAATTCGACTCAGCTAGCGATTCTGAGTCGATCCATATACTTTGAGGTATATGTAGCAAAATTATTTCTCTTTGTTACAAACTATGTATCAAAACTAATATACCCCCCTATGGGATAGGGTATAAAACATATGAGAAGGCTACAATCCACTGTGCGGATCGTTGAATACTCTATCCCATCCTATCTGTAAAACTAAAATCCCCAAAAAGTGGACATGGCTAAGCACACGATGTGGATAAAATAAAGAAAATGTCATGGTGACAACAAATTCATCAGACTGCTTATAAAAATCTTTTATCGTTCTACAAAAGACAAGGTTTTCTCCTGCATATATTATGGGGTAGGGTATAAAAATGGTTTTTATATAAAAATGCCCCCAAAAAGTGGGCGTGGGTTAAAATGGTCTATGGACGAAATGTTCATATTTATATTACTAATGATTCTGCATCAAAAGTTTTTTCGAAAATTTTAAAATTTGACCGAAAAACGTTTTTAATTAAAAACGCCCCCAAAAGGTGGGCGTGGCAAAAAACTTTGTATGAACAAAATACAGATATTCAGATTGTCTAAATATGTTGTTCAGAAAGTTTTTCAAAATTCCTTATGGTTTGGCCAAAAAATACGTTTTTCTAAAAAGGGGGCGTGGCAGTGGGCGGATTTCAAAAATTTTTACACTTGTTCTGCTGGGAGCAACAAGGAGTACGTGTACCAAATTTCATCTTTCTAGCTCAAAATTTAAGGCCCAAAAACTGGTGACGTACGGACGGACGGACGGACAGACATGGCTAAATCGACTCAGCTATCGATTCTGAGTCGATCCATATACTTTGAGGTATATGTAGCTAAATTATTTCTCTATGTTACGAACTAAGTATCAAAACTAATATACCCCTATGGGATAGGGTATAAATAGTTTAATCCTGAAAAAAAAATTAATTAAACTTAAAAAAAAACTTCAAAGTGAAGAAAAAAACATATGAGAGGCTACAATCCGCTATGCGGATCGTTGAATACCCTATCCCATCCCATCCTTTAAATTAATATCCTCAAAATATAGGCCTTATGACATTCTCACAATATATTGCTTAGATAGTTTCTCAAAATCTTGTGTGGTTCGACAAAAAACAACGTATTTCTATTGCTAATGCCTTGTGATGGGTTATACAAATGGTTTTTGTAAGAAAACGCCCCCAAAATGTGGGCGTAGGTGAAAATGATCTATGGACAAAATGTTTATATTACCATTTCGGATGTATTTGCATCAAAATTTTTTCGAAAGTTTTAAAATTTGGACAAAAAGCGATTTTTACTAAAAACGCCCCCAAAAAGTGGGCGTGGCAAAAAACTTTGTATGAACGAAATATAGATATTAGGATTGTCTAAATATGCTACTCAGACACTTTTTTGAAATTCCTTACGGTTTGGCCAAAAAATAAGTTTTCCTAAAAAGGGGGCGTGGCAGTGGGCGGATTTCAAAAATTTTTACACTAGTTCTGCTTCGTCGGCCAGAGAGTCTATATACCAAATTTCAACACTCTAGCTCAAAATTTAAGGCCCAAAAATCGGTGACACACAGACGGACGGACGGACGGACGGACGGACAGACAGACATGGCTTAATCGACTCAGCTAGCGATTCTGAATCGATCCATATACTTTGAGGTATATGTATCGAAATTATTTCTCTATGTTACAAACTTAATGTCAAAACTAATATACCCCCCTATGGGATAGGGTATAAACATATGAGAAGGCTACAATCCACTGTGCGGATCGTTGAATACCCTATCCCATCCTATCTGTAAAACTAAAATCCCCAAAAAGTGGACATGGCTAAGCACACGATGTGGATAAAATAAAGAAAATGTCATGGTGACAACAAATTCATCAGACTGCTTATAAAAATCTTTTATCGTTCTACAAAAGACAAGGTTTTCTCCTGCATATATTATGGGGTAGGGTATAAAAATGGTTTTTATATAAAAATGCCCCCAAAAAGTGGGCGTGGGTTAAAATGGTCTATGGACGAAATGTTCATATTTATATTACTAATGATTCTGCATCAAAAGTTTTTTCGAAAATTTTAAAATTTGACCGAAAAACGTTTTTAATTAAAAACGCCCCCAAAAGGTGGGCGTGGCAAAAAACTTTGTATGAACGAAATACAGATATTCAGATTGTCTAAATATGTTGTTCAGAAAGTTTTTCAAAATTCCTTATGGTTTGGCCAAAAAATACGTTTTTCTAAAAAGGGGGCGTGGCAGTGGGCGGATTTCAAAAATTTTTACACTTGTTCTGCTGGGAGCAACAAGGAGTACGTGTACCAAATTTCATCTTTCTAGCTCAAAATTTAAGGCCCAAAAACTGGTGACGTACGGACGGACGGACGGACGGACGGACGGACAGACATGGCTATATCGACTCAGCTATCGATTCTGAGTCGATCCATATACTTTGAGGTATATGTAGCTAAATTATTTCTCTATGTTACGAACTAAGTATCAAAACTAATATACCCCTATGGGATAGGGTATAAATAGTTTAATCCTGAAAAAAAAATTAATTAAACTTAAAAAAAAACTTCAAAGTGAAGAAAAAAACATATGAGAGGCTACAATCCGCTATGCGGATCGTTGAATACCCTATCCCATCCCATCCTTTAAATTAATTTCCTCAAAATATAGGCCTTATGGCGATGAAATACAGAAAATGACATTGTCACATTATATTGCTCAGACAGTTTCTCCAAATCTTGTGTGGTTCGACAAAAAACAACGTATTTCTATTGCTAATGCCTTGGGATGGGGTGTACAAATGGTTTTTGTAAGAAAACGCCCCCAAAATGTGGGCGTAGGTGAAAATGATCTATGGACAAAATGTTAATATTACCATTTCGGAAGTATTTGCATCAAAATTTTGTTCGAAAGTTTTAAAATTTGGACAAAAAGCGTTTTTTTTTAAAAACGCCCCCAAAAAGTGGGCGTGGCAAAAAACTTTGTATGAACGAAATATAGATATTAGGATTGTCTAAATATGCTACTCAGACACTTATTTGAAATTCCTTACGGTTTGGCCACAAAAAAAGGTTTTCCTAAAAAGGGGGCGTGGCAGTGGGCGGATTTTAAAAATGTTTACACTTGTTCTGGTGGCACGGACGAGGATCCTATATACCAAATTTCATTATCCTAGCTCAAAATTTAAGGCCCAAAAACCGCTGACGAACAGACAGACGGACGGACGGACGGACGGACGGACGGACGGACAGACAGACATGGCTAATTCGATTCAGCTAGCGATTCTGAGCCGATCCATATACTTTGAGGTATATGTAGCAAAATTATTTCTCTATGTTACAAACTAAGTATCAAAACTAATATACCCCCCTATGGGATAGGGTATAAACATATGAGAGGCTACAATCCGCTATGCGGATCGTTGAATACCCTATCCCATCCCATCCTTTAAATTAATATCCTCAAAATATAGGCTTTATGGCGATGAAATACAGAAAATGACATTGTCACAATATATTGCTCAGACAGTTTCTCAAAATCTTTTGTGGTTCGACAAAAAACAACGTATTTCTATTGCTAATGCCTTGGGATGGGGTACACAAATGGTTTTTGTAAGAAAACGCCCCCAAAATGTGGGCATAGGTTAAAATGATCTATGGACAAAATGTTTATATTACCATTGCGGAAGTATTTGCATCAAAAATTTTTTCGAAAGTTTTAAAATTTGGACAAAAAGCGTTTTTTACTAAAAACGCCCCCAAAAAGTGGGCGTGGCAAAAAAACTTTGTATGAACGAAATATAGATATTAGGATTGTCTAAATATTCTGCTCAGACACTTTTTTGAAATTCCTTACGGTTTGGCCAAAAAATAAGTTTTTCTAAAAAAGGGGCGTGGCAGTTGGCGGATTTCAAAAATTTTTACACTTGTTCTGGTGACTCGCACAAGGATCCTATATACCAAATTTCATTATCCTAGCTCAAAATTTAAGGCCCAAAAATCGGTGACGAACAGACAGACGGACGGACGGACGGACGGACAGACAGACATGGCTAATTCGACTCAGCTAGCGATTCTGAGTCGATCCATATACTTTGAGGTATATGTAGCAAAATTATTTCTCTATGTTACAAACTATGTATCAAAACTAATATACCCCCTATGGGATAGGGTATAAATATGAGAAGGCTACAATCCGCTGTGCGGATCGTTGAATACCCTATCCCATCCTATCCATAAAACTAGAATCCCCAAAAAAGTGGGCATGGCTAAAAACACGATGTGGATAAAATAAAAAAAATGATATAGTGACAACAAATTCTTCAGGCTGCTTACAAAACACTTTTACGGTTCTACAAAAGACAAGGTTTTCTCCTGTATATGTTATGGGGGTAGTGTATAAAAATGGTTTTTATATAAAAACGCCCCCAAAAAGTGGGCGTGGGTTAAAATGGTATAAAGACGAAATGTTCATATTAATAGTGTTAATGATTCTGCATCAAAATTTTTTTCGAAAAATTTAAAATTTGACCGAAAACAGTTTTTTTTATTGAAAACGCCCCCAAAAAGTGGGCGTGGCAAAAAACTTTATATGAACGAAATATAGATATTACGATTTTGTAAATATGCTGTTCAGACACTTTTTTAAAATTCTTTACGGTTTTGCTAAAAATTACGTTTTTCTAAAAAGGGGGCGTGGCAGTGGGCGGATTTCAAAAATTTTTACACTTGTTCTGGTGACTCGGACAAGGATCCTATATACCAAATTTCATTATCCTAGCTCAAAATTTAAGGCCCAAAAATCGGTGACGAACAGACAGACGGACGGACGGACGGACGGACGGACGGACGGACAGACAGACATGGCTAATTCGACTCAGCTAGCGATTCTGAGTCGATCCATATACTTTGAGGTATATGTAGCAAAATTATTTCTCTATGTTACAAACTATGTATCAAAACTAATATACCCCCCCTATGGGATAGGGTATAAACATATGAGAAGGCTACAATCCGCTGTGCGGATCGTTGAATACCCTATCCCATCCTATCCATAAAACTAAAATCCCCAAAAAAGGGGGCATGGCTAAAAACACGATGTGGATAAAATAGAAAAAATGATATAGTGACAACAAGTTCTTCGGACTGCTTACAAAACAATTTTGCGGTTCTACAAAAGACAAGGTTTTCTCCTGCATATGTTATGGGGTAGTGTATAAAAATGGTTTTTATATAAAAACGCCCCCAAAAAGTGGGGGTGGGTTAAAATGGTCTATTGACGAAATGTTCATATTTATATTACTAATAATTCTGCATCAAAAGTTTTTTCGAAAATTTTAAAATTTGACCGAAAAACGTTTTTAATTAAAAACGCCCCCAAAAAGTGGGCGTGGCAAAAAACTTTGTATGAACGAAATACAGACATTCAGATTGTCTAAATATGTTGTTCAGAAAGTTTTTCAAAATTCCTTATGGTTTGGCCAAAAAAATACGTTTTTCTAAAAAGGGGGCGTGGCAGTGGGCGGATTTCAAAAATTTTTACACTTGTTCTGCTGGGAGCAACAAGGAGTACGTGTACCAAATTTCATCTTTCTAGCTCAAAATTTAAGGCCCAAAAACTGGTGACGTACGGACGGACAGACATGGCTAAATCGACTCAGCTATCGATTCTGAGTCGATCCATATACTTTGAGGTATATGTAGCTAAATTATTTCTCTATGTTACAAACTATGTATCAAAACTAATATACCCCCCTATGGGATAGGGTATAAACATATGAGAAGGCTACAATCCACTGTGCGGATCGTTGAATACCCTATCCCATCCTATCCATAAAACTAAAATCCCAAAAAAAAGTGGGCATGGCTAAAAATACGATGTGGATAAAATAGAAAGAATGATATAGTGACAACTAAATCTTCAGACTGCTTACAAAACACTTTTACGGTTCTACAAAAGACTAGGTTTTCTCCTACATATGTTATGGGGTAGTGTATAAAAATGGTTTTTATATAAAAACGCCCCCGAAAAGTGGGCGTGGGTTAAAATGGTATAAGGACGAAATGTTCATATTAATAATGTTAATGATTCTGCATCAAAACATTTTTCGAAAAATTTAAAATTTGACCGAAAACAGTTTTTTATTGAAAACGCCCCCAAAAAGTGGGCGTGGCAAAAAACATTATATGAACGAAATATAGATATTACGATTCTCTAAATATGCTACTCAGACACTTTTTTGAAATTCCTTACGGTTTGGCCAAAAAATAGGTTTTCCTAAAAAGGGGGCGTGGCAGTGGGCGGATTTCAAAAATTTTTACACTTGTTCTGGTGACTCGGACAAGGATCCTATATACCAAATTTCATTATCCTAGCTCAAAATTTAAGGCCAAAAAATCGGTGACGAACAGACAGACGGACGGACGGACACACGGACGGACGGACGGACGGACGGACAGACAGACATGGCTAATTCGACTCAGCTAGCGATTCTGAGTCGATCCATATACTTTGAGGTATATGTAGCAAAATTATTTCTCTATGTTACAAACTATGTATCAAACCTAATATACCCCCTATGGGATAGGGTATAATAAAAAAAAACATATGAGAGGCTACAATCCGCTATGCGGATCGTTGAATACCCTATCCCATCCCATCCTTTAAATTAATATCCTCAAAATATAGGCTTTATGGCGATGAAATACAGAAAATGACATTGTCACAATATATTGCTCAGACAGTTTCTCAAAATCTTTTGTGGTTCGACAAAAAACAACGTATTTCTATTGCTAATGCCTTGGGATGGGGTACACAAATGGTTTTTGTAAGAAAACGCCCCCAAAATGTGGGCATAGGTTAAAATGATCTATGGACAAAATGTTTATATTACCATTGCGGAAGTATTTGCATCAAAAATTTTTTCGAAAGTTTTAAAATTTGGACAAAAAGCGTTTTTTACTAAAAACGCCCCCAAAAAGTGGGCGTGGCAAAAAACTTTGTATGAACGAAATATAGATATTAGGATTGTCTAAATATTCTGCTCAGACACTTTTTTGAAATTCCTTACGGTTTGGCCAAAAAATAAGTTTTTCTAAAAAAGGGGCGTGGCAGTGGGCGGATTTCAAAAATTTTTACACTTGTTCTGGTGACTCGCACAAGAATCCTATATACCAAATTTCATTATCCTAGCTCAAAATTTAAGGCCCAAAAATCGGTGACGAACAGACAGACGGACGGACGGACGGACGGACGGACGGACGGACAGACAGACATGGCTAATTCGACTCAGCTAGCGATTCTGAGTCGATCCATATACTTTGAGGTATATGTAGCAAAATTATTTCTCTATGTTACAAACTATGTATCAAAACTAATATACCCCCTATGGGATAGGGTAGAAATATGAGAAGGCTACAATCCGCTGTGCGGATCGTTGAATACCCTATCCCATCCTATCCATAAAACTAGAATCCCCAAAAAAGTGGGCATGGCTAAAAACACGATGTGGATAAAATAAAAATAATGATATAGTGACAACAAATTCTTCAGGCTGCTTACAAAACACTTTTACGGTTCTACAAAAGACAAGGTTTTCTCCTGTATATGTTATGGGGGTAGTGTATAAAAATGGTTTTTATATAAAAACGCCCCCAAAAAGTGGGCGTGGGTTAAAATGGTATAAAGACGAAATGTTCATATTAATAGTGTTAATGATTCTGCATCAAAATTTTTTTCGAAAAATTTAAAATTTGACCGAAAACAGTTTTTTTTATTGAAAACGCCCCCAAAAAGTGGGCGTGGCAAAAAACTTTATATGAACGAAATATAGATATTACGATTTTGTAAATATGCTGTTCAGACACTTTTATAAAATTCTTTACGGTTTTGCTAAAAATTACGTTTTTCTAAAAAGGGGGCGTGGCAGTGGGCGGATTTCAAAAATTTTTACACTTGTTCTGGTGACTCGGACAAGGATCCTATATACCAAATTTCATTATCCTAGCTCAAAATTTAAGGCCCAAAAATCGGTGACGAACAGACAGACGGACGGACGGACGGACGGACGGACGGACGGACAGACAGACATGGCTAATTCGACTCAGCTAGCGATTCTGAGTCGATCCATATACTTTGAGGTATATGTAGCAAAATTATTTCTCTATGTTACAAACTATGTATCAAAACTAATATACCCCCCTATGGGATAGGGTATAAACATATGAGAAGGCTACAATCCGCTGTGCGGATCGTTGAATACCCTATCCCATCCTATCCATAAAACTAAAATCCCCAAAAAAGGGGGCATGGCTAAAAACACGATGTGGATAAAATAGAAAAAATGATATAGTGACAACAAGTTCTTCGGACTGCTTACAAAACAATTTTGCGGTTCTACAAAAGACAAGGTTTTCTCCTGCATATGTTATGGGGTAGTGTATAAAAATGGTTTTTATATAAAAACGCCCCCAAAAAGTGGGGGTGGGTTAAAATGGTCTATGGACGAAATGTTCATATTTATATTACTAATAATTCTGCATCAAAAGTTTTTTCGAAAATTTTAAAATTTGACCGAAAAACGTTTTTAATTAAAAACGCCCCCAAAAAGTGGGCGTGGCAAAAAACTTTGTATGAACGAAATACAGACATTCAGATTGTCTAAATATGTTGTTCAGAAAGTTTTTCAAAATTCCTTATGGTTTGGCCAAAAAATACGTTTTTCTAAAAAGGGGGCGTGGCAGTGGGCGGATTTCAAAAATTTTTACACTTGTTCTGCTGGGAGCAACAAGGAGTACGTGTACTAAATTTCATCTTTCTAGCTCAAAATTTAAGGCCCAAAAACTGGTGACGTACGGACGGACGGACGGACGGACAGACATGGCTAAATCGACTCAGCTATCGATTCTGAGTCGATCCATATACTTTGAGGTATATGTAGCTAAATTATTTCTCTATGTTACAAACTATGTATCAAAACTAATATACCCCCCTATGGGATAGGGTATAAACATATGAGAAGGCTACAATCCACTGTGCGGATCGTTGAATACCCTATCCCATCCTATCCATAAAACTAAAATCCCAAAAAAAAGTGGGCATGGCTAAAAATACGATGTGGATAAAATAGAAAGAATGATATAGTGACAACTAAATCTTCAGACTGCTTACAAAACACTTTTACGGTTCTACAAAAGACTAGGTTTTCTCCTTCATATGTTATGGGGTAGTGTATAAAAATGGTTTTTATATAAAAACGCCCCCGAAAAGTGGGCGTGGGTTAAAATGGTATAGGGACGAAATGTTCATATTAATAATGTTAATGATTCTGCATCAAAACATTTTTCGAAAAATTTAAAATTTGACCGAAAACAGTTTTTTATTGAAAACGCCCCCAAAAAGTGGGCGTGGCAAAAAACATTATATGAACGAAATATAGATATTACGATTCTCTAAATATGCTACTCAGACACTTTTTTGAAATTCCTTACGGTTTGGCCAAAAAATAAGTTTTCCTAAAAAGGGGGCGTGGCAGTGGGCGGATTTCAAAAATTTTTACACTTGTTCTGGTGACTCGGACAAGGATCCTATATACCAAATTTCATTATCCTAGCTCAAAATTTAAGGCCCAAAAATCGGTGACGAACAGACAGACGGACGGACGGACACACGGACGGACGGACGGACGGACGGACAGACAGACATGGCTAATTCGACTCAGCTAATGATTCTGAGTCGATCCATATACTTTGAGGTATATGTAGCAAAATTATTTCTCTATGTTACAAACTATGTATCAAACCTAATATACCCCCTATTGGATAGGGTATAATAAAAAAAAACATATGAGAAGGCTACAATCCACTGTGCGGATCGTTGAATACCCTATCCCATCCTATCTGTAAAACTAAAATCCCCAAAAAGTGGACATGGCTAAAAACACGATGTGGATAAAATAAAGAAAATGACATGGTGACAACAAATTGTTCAGACTGTTTACAAAAAACTTTGACGGTTCTACAAAAGACAAGGTTTTCTCCTGCATATGTTATGGGGTAGTGTGTAAAAATGGTTTTTATATAAAAACGCCCCCAAAAAGTGGGCGTGGGTTGAAATAGTCTATGGACGAAATGTTCATATTTATACTACTAACGATTCTGCATCAAAAGTTTTTTCGAAAATTTTAAAATTTGACCGAAAAACGTTTTTTATTAAAAACGCCCCCAAAAAGTGGGCGTGGCAAAAAACTTTATATGAACGAAATACAGATATTCAGATTGTCTAAATATGTTGTTCAGAAAGTTTTTCAAAATTCCTTATGGTTTGGCCAAAAAATACGTTTTTCTAAAAAGTGGGCGTGGCAGTGGGCGGATTTCAAAAATTTTTACACTTGTTCTGCTGGGAGCAACAAAGAGCACGTGTACCAAATTTCATCCTTCTAGCTCAAAATTTAAGGCCCAAAAACTGGTGACGTACGGACGGACGGACGGACGGACGGACGGACGGACGGACAGACATGGCTAAATCGACTCAGCTATCGATTCTGAGTCGATCCATATACTTTGAGGTATATGTAGCTAAATTATTTCTCTATGTTACAAACTATGTATCAAAACTAATATACCCCTATGGGATAGGGTATAAACATATGAGAGGCTACAATCCGCTATGCGGATCGTTGAATACCCTATCCCATCCCATCCTTTAAATTAATATCCTCAAAATATAGGCTTTATGGCGATGAAATACAGAAAATGACATTGTCACAATATATTGCTCAGACAGTTTCTCAAAATCTTTTGTGGTTCGACAAAAAACAACGTATTTCTATTGCTAATGCCTTGGGATGGGGTACACAAATGGTTTTTGTAAGAAAACGCCCCCAAAATGTGGGCATAGGTTAAAATGATCTATGGACAAAATGTTTATATTACCATTGCGGAAGTATTTGCATCAAAAATTTTTTCGAAAGTTTTAAAATTTGGACAAAAAGCGTTTTTTACTAAAAACGCCCCCAAAAAGTGGGCGTGGCAAAAAACTTTGTATGAACGAAATAGAGATATTAGGATTGTCTAAATATGCTGCTCAGACACTTTTTTGAAATTCCTTACGGTTTGGCCAAAAAATAAGTTTTTCTAAAAAGGGGGCGTGGCAGTGGGCGGATTTCAAAAATTTTTACACTTGTTCTGGTGGCACGGACGAGGATCCTATATACCAAATTTCATTATCCTAGCTCAAAATTTAAGGCCCAAAAATCGGTGACGAACAGACAGACGGACGGACGGACGGACAGACAGACATGGCTAATTCGACTCAGCTAGCGATTCTGAGTCGATCCATATACTTTGAGGTATATGTAGCAAAATTATTTCTCTATGTTACAAACTAAGTATCAAAACTAATATACCCCCCTATGGGATAGGGTATAAAAACATATGAGAAGGCTACAATCCACTGTGCGGATCGTTGAATACCCTATCCCATCCTATCTGTAAAACTAAAATTCCCAAAAAGTGGACATGGCTAAGCACACGATGTGGATAAAATAAAGAAAATGTCATGGTGACAACAAATTCATCAGACTGCTTATAAAAAGCTTTAACGGTTCTACAAAAGACAAGGTTTTCTCCTGCATATGTTATGGGGTAGTGTATAAAAATGGTTTTTATATAAAAACGCCCCCAAAAAGTGGGCGTGGGTAAAAATGGTCTATGGACGAAATGTTCATATTTATATTACTAATGATTCTGCATCAACATTTTTTTTCGAAAATTTTAAAATTTGACCGAAAAACGTTTTTTATTAAAAACGCCCCCAAAAAGAGGGCGTGGCAAAAAACTTTATATGAACGAAATACAGCTATTCAGATTGTCTAAATATGTTGTTCAGAAAGTTTTTCAAAATTCCATATGGTTTGGCCAAAAAATACGTTTTTCTAAAAAGGGGGCGTGGCAGTGGGCGGATTTCAAAAATTTTTACACTTGTTCTGCTGGGAGCAACAAAGAGCACGTGTACCAAATTTCATCCTTCTAGCTCAAAATTTAAGGCCCAAAAACTGGTGACGTACGGACGGACGGACGGACGGACGGACAGACATGGCTAAATCGACTCAGCTATCGATTCTGAGTCGATCCATATACTTTGAGGTATATGTAGCTAAATTATTTCTCTATGTTACAAACTATGTATCAAAACTAATATACCCCTATGGGATAGGGTATAAACATATGAGAAGGCTACAATCCGCTGTGCGGATCGTTGAATACCCTATCCCATCCTATCCATAAAACTAAAATCCCCAAAAAGGGGGCATGGCTAAAAACACGATGTGGATAAAATAGAAAAAAACATATGAGAAGGCTACAATCCGCTGTGCGGATCGTTGAATACACTATCCCATCCTATCCATAAAACTAAAATCCCCAAAAAAGGGGACATGGCTTAAAACACGATGTGGATAAATAGAAAAAATGATATAGTGACAACAAATTCTACAGACTGCTTACAAAACACTTTAACGGTTCAACATAAGACAAGGTTTTCTCTTGCATATGTTATGGGGTAGTGTATAAAAATGGTTTTTATATAAAAACGCCCCCAAAAAGTGGGCGTGGGTTAAAATGGTATATAGACGAAATGTTCATATTAATAATGTTAATGATTCTGCATCAAAATTTTTTTCGAAAAACTTAAAATTTGACCGAAAACAGTTTTTTATTGAAAACGCCCCCAAAAAGTGGGCGTGGCAAAAAACTTTATATAGACGAAATATAGATATTAATATTGTCTAAATATGTTGTTCAGAAACTTTTTTAAAATTCCTTACGGTTTGGTCAAAAACTGAGTTTTTCTTAAAAGGGGGCGTGGCAGTGGGCGGATTTCAAAAATTTTTACACTTGTTCTGTAGGCAGAGACGAGGATCCTATATACCAAATTTCATTATCCTAGCTCAAAATTTAAGGCCTAAAAATCGGTGACGTACAGACGGACGGACGGACGGACGGACGGACAGACAGACATGGCTTAATCGACTCAGCTAGCGATTCTGAGTCGATCCATATACTTTGAGGTATATGTACCAAAATTATTTCTCTATGTTACAAACTAAGTATCAAAACTAATATACCCCTATGGGATAGGGTATAATGATATAGTGACAACAAGTTCTTCGGACTGCTTACAAAACAATTTTGCGGTTCTACAAAAGACAAGGTTTTCTCCTGCATATGTTATGGGGTAGTGTATAAAAATGGTTTTTATATAAAAACGCCCCCAAAAAGTGGGGGTGGGTTAAAATGGTCTATGGACGAAATGTTCATATTTATATTACTAATGATTCTGCATCAAAAGTTTTTTCGAAAATTTTAAAATTTGACCGAAAAACGTTTTTAATTAAAAACGCCCCCAAAAAGTGGGCGTGGCAAAAAACTTTGTATGAACGAAATACAGATATTCAGATTGTCTAAATATGTTGTTCAGAAAGTTTTTCAAAATTCCTTATGGTTTGGCCAAAAAATACGTTTTTCTAAAAAGGGGGCGTGGCAGTGGGCGGATTTCAAAAATTTTTACACTTGTTCTGCTGGGAGCAACAAGGAGTACGTGTACCAAATTTCATCTTTCTAGCTCAAAATTTAAGGCCCAAAAACTGGTGACGTACGGACGGACGGACGGACGGACGGACGGACAGACATGGCTAAATCGACTCAGCTATCGATTCTGAGTCGATCCATATACTTTGAGGTATATGTAGCTAAATTATTTCTCTATGTTACAAACTATGTATCAAAACTAATATACCCCCCTATGGGATAGGGTATAAACATATGAGAGGCTACAATCCGCTATGCGGATCGTTGAATACCCTATCCCATCCCATCCTTTAAATTAGTATCCTCAAAATATAGGCCTTATGGCGATGAAATACAGAAAATGACCATTACCATTGCGGAAGTATTTGCATCAAAAATTTTTTCGAAAGTTTTAAAATTTGGACAAAAAGCGTTTTTTACTAAAAACGCCCCCAAAAAGTGGGCGTGGCAAAAAACTTTGTATGAACGAAATAGAGATATTAGGATTGTCTAAATATGCTGCTCAGACACTTTTTTGAAATTCCTTACGGTTTGGCCAAAAAATAAGTTTTTCTAAAAAGGGGGCGTGGCAGTGGGCGGATTTCAAAAATTTTTACACTTGTTCTGTAGGCAGAGACGAGGATCCTATATACCAAATTTCATTATCCTAGCTCAAAATTTAAGGCCTAAAAATCGGTGACGTACAGACGGACGGACGGACGGACGGACGGACGGACAGACAGACATGGCTAATTCGACTCAGCTAGCGATTCTGAGTCGATCCATATACTTTGAGGTATATGTAGCTAAATTATTTCTCTATGTTACAAACTAAGTATCAAAACTAATATACCCCTATGGGATAGGGTATAAAAAATACTTCTCTCAAACGTTCAACAGAACGCATGCTGCCACAGTTTTGATAATAAATGTTTATTGTGGTCAGTGAATGAGAAGAAGACATTAAAGAAGAATTAGCAAAAGCAGAAGAAATGCAAGTGCGTGTGCTTGTGTATCGATCTATTTTTGCCGTTGACCGGCTCTCAAGCGATTGCGTTGCGGGCGTTGTTGGTAGTTTTTTGTGTTCGACTTAAAAAGCTTCACACCAACACCATCCGGCCAGAATTTGTTGGTGGAATTCCAAGCTTAAAATTAATATATGAATATTCCCTTTCAACATTAATGTTTTTTTTAAATAAACCAACACACTCGATTAAATTGGTGATAATATTTAATCGTTTAGAAACATATTTACAAATATCAGCTGGCTTAGTTTTTATATGTAAAAACGACAAGTGTAAAAATACAAATTGTGCTGCAGCAATAGATGAGACTAATGTTGACGATTGTCTTTATACCCTATCCCATAGGGGTATATTAGCTTTGATACTTAGTTTGTAACATAGAGAAATAATTTAGCTACATATACCTCAAAGTATATGGATCGACTCAGAATCGCTAGCTGAGTCGAATTAGCCATGTCTGTCTGTCCGTCCGTCCGCCCGTCCGTCCGTCTGTACGTCACCGATTTTTAGGCCTTAAATTTTGAGCTAGGATAATGAAATTTGGTATATAGGGTCCTCGTCTCTGCCTACAGAACAAGTGTAAAAATTTTTGAAATCCGCCCACTGCCACGCCCCCTTTTAAGAAAAACTCAGTTTTTGACCAAACCGTAAGGAATTTTAAAAAAGTTTCTGAACAACATATTTAGACAATATTAATATCTATATTTCGTCCATATAAAGTTTTTTGCCACGCCCACTTTTTGGGGGCGTTTTCAATTAAAAACTGTTTTCGGTCAAATTTTAAATTTTTCGAAAAAAATTTTGATGCAGAATCATTAAAATTATTAATATGAACATTTCGTCTATATACCATTTTAACCCACGCCCACTTTTTGGGGGCGTTTTTATATAAAAACCATTTTTGTACCCTACCCCATAACATATGCAGCAGAAAACATTGTCTTTTGTAGAACCGTAAAAGTTTTTTATAAGCAGTCTGAAGAATTTGTTGTCACCATGTCATTTTCTTTATTTTATCCACATCGTGTTTTTAGCCATGTCCACTTTTTGGGGATTTTAGTTTTACAGATAGGATGGGATAGGGTATTTAACGATCCACACAGTGGATTGTAGCCTTCTCATATGTTTATACCCTATCCCATAGGGGGGTATATTAGTTTTGATACATAGTTTGTAACATAGAGAAATAATTTAGCTACATATACCTCAAAGTATATGGATCGACTCAGAATCGATAGCTGAGTCGATTTAGCCATGTCTGTCCGTCCGTACGTCACCAGTTTTTGGGCCTTAAATTTTGAGCTAGAAAGATGAAATTTGGTACACGTACTCCTTGTTGCTCCCAGCAGAACAAGTGTAAAAATTTTTGAAATCCGCCCACTGCCACGTCCCCTTTTTAGAAAAACGTATTTTTTGGCCAAACCATAAGGAATTTTGAAAAACTTTCTGAACAACATATTTAGACAATCTGAATATCTGTATTTCGTTCATACAAAGTTTTTTGCCACGCCCACTTTTTGGGGGCGTTTTTAATTAAAACGTTTTTCGGTCAAATTTTAAAATTTTCGAAAAAACTTTTGATGCAGAATCATTAGTAATATAAATATGAACATTTCGTCCATAGACCATTTTAACCCACCCCCACTTTTTGGGGGCGTTTTTATATAAAAACCATTTTTATACACTACCCCATAACATATGCAGGAGAAAACCTTGTCTTTTGTAGAACCGCAAAATTGTTTTGTAAGCAGTCCGAAGAACTTGTTGTCACTATATCATTTTTTCTATTTTATCCACATCGTGTTTTTAGCCATGCCCCCTTTTTTGGGGATTTTAGTTTTATGGATAGGATGGGATAGGGTATTCAACGATCCGCACAGCGGATTGTAGCCTTCTCATATGTTTATACCCTATCCCATAGGGGGGTATATTAGTTTTGATACATAGTTTGTAACATAGAGAAATAATTTAGCTACATATACCTCAAAGTATATGGATCGACTCAGAATCGATAGCTGAGTCGATTTAGCCATGTCTGTCCGTCCGTCCGTCCGTCCGTCACCAGTTTTTGGGCCTTAAATTTTGAGCTAGAAAGATGAAATTTGGTACACGTACTCCTTGTTGCTCCCAGCAGAACAAGTGTAAAAATTTTTGAAATCCGCCCACTGCCACGCCCCCTTTTTAGAAAAACGTATTTTTTGGCCAAACCATAAGGAATTTTGAAAAACTTTCTGAACAACATATTTAGACAATCTGAATATCTGTATTTCGTTTATACAAAGTTTTTTGCCACGCCCACTTTTTGGGGGCGTTTTTAATTAAAAACGTTTTTCGGTCAAATTTTAAAATTTTCGAAAAAACTTTTGATGCAGAATCATTAGTAATATAAATATGAACATTTCGTCCATAGACCATTTTAACCCACCCCCACTTTTTGGGGGCGTTTTTATATAAAAACCATTTTTATACACTACCCCATAACATATGCAGGAGAAAACCTTGTCTTTGGTAGAACCGCAAAATTGTTTTGTAAGCAGTCCGAAGAACTTGTTGTCACTATATCATTTTTTCTATTTTATCCACATCGTGTTTTTAGCCATGCCCCCTTTTTTGGGGATTTTAGTTTTATGGATAGGATGGGATAGGGTATTCAACGATCCGCACAGCGGATTGTAGCCTTCTCATATGTTTATACCCTATCCCATAGGGGTATATTAGTTTTGATACTTAGTTTGTAACATAGAGAAATAATTTAGCTACATATACCTCAAAGTATATGGATCGACTCAGAATCGCTAGCTGAGTCGATTAAGCCATGTCTGTCTGTCCGTCCGTCCGTCCGTCCGTCCGTCCGTCCGTCCGTCCGTCCGTCTGTACGTCACCGATTTTTAGGCCTTAAATTTTGAGCTAGGATAATGAAATTTGGTATATAGGATCCTCGTCTCTGCCTACGAAACAAGTGTAAAAATTTTTGAAATCCGCCCACTGCCACGCCCCCTTTTAAGAAAAACTCAGTTTTTGGCCAAACCGTAAGGAATTTTAAAAAAGTTTCTGAACAACATATTTAGACAATATTAATATCTATATTTCGTCCATATAAAGTTTTTTGCCACGCCCACTTTTTGGGGGCGTTTTCAATTAAAAACTGTTTTCGGTCAAATTTTAAATTTTTCGAAAAAAATTTTGATGCAGAATCATTAACATTATTAATATGAACATTTCGTCTTTATACCATTTTAACCCACGCCCACTTTTTGGGGGCGTTTTTATATTAAAACCATTTTTATTCACTACCCCATAACATATGCAGGAGAAAACCTAGTCTTTTGTAGAACCGCAAAATTGTTTTGTAAGCAGTCTGAAGAACTTGTTGTCACTATATCATTTTTTCTATTTTATCCACATCGTGTTTTAAGCCATGCCCCCTTTTTTGGGGATTTTAGTTTTATGGATAGGATGGGATAGGGTATTCAACGATCCGCACAGCGGATTGTAGCCTTCTCATATGTTTTTGTTTTGGTTTGCACTTTTGTTGTAATTTGTTTAGATTTACATTTATTATCATCAGCTGTGCTAGGTGGTTGAGCGATATTTGTATGTGATGTGGATGGTTTTTGGGAATCGTTGGTTATATTTACCTGTGTTGTGTGGGGTGGTATAGCACTATCAATAGTGTTTGGGCTAGTCAAAGATTACGATTCTCTAAATATGCTGCTCAGACACTTTTTTAAAATTCTTTACAATTTGGCCAAAAAATACGTTTTCTTAAAAAGGGGGCGTGGTAGTAGCAAGGGTACTTTGAGGTATATGTAGCTAAATTATTTCTCTATGTTACAAACTAAGTATCAAAACTAATATACCCCCCTATGGGATAGGGTATAAAAATAAAATTGGACCCAAGACTGATCCTTGGGGTACACCAATAGTAATTTTGATTATTCATCGCTGTACTTTCCATCTATTTTTACTCGTTGAATTCTCACCGACAAGTACGAAGAAAACCAGTGATAAATTCTTCCTCTGAGCCAAGCTTTGTATAATTTGTCTAAAAGTATATTGGGGTTGACCATATCGAATGCCTTAAAATCATTTTTTATTTCACTACTCAATTTAATTACGGCATCTTCAGTGGATTTCCCCTTTCGAAAACCAAATTGATCATCACATAAAAAGTTATTTTTATTGAGAAAAGAAAATAAGCGCACTTTTACAAGTTTTTCCAGTAATTTAGAAAATGTTGGAAGTATAGAGATAGGCCTGTACTGCGACATTAAACTTCTAGCACCTTTTTTAAACAGGGGAATAACGTCAGCCGCTTTTAGAGACGAAGGAAAGTTACCACAATTGACACTCAAATCAAATAAATGACTGAAAACATCAACAATAAACAGTGAAATACGTTTTAGAATGCAGTTTGTGATACCGCCAGAAGTGCTGGAGTTTTTGTTATCAAGCAATATGATTTGCTTATGAATTTCAAACGGGGTAAACGGTTTAAAAACAAAACTAATGCTTTGGGATGTGTCATCAACTACATCTGCATACAAATTACAATTACAATTATTTTGTGGAGGGAGCTGCTTTGATTCAGTTGCCACAGACACTAAGAATTCGTTAAAATGATTAGCAATAGAAATTGGATCAGATATTATTGCACCTTCAACTTCAATTCTAACAATCTCGTTTTTATCAATTTGAATGTTAAGGATATTATTCACGAATTTCCATTCTTCTTTTACATTCCCTCTATAGTTTGAAAGTTTATCAGCATAGTATTTATCTTTACTATTGTTTAAGATTGTTTAGATTTTTAAAATTTGTTTATAGTATTATTATTATTGTTTTTCTTGGTTACATCAGCCAAACATATCATAATTTGCCTTATTTATTTAATGTACTCACTTTCACTGTAAACAGTTAAATTTTTTTTGCCTTTCGTTTCCAAATGTGTTAACGTAAACGTACTAACCGTAAACTCTCTTTTGTCAATCTCTTAAATCGAACTGATTTGATGTGTACGTTATGAAGAAGGGCTCGGTCACTTGGATCGCAGCCACAGACAGGGTAACATATAGAAAATAAATCGTACATTCGCATTATAAACCCATTTTCATTTTGGAAATTAACTTTTCACCAATATCGGTTGTGATCAGTTTATGCGGAGGGAATTCCTAAACATTTTTGTCCAATATCGAGCCGGATTTTCGGTATAACAGTTGTTTAAATGACATCGTCGGTATAATAGATAATTTCGTGAATTCGAATTCGATCTTCGTTCATTTAAAAAGATTATCTATCCCGTGGCTTATCGAATCTCGTGTTAACTTATTTATTATTTGGTGACACATTCTTAATTAATAATTTTGTTTCTGTGATTAACTGAAGTTCATAAATCTCACTTCAATAATCAAGAAAAATGTCAGAACAAATGACATTGCCTGTGTTGCGTGCCACACGTGGCCACATGAAGGGATCACTAACGAAATTAGTTAACTATACAGAAACGATTTCGGATACAATTTCGTTAGCGGATCTTAAAATAGTAGTAGACGATTTATGGAAGGAATTTGCGTCTTCCCAAAAACTTATGTACGCGTTTTCTAGCGAAGATAGTTATGTTGATCCGCTCCCAGACTTTGAAGACTTCGAAGCAAAAGTTTTAGTGGTCAAATCAAGTCTTCTTTTCGCCATTAATAAACGTGAACAAATCGATAAAAGTAAAGATCTCGTAGGCCAGTTAGCTGAACAACAAAAATTGTTAATAGATACTTTATCGAAATCAAGTTTTTCGGGAAAAAATGATGACGGTCTCCTTCCATCAATTAGAATTGAACCATTTTCTGGTAACTATAGCGAATGGCCAACATTTCGGGACATGTTTCAAAGCGTTGTCAAAAGTAAAACTAATTTATCACCGATTCGAAAGTTTCAATTTTTGACTTCATGTCTCCTCTCAAACATGCCGGTATGCGATGATACATACGATCAAGCATGGGAAAAAATAGAAAGACGTTACGATAGGCCTCAACACATAATTAATAACTTCGTCAAAAATTTTATGGACCTACCATCTCTTCATACTTCGAACGTGAGCCTTTTGCGAAAAATATCAGATGGTGCTGATGAAACTGTTCGGGGTCTTAACGCTGTCAATTCACTTAACAGGGACCCGTGGCTAATTTATATTTTAATAAATAAATTAGACCCTGAAACTCGGCAAGCATGGTCCGAAGTTAATTTCTCCGAAGACTATCCTACTATAGACCAGCTTCTAGAATTTTTGGATAATCGATGCGAGGCGTTAGAAAGCTGTAGGGCAACCATTCGCGAACCCAATCGACATAGGAAACTTCCGGTAAAGAGTATGCATGCCTCGACCAACACAGCATGCGCAAAATGTAGTTTAAATCATGGACTATCACAATGTCAAGATTTTCTTAATATGGAGTTGCCAGCCCGCAGAGAGTTTGTTAAAACCAACAAGCTTTGTTTTAACTGCCTTCGAGGTGGACATTCTTCGGCTCGCTTCCAATCAAAATTTCGATGCAGATCCTGCAATACTCGTCACCATAGTCTAGTTCACGACGATTCAGTGAACAAAACCAATCATCAGTCGGTCAATCCACATACAACCAACAATTTGCAACATCAGTCTCAGGTCTCAAGTTTCGTTCCTCAAAGCACTGCTACCCACGATTCGTTCAACCCACACAATAACAACCCTTCACCTTACCGCCCTCAAATTGCAACCTTCGTTTCTCAACAACAACCAACTTCACCCAATCATCCCTCAACATCATCTCAATCGCAACCAATTGTCAATAACCATTCGGTCAACAGCACACAAAGCATAGCACAAACATTGCTTCCCACTGCACTAGGAAAGGTTTTAGACGCTCAAGGAAAATTCCAGCACGTTCGCATATTGATTGATTCAGGCTCACAAGTTTCTTTCATTACCGAGTCATGCGCTCAACGACTCGGCTTTAAGCGAAGAAACGCTCGTATACCAATAACCGGTATTGGATCTACCAGCGCTGGTAAATCCAGAGGCCTTCTTTCATTAGTTATCGCTTCGCGCTGTGATTCATATTGTATTTCAGTAAATACATATATTTTATCAAGTGTGACTACACATTTGCCAACGTATTCCTTCACCATCGAT
Source organism: Rhingia campestris (assembly GCA_932526625.1). Classification (NCBI taxonomy): domain Eukaryota; kingdom Metazoa; phylum Arthropoda; class Insecta; order Diptera; family Syrphidae; genus Rhingia; species Rhingia campestris. The sequence goes on from OW052184.1 coordinate 81,209,856, forward strand.
GACTGGAATCATTTGCATCGACTGAACTTAGCCGATCCTGGGTTCAATACTACAAGTTCCGTCGATATTCTTCTAGGTGCAGACAAAGCGTGGGACATTTTACAAGGGCAATGCATCAATAGTAATCAGGGCTATCCAATAGCACAAAAAACCATTTTTGGTTGGGTTTTGGCTGGACCTATACCTAATATGAACGAAACCAACATCATTTCACACCATGTACATTTGGATATCGATATGATTTTGCAGTCTTTCTGGACCATTGAGGAAGCGGATCCGAAATCAATCGTATCCAAAGAAGACAGGGACATTGAGCAACATTTTCTCCAAACTCATCGTCGGGATGTGTCCGGAAAATATATTGTGGACTTACCGTTCAAGACAACTCCTCTATTTGGTGATACATTAAATGGAGCAATTGCTCGCCTCAAATGGATGGAGAAAAAGTTTTCTAAAAACGTTGATCTATTTGAAAGCTATACACGGTTTCTCGACGAATATTTAGCGTTAGGTCACATGGCTAAAATTCCTTCAGAAGAAATCTCCAAAGAAAACGTGTTTTACCTTCCCCACCATGCTGTTCTTAAGCCAGACAGCACAACAACAAAACTTCGTGTAGTATTCGATGGATCCTACAAGGACACCAACGGAAAATGCCTGAATGACGCGCTCATGATTGGCCCACCTATACAACGCAATCTTTTCTCTGTTTGTTTACGGTTTCGACGTCATCAATTTGTATTTACGGCAGATATAGTTAAAATGTTTAGGCAAATCTGGATATCCGAAAAAGATGCTGATTTTCAACGCATAGTTTGGCGAAAATCACCATCGGAACCTCTACAACATTTTAGACTACGCACTGTCACCTACGGGACATCTTGTGCTCCATTTCTGTCGGTTCGGGCTTTGGAGCAATTAGCAATCGACTATAAGGAAGAGTTTCCAATCGCGTCAGACATTGTGTTGAATGACTTTTATGTAGACGACGTTGTTTCTGGTGGAGACACTTTAAATGAAGCCATTCTAAAACGTGATTCACTAATCCAACTATTAGAAAAGTGCGGTATGAAACTTAGCAAATGGCAAAGCAACTGTGACGAACTTCGACAAGATAGTGAAAACAATTCTTCTCAAATTATTTAGCTTGACACGGATGCGGATTCGTGGATAAAGGTCCTCGGTTTATATTGGAACTCGAAGAGTGACGTATTTAGTTATCGTTTGAATTACACTCCGGATGAACCTATTACGAAGCGGCTAATTCTTAGAGACGTAGCACGAATTTTCGATCCCCTCGGTTTTCTTGCCCCTTCGGTCGTGCTCTTAAAAATACTACTGCAGGAATTGTGGCATCGAAATGTTAACTGGGATGACAAACTCCCATATCCAATTGCCTGGCAGTGGAAAAAATACCGTGAAGAGCTCTCAACTCTCACAAAAATTGAAATACCTCGAACCATCGGCCTTGGAAATGGGTCGTTTCAATTGCACGGTTTTTCAGATGCATCGGCATCGGCATACGCCGCGGTAATTTATTCGCGTTACGAACTTCCCAATGGAACCTTCGAAACAAATATTCTTACAGCTAAATCACGCGTGGCTCCATTAAAGCAGCTGAGCATTCCACGGTTAGAGCTCTGTGGAGCAGTTCTGCTTGCAAGGTTACTCGTCGCGGTGCAAAACTCCCTAAATATCACATTTACAAATGTCTACGCTTGGTATGACTCAAAGGTTGTATTATCTTGGCTTTCCTCCCCTCCACGCCGTTGGAATGTTTTCGTTGGTAATCGTACTGCCGAAATACTAAATACCATTCCTAGAAACAGATGGTTTCATGTTAGGTCGGAGTGCAATCCTGCTGATTGTGCGTCCCGCGGCATTTCACCATCACAACTTCTGGAACACTCTACCTGGTGGACCGGTCCACACTGGTTAAGGGAAGGTTATAAGAATTGGCCTATAATCATCGATGTTGAAGACGATCTTAATTGCGCACTGGAGGAAAAGAAAGCTACACAGCAGTCGTACCTTAGCGTTAACGTTGATCACCCTTTTGAGTCGCTTTCAACACGGATATCAACGTGGCAACTGCTGATTCGAACCGTCGCACGTATCGAACGCGTCATCGCTAAAGTGCATAAAAATACTATTCCCTCGTCACTTCACCTTACACCACCAGAAATTTACAAGGCAAAAAATTGTATATTAAAATGGTTACAGCAAAAATACTTTGGTGAATGTATAAAATACTTTCAAAAGCATGGATTTTTCCCCAACAAATCTAAAATCGCTAATCTCTTTCCCTTTTTAGACGATGAATTATACCAAAAGGTCATACGGTTACAAAACTCATCATTCTCGATGCTCACAAGCGTTTCTTACACCCAGGAATATCAACACTATTCGCGCTCATACGACAAGAATATTGGGTCATTGGCTGCCGTAATTTGTTACGTAAAATTACCCATGATTGCGTACCTTGCTTTCGTCAAAGAAAAGCAACAACATGTCAGCTGATGGGCAACTTACCCCCGCAACGTATCCAAGCCAGTAGACCCTTCACGCATTGCGGTTGTGATTACGCTGGGCCCATAACATTAAAAGTGAAATCGGGTAGAAAATCGACATTTTCTAAAGGCTACATATCGCTTTTTGTATGCCTAGTGACTAAAGCGATTCATTTAGAACTCGTTAGCGATCTAACAACAGACGCTTATCTGGCCGCTATACGTCGATTCGTCGCGCGCCGTGGAAAACTATTCAGACAACGGAACGAATTTTCGGGGATCTGCACGTTCGTTGTCCGAGATGCACGGAATAATTTTATCTCAAACCCATAATTCGCTCGTGGCAGACTCTTTAGCTCGGGATGGCATTTCATGGCACTTTATTCCACCTTCGGCTCCACACTTTGGCGATTTGTGGGAGGCTGGGGTAAAATCAGTGCAACAACACCTTCGACGTGTTATAAGTACACATTGACATTCGAAAAATTGTACACCCTTCTTACGCAAATCGAAGCAATTCTCAATTCGCGACCATTGTGCCAAATCTCGGACACTGAACTCGACCCATTAACACCTGCTCATTTCTTTTTAGGTGAATCGTATGCTGCCATACCAGAACCAAAGATAGATGTACCGACGAATAGACTGTCTTGCTGGCAACTGCTGCAAACCAAAATCCAAGGCTATTGGAAACGATGGCAGATGGAGTATCTGACGTCTTTGCAACATCGCCCTCGTTGGCTACAAATTCAACCAAACATCAAAACCAATGATCTCGTGGTAATAAAAGAAGCAAACCTACCACCTGGAAAATGGGCAATGGGTCGAGTCATTGAAACCCATCCGGGAACAGACGGTCATGTTCGAGTTGTCACTCTTCGAACTGCCAACGGAAATTTAATGCGACCAGTTCATAAACTTGATGGTTGGGTGTTGTAGAACGAGGGTAGACTCTGATTGGCGTTAACTTGGCAATGCCCAGTGTTGCAACTTTGACTACACATCAAATGTGCTTATCTTTACCTCCAAGTGGTAACCATCGGATACTGGTCTCATCCAACCGGATTTGACTTGCTAAACGATAAGTGCGAGTGTTGATAACACGACGAAAAACAGCAACACTATAAACACCCTGGTGAGAATGGCACGGATGAATACCCGGCCTGCTGTCCCAGGCGAACCTAGATGAGCTGCTCTGACATATTCGGACAACAGGTTGTCTAGGTTAGTCAGGCCCCTTGAACAGAGATGGTGGCGGATGAACCGAAAGGCCAACGGCAGCGCTCAATCCCGTAGTGGATACTGATGGCCCCGTGTCCTAGGGGTATCTAATAAATTGGAACTGGCCCTCCAGGTTGGGGGTTGTGCTTTGGGTTAACTACCCACCCACGGAAAAAACTGTTGTTACGAAGCAACCAATAGCCTCGGAAAGGACTGATTTTATTGTTGACGACCCTGCAAAACGAAAAAAGGACAACGACGTTCGTATCTGCACCTGGAATGTGAGAACATTAAACAGGAGAGGTGCAGGCGAACAACTAGCGGAAGCCCTAAACTGCTACAAAGCAGACATTACTGCCATCCAGGAAATACGATGGGATGGGCCGGGCAAAAAGAGGATGAAAAACTGTGACATATACTACGGACCGTGTTATAGTGAGCAGAAACAGCGACTATTCGGATGCGGATTTGTTATAAGTGCCAGACTTAGGCAAGAAGTCTTATGTTTCCAAGACATTAGCGAACGCATAGTAACAATCCGCATCAAGGCCAAATTCGCCAACATAAGCCTTATATGCGCTCACGCTCCGACGGAAGAAAAAGATGATATAGCTAAGGATTGCTTCTACGAGCTCCTCGACAAAACCTATGAGCGACTACCGAAGTACGATGTTAAAATCGTGCTGGGAGATTTTAACGCAAAGGTAGGAAGAGAAGACATCTTTAGAAGTATTGTCGGAAAACATAGCCTACACGACAACACGTCTGGTAACGGACTTAGGCTAATTGATTTCGCTACGGAACGAAATGCCACTATAGCCAGCACACGGTTTCCTCACCTCGATATCCATAAGGGGACATGGCGGTCTCCAGATCAACGAACGGTCAACCAAATTGATCACATTGCGATAGATAAGAGGCACGCATCCAGTATTTTGGATGTCCGAACATTCCGAGGAGCTAACATCGACTCGGATCACTACCTTGTAGCAGCCAAGGTAAGAATGCGGATATCCACCACGCCACAACAATCCAGAAATACTGTGAAAAAATTTAATGTCGGAAGACTGCAATCGCAAGAGACCGCCAAGACCTTCGCACAACGCGTATCCCTTAACCTCTCGATCAACACCATACCACCAGCATCGAATGTCGAAGAGCAATGGCAACGATGCCAACAGGCCATTAGATCAGCCGCAACTGATGTGCTAGGTTTCTCACGCCCACCAGCAAGAAACCCCTGGTTTGATGAGGAATGCCGACAGATGCTCGCAGCCAAGAACGAGGCCTACAAGGCTAAGCTGCAGGTGAAGACGAGAGCTGCCATTGAGCTCTATAGGCAAAGAAGAAGGGAAGAACATCGGCTTTTCAGCAAGAAGAAAAAAGAGCAAGAAAAGCGCGCGATCGAGGATATAGAGAGGTGCCACTCCAGGAACGATGTTCGCAAGTTTTACCAAAGTGTAAAACGTCAAAGCCAAGGATACAAGGCTCGAACAGAATCCTGTCGAGATGAACAAGGAAATATTGTAGTTGAGACACAGTCGATGCTGAGGATATGGAAGAACCACTTCTGCAGACTGTTAAACGGCGATGACGAACAACATTCCGCTGTCAGGCAGAACGAACCATTCAATATTGGCAACGACAGCGAAAACTGCCAACCACCCGACCTGAGTGAAGTGAGGATAGCAATATCTAAACTCAAGCTTAATAAGGCTGCCGGAAATGACGGCCTTCCCGCTGAGCTCTATAAGGCCGGCGGAGATGACTTGGTAAGTAACATCCACCAACTCATAAGCCAAATCTGGTCGGATGAAAATATGCCTGAAGAATGGAACCTCAGCATCGTTTGCCCGATCCACAAAAAAGGAGACCCTCTGAACTGCGCCAACTACAGAGGCATAAGTCTCCTCAACATCGCCTACAAGATCCTATCTGCCGTAATATGTGAACGCCTGAAACCGTTTACCAATAACCTGATTGGCCCTTATCAGTGTGGTTTTAGGCCAGGAAAGTCCACAACCGATCAAATTTTCACACTTCGGCAGATCCTGGAAAAAACTCAAGAAGTCCAAATCGATACCCACCACCTATTCATCGATTTCAAAGCCGCATATGACAGCATTTATAGAGACGAACTGTACAGAGCCATGTCTAGTTTTGGTATACCGCCCAAACTCGTCCGTTTGTGTAGGATGACGATAGAGAATTCTCGCTGCTCCATCAGGGTCGGAAACGACCTCACCGACACATTCGATACCAAAAAAGGATTTAGGCAAGGCGATGCGCTGTCATGTGACTTCTTTAATCTGATTCTTGAGAGAATTGTGCAAAACTCCAAAGCCAACACAAGAGGCACAATCTTCCAAAAGTCGGTGCAACTACTAGCATACGCTGACGATATTGACATCATTGGTAGGACTCAACGTGATGTCATAGCCACGTTTGCTAGTATAGAGAAGGAAGCGGCGAAAATGGGTTTAGCAGTAAATGAGGGTAAGACTAAGTATATGCTGTCATCACGAAAGGACTCACAACATCGACGAATTGGACAGAACGTCACCATTGACAGATATAACTTTGAGGTAGTACGGGACTTTGTCTACCTCGGCTCCGCTATTAGCTCTGACAACAACATCTCGTCAGAAATTAAACGAAGAATTACTCTTGCCAACCGCTGTTTCTTCGGGCTAAGAAGGCAATTTAGTAGTAAAGCCCTCACTCGAACTACTAAGGAGACCCTATATAAGACCCTGATCATCCCAGTCCTGCTCTACGGCGCTGAAGCATGGACCGTATCAAAAGCGGATGAAGAAATCCTTGGTAGATTCGAGAGGAAAATTCTTCGAAAAATCTTCGGTCCCGTTTGCGTTGACGGGCTATGGAGACGAAGATTCAACCAAGAACTATACGAGCTGTACAGCGACATGCCCCTGGTCAAAAAACTCCGCATTGGACGTTTAAGATGGCTAGGACATGTAGAACGAATGGACACCAATACTCCGGCTCGCAGAGTCTTCGATTCCCAGCCAGACGTCGGACGCAGTAGAGGAAGACCTCGCCTTAAGTGGCGCGCACAAGTGGAAACCGACCTCAACCAACTTGGAGTGCGCAACTGGAGGCAGTTAGCTAAGGACCGGGCTAATTGGAGAGGCATGTTGGTTGAGGCCCAGGTTCATTCCGGACTGTAGCGCCACTTAAGTAAGTAAGTTCATAAACTTGCCGTTCTCCCTGTGTTCTGAAACTTTGTTCCAGGGGCGGCGGAATGTTTAAGATTGTTTAGATTTTTAAAATTTGTTTATAGTATTTTTCTTATAATTTGTTATTTACTTCGTTATTATTGTTTTTGTTGGTTACATCAGCCAAACATATCATAATTTGCCTTATTTATTTAATGTACTCACTTTCACTGTAAACAGTTAAATTTTTTTTGCCTTTCGTTTCTAAATGTGTTAACGTAAACGTACTAACCGTAAACTCTCTTTTGTCAATCTCTTAAATCGAACTGATTTGATGTGTGCGTTATGAAGAAGGGCTCGGTCACTTGGATCGCAGCCACAGACAGGGTAACATATAGAAAATAAATCGTACATTCGCATTATAAACCCATTTTCATTTTGGAAATTAACTTTTCACCAATATCGGTTGTGATCAGTTTATGCGGAGGGAATTCCTAAACAACTATACTGCACCTGTTTTTTTACATCTTCATTTATCTTTAAATAATATTTTTTAACTTCGCATTAAGTGGATTGCGTAAACATTTTTTCCTAATCTCATTTTTTTCATTTACTTTTTTTAGTAGTTCTCTACTTATACACGGCTTAAGACGTTTTAAATTGCACTTCTTTGGATTCAGTTTTTCAGTGCACCCACGCCCACTTTTTGGGGGCGTTTTTATATAAAAATCATATGAGAAGGCTACAATCCGCTCTGCGGATCGTTTAATACCCTATCCCATCCCATCCTTAAATTAATTTTCCCAAAAATGTGGTCTTTATGGGCATAAAGTATTATAAATGACATTGTCACAACATAATGTTCAGAAGGTTTAACAAATTCTTTTATGGTTCTACAAAAAACAACGTTTTTCTATTGCATATGCCTTGGGGTAGGGCATACAAATGGTTTTTGTAAGAAAACGCCCGCAAAACGTGGGTGTGGGTTAAAATGGTGTATTGACGAAATGTTCACATTAATACTACCAATGATAGTGCATCAAAACTTTTTTCGAAAATTTTAAAATTTCACCGAAAAACGTTTTTTTATAAAAAACGCCCCTAAAAAGTGGGCGTGGCAAAAAACTTTATATTGACGAAATATAGATATTACCATTCTCTAACCCTAGAAGTACATGCTTCGTCGAATCGACGAAGATCGTTCAGATTTTGTCGTTTTTCTTTCTTACCTTGGTTTGTTTGGTCTTCGTTTTTCGTATAGCGCTAGTCGTGGTCAAGTTGTTAGTTAGTGTTGATTCGCAGTTGAATATAAATTGCGTAAGTATGATATTTCATACAATTTAGTAGTATTTCATTAATTAAATTTTAATTAAATAGTTTTTATTTTAACCTGATTGTCATGAAAACTTGTTCCCTTTTAGTTTATTATAATACTTTTTAGATACAAGCACTTTTGGTGAACTATATGTGCCTTAATTTTTTTTTTACTATTTTAATGTGGATTATTTTGGAAAACATGCCAAATGACAAAAGGCTTAGAAATTGTATTTTCAGGTAAGAGTTATAAAACAAATTATGTTTTTGTATTTTTCCTTTGTACTAAATAAAATTAAAAACTGAAAACAATTAACTTCAAAATCTTTTGCTACATTGGTCATCTGTATGAAGATTTTAAATAGTGCCGTCGTCGATTCGACGAAGCATATCCCAAACGTATAAAAAATAAGCATGTACTTCCAGGGCTAAATATGCTGTTCAGACACTTTTTTAAAATTCATTACGGTTTGGCCAAAAAATACGTTTTCCAAAAAAGGGGGGCGTGGCAGTGGGCGGATTTCAAAAATGTTTACACTTGTTTTGGTGACTCGGACAAGGATCATATATACCAAATTTCATTATCCTAGCTCAAAATTTAAGGCCCAAAAATCGGTGACGAACAGACGGACGGACGGACGGACAGACAGACATGGTTTAATCGACTCAGCTAGCGATTCTGAGTCGATCCATATACTTTGAGGTATATGTAGCACAATTATTTCTCTATTTTACAAACTAAGTATCAAAACTAATATACCCCTATGGGATAGGGTATAAACAAAGAGAAATAATTTCGATACATATACCTCAAAGTATATGGATCAATTCAGAATGGCTAGCTGAGTCGATTTAGCCATGTCTGTCTGTCCGTCCGTCCGTCCGTCTGTGTGTCACCGATTTTATGGCCTTAAGTTTTGAGCTAGAGTGTTGGAATTTGGTATATAGACTCTCTGGCCGACGAAGCAGAACAAGTGTAAACATATGAGAAGGCTACAATCAGCCTTGCGGATCGTTTAATACCCTATCCCATCCCATCCCATCCTTAAATTAATTTTCCCAAAAATGTGGTCTTTACGGGCATAAAGTATTGTAAATGACGTTGTCACAACATAATGTTCAGAAGTTTTATCAAATTCTTTTATTGTTCGACAAAAAAACAACGTTTTTATACCCCATCCCATAGGGGTATATTAGTTTTGATACTTAGTTTGTAACATAGAGAAATAATTTAGCTACATATACCTCAAAGTATATGGATCGACTCAGAATCGCTAGCTGAGTCGAATTAACCATGTCTGTCTGTCCGTCCGTCCGTCCGTGTGTCCGTCCGTCTGTCTGTTCGTCACCGATTTTTGGGCCTTAAATTTTGAGCTAGGATAATGAAATTTGGTATATAGGATCCTTGGCCGAGTCACCAGAACAAGTGTTGCAAAAATTTTTAAAATCCGCCCAACCGTAAGGAATTTCAAAAAAGTGTGTTAGCAACATATTTAGACAATCCTAATATCTATATTTCGTCCATACAAAGTTTTTTGCCACGCCCACTTTTTGGGGGCGTTTTTAGTAAAAAACGTTTTTTGTCCAAATTTTAAAACTTTCGAAAAAAATTTTGATGCAAATACTTCCGCAATGGTAATAAAAACATATGAGAGGCTACAATCCGCTATGCGGATCGTTGAATACCCTATCCCATCCCATCCTTTAAATTAATATCCTCAAAATATAGGCCTTATGGCAATGAAAAACAGAAAATGACATTGTCAGACAGTTTCTCAAAATCTTTTGTGGTTCGACAAAAAACAACGTATTTCTATTGCTAATGCCTTGGGATGGGGTATACAAATGGTTTTTGTAAGAAAACGCCCCCAAAATGTGGGCGTAGGGGAAAATGATCTATAGACAAAATGTTTATATTACCATTGCGGAAGTATTTGCATCAAAATTTTTTTCGAAAGTTTTAAAATTTGGACAAAAAACGTTTTTTACTAAAAACGCCCCCAAAAAGTGGGCGTGGCAAAAAACTTTGTATGCACGAAATATAGATATTAGGATTGTCTAAATATATTTCTCACACACTTTTTTGAAATTCCTTACGGTTTGGCTTAAAACTACGTTTTTTCTAAAAGGGGGCGTGGCAGTGGGCGGATTTTAAAATTTTTTACACTTGTTCTGGTGACTCGGCCAGGGATCCTATATACCAAATTTCATTATCCTAGCTCAAAATTTAAGGCCCAAAAATCGGTGACGAACAGACAGACGGACGGACGGACGGACGGACGGACGGACAGACAGACATGGCTAATTCGACTCAGCTAGCGATTCTGAGTCGATCCATATACTTTGAGGTATATGTAGCTAAATTATTTCTCTATGTTACAAACTAAGTATCAAAACTAATATACCCCTATGGGATAGGGTATAAACATATGAGAGGCTACAATCCACTGTGCGGATCGTTGAATACCCTATCCCATCCCATCCTTAAAATTAATATCCTCAAAATATAAGCCTTATGGCGATGAAATACAGAAAATGACATTGTCAAAATATATTGCTCAGACAGTTTATCAAAATCTTTTGTGGTTCGACAAAAAACAACGTATTTCTAGTGCTAATGCCTTGGGAAGGGATATACAAATGGTTTTTGTAAGAAAACGCCCACAAAATGTGGGCGTAGGTGAACATGATCTATGGACAAAATGTTTATATTACCATTGCGGAAGTATTTGCATCAAATTTTTTTTCGAAAGTTTTAAAATTTGGACAAAAAACGTTTTTTACTAAAAACGCCCCCAAAAAGTGGGCGTGGCAAAAAACTTTGTATGCACGAAATATAGATATTAGGATTGTCTAAATATGTTGCTAACACATTTTTTTGAAATTCCTTACGGTTTGGCTTAAAACTACGTTTTTTCTAAAAGGGGGCGTGGCAGTGGGCGGATTTTAAAAATTTTTACACTTGTTCTGGTGACTCGGCCAAGGATCCTATATACCAAATTTCATTAGCCTAGCTCAAAATTTAAGGCCCAAAAATCGGTGACGAACAGACAGACGGACGGACGGACGGACGGACGGACGGACAGACAGACATGGCTAATTCGACTCAGCTAGCGATTCTGAGTCGATCCATATACTTTGAGGTATATGTAGCAAAATTATTTCTCTATGTTACAAACTAAGTATCAAAACTAATATACCCCCCCATGGGATAGGGTATAAACATTTTGTCCATAGATCATTTTCACCTACGCCCACATTTTGTGGACGTTTTCCTACAAAAACCATTTGTATATCCCATCCCAAGCCATTAGCAAAAGAAATACGTTGGTTATTTGTCGAACCACAAAAGATTTTGATAAACTGTCTGAGCAATATATTGTGACAATGTCATTTTCTGTTTTTCATCGCCATAAGGCCTATATTTTGAGGATATTAATTTAAAGGATGGGATAGGTTATTCAACGATCCGCATAGCGGATTGTAGCCTCTCATATGTTTCTATTGCATATGCCTTGGGGTAGGGCATACAAATGGTTTTTGTAAGAAAACGCCCCTAAAAAGTGGGCGTGGGTTAAAATGGTCTATTGACGAAATGTTCACATTAATACTACCAATGATAGTGCATCAAAACTTTTTTCGAAAATTTTAAAATTTGACCGGAAAACGTTTTTTATAAAAAACGCCCCTAAAAAGTGGGCGTGACAAAAAACTTTATACTGACGAAATATAGATATGGGGGGCGTTTTTAGTAAAAAAAACCCTTTTTGTCCAAATTAAAAAAGTTCGGAAAAACTTTTGATGCAAATACTTCCGTAATGATAAAATAAACATTTTGTCAATATATCATATTCACCTACACCCACTTTTTGGGGGCGTTTTCTTACAAAAACCATTTGTATGCCTTACCCCAAGGCATATGCAATAGAAACATATGGGAGGCTACAATCCGCTGTGCGGATCGTTGAATACCCTATCCCATTCTATCTGTAAAACTAAAATCCCCAAAAAGTGGACATGGCTAAAAACACGAAGTGGATAAAATAAAGAAAATGGCATGGTGACAACAAATTCTTCAGACTGCTTATAAAAAACTTTTACGGTTCTACAAAAGACAAGGTTTTCTCCTGCATATGTAATGGGGTAGTGTATAAAAATGGATTTTATATAAAAACGCCCCCAAAAAGTGGGCGTGGATTAAAAAAAACCGAAATGTTTATACCCTATCCCATAGGGGGGTATATTAGTTTTGACATTAAGTTTGTAACATATAGAAATAATTTCGATACATATACCTCAAAGTATATGGATCGATTCAGAATCGCTAGCTGAGTCGATTAAGCCATGTCTGTCTGTCTGCCCGTCCGTCCGTCCGTCCGTCTGTGTGTCACCGATTTTTGGGCCTTTAATTTTGAGCTAGAGTATTGAAATTTGGTATATAGACTCTCTGGCCGACGAAGCAGAACAAGTGTAAATTTTTTTGAAATCAAAATTCCCTATGGTTAGGCCAAAAAATACGTTTTTTTTTTTAAAAAGGGGGCGTGGCAGTGGACGTATTTCAAAAATGTTTACACTTGTTCTGCTGGGAAAAACAAAGAGCACGTGTACGTCCGTCCGTCCGTCCGTCTGTGTGTCACCGATTTTTGTGCCTTAAATTTTGAGCTAGAGTCTTGAAATTTGGTATATAGACTCTCTGGCCGACGAAGCAGAACATGTGTAAAAATGTTTGAAATCCCCCCACTGCCACGCCCCCTGTTAGAAAAACGTAATTTTAGGCCAAACCGTAAGGAATTTCAAAAAAGTGTCTGAGGAGCATATTTAGACAAACCTAATATCTATATTTCGTCCATACAAAGTTTTTTGCCACGCCCACTTTTTGGGGGCGTTTTCTTACAAAAACCATTTGTATACCCCATCCCAAGGCATTAGCAATAGATATACGTTGTTTTTTGTCGAACCACAAAAGATTTTGATAAACTGTCTTAGCAAAATATTGTGACAATGTCATTTTCTGTATTTCATCGCCATAAGGTCTATATTTTGAGGATATTAATTTTAAGGATGGGATGGGATAGGGTATTCAACGATCCGCACAGCGAATTGTAGCCTTCTCATATGTTTATACCCTATCCCATAGGGGTATATTAGTTTTGATACATAGTTTGTAACATAGAGAAATGATTTAGCTACATATACCTCAAAGTATATGGATCGACTCAGAATCGATAGCTGAGTCGATTTAGCCATGTCTGTCCGTCCGTCCGTACGTCACCAGTTTTTGGGCCTTAAATTTTGAGCTAGAAGGATGAAATTTGGTACACGTGCTCTATGTTGCTCCCAGCAGAACAAGTGTAAACATTTTTGAAATCCGCCCACTGCCACACCCCCTTTTTAGAAAAACGTGTTTTTTGGCCAAACCATAAGGAATTTTGAAAAACTTTCTGAACAACATATTTAGACAATCTAAATATCTGTATTTCGTTCATATAAAGTTTTTTGCCACGCTCACTTTTTGGGGGCGTTTTTAATAAAAAACGTTTTTCCGTCAAATTTTAAAATTTTCTTAAAAAACTTTTGATGCAGAATAATCAATAGTTATATAACTATGAACATTTCGTCAATAGACCGTTTCAACCCATGCCTACCTTTTGGAGGCGTTTTTATATACAAACCATTTTTATACCCTACCCCATAACATTTGCAGGAGAAAACCTTGAAGAATTTGTTGTCACCATGTCATTTTCTTTATTTTATCCACATCGTGTTTTTAGCCATGTCCACTTTTTGGGGATTTTAGTTTTACAGATAGGATGGGATAGGGTATTCAACGATCCGCACAGTGGATAGTAGCCTTCTCATATGTTTTTCTTTTTCTTTGTTTGTGATAAAAAGAATTTATAAACATATGAGAAGGCTACAATCCGCTGTGCGGATCGTTGAATACCCTATCCCATCCTATCCATAAAACTAAAATCCCCAAAAAAGTGGGCATGGCTAAAAGCACGATGTGGATAAAATAGAAAAATGATATAGTGACAACAAATTCATCAGACTGCTTCCAAAGCACCTTTATGGTTCTATAAAAGACAAGGTTTTCTCCTGCATCTGTTATGGGGTAGTGTATAAAAATGGTTTTTATATAAAAACGTCCCCAAAAAGTGGGCGTGGGTTAAAATAGTATATAGACGAAATGTTCATATTAATAATGTTAATGATTCTGCATCAACATTTTTTTCGAAAAATTTAAAATTTGACCGAAAACAGTTTTTAATTGAAAACGCCCCCAAAAAGTGGGCGTGGCAAAAAACTTTATATGGACGAAATATAGATATTAATATTGTCTAAATATGTTGTTCAGAAACTTTTTTAAAATTCCTTACGGTTTGGTCAAAAACTGAGTTTTTCTTAAAAGGGGGCGTGGCAGTAGGCGGATTTCAAAAATGTTTACACTTGTTCTGTAGGCAGAGACGAGGATCCTATATACCAAATTTCATTATCCTAGCTCAAAATTTAAGGCCCAAAAATCGGTGACGTACAGACGGACGGACGGACGGACAGACAGACATGGCTTAATCGACTCAGCTAGCGATTCTGAGTCGATCCATATACTTTGAGGTATATGTAGCAAAATTATTTCTCTATGTTACAAACTAAGTATCAAAACGAATACACCCCTATGGGATAGGGTATAAAAACAAGATTCGAATGAAACTATTATTTTGCACTTTGTTATACCCTATCCCATAGGGGTATATAAGTTTTGATACTTAGTTTGTAACATAGAGAAATAATTTATCTACTTATACCTCAAAGTATATGGATTGACTCAGAATCGCTAGCTGAGTTGATTAAGCCATGTCTGTCTGTCCGTCCGTCCGTCTGTACGTCACCGATTTTTAGGCCTTAAATTTTGAGCTAGGATAATTAAATTTGGTATATGGGATCCTCGCCCGTGCCTACAGAACAAGTGTAAAAATTTTTGAGATCCGCCCACTGCCACGCCCTCTTTTAAGATAAACTCAGTTTTTGGCCAAACCGTAAGGAATTTTAAAAAAGTGTCTGAAAAGCATATTTATAGAATCGTCATATCTATATCTCGTCAATACAAAGTTTTTTGACACGCCCACTTTTAAGGGGCGTTTTCTATAAAAAAACCTTTATTGAAAATTTTAGAAAAACATATGAGAAGGCTACAATCCGCTGTGCGGATCGTTGAATACCCTATCCCATCCTATCCATAAAACTAGAATCCCCAAAAAAGTGGGCATGGCTAAAAACACGATGTGGATAAAATAAAAAAATGATATAGTGACAACAAATTCTTCAGGCTGCTTACAAAACACTTTTACGGTTCTACAAAAGACAAGGTTTTCTCCTGTATATGTTATCGGGTAGTGTATAAAAATGGTTTTTATATAAAAACGACCCCAAAAAGTGGGCGTGGGTTAAAATGGTATAAAGACGAAATGTTCATATTAATAATGTTAATGATTCTGCATCAAAAATTTTTTCGAAAAATTTAAAATTTGACCGAAAACAGTTTTTTATTGAAAACGCCCCCAAAAAGTGGGCGTGGCAAAAAACTTTATATGAACGAAATATAGATATTACGATTCTGTAAATATGCTGTACAGACACTTTTTTAAAATTCTTTAAGGTTTTGCCAAAAATTACGTTTTTCTAAAAAGGGGGCGTGGCAGTGGGCGGATTTCAAAAATTTTTACACTTGTTCTGGTGACTCGGACAAGGATCCTATATACCAAATTTCATTATCCTAGCTCAAAATTTAAGGCCGAAAAATCGGTGACGAACAGACAGACGGACGGTCGGACGGACGGACGGACGGACGGACGGACAGACAGACATGGCTAATTCGACTCAGCTAGCGATTCTGAGTCGATCCATATACTTTGAGGTATATGTAGCAAAATTATTTCTCTATGTTACAAACTATGTATCAAAACTAATATACCCCCCTATGGGATAGGGTATAAAAATTTTGATGCAAAATCATTGGTAGTATTAATATGAACATTTCGTCAGAAGACCATTTTTACCCACGCCCACTTGTTGGGGGCGTTTTCCTACAAAAACCATTTGTATGCACTACCCCAAGGCATATGCAATACAAACACGTTGTTTTTTGTCGAACCACAAAAGGTTTTGATAAACTCTCTGAGCAATATATTGTGACAATGTCATTTTCTGTATTTTATCGCCATAAAGCCCACATTTTGAGGATATTATTATACCCTATCCCATAGGAGTATATTAGTTTTGATACTTAGTTTGTAACATAGAGAAATAATTTAACTACATATACCTCAAAGTATATGGATCGACTCAGAATCGCTAGCTGAGTCGAATTAGCCATGTCTGTCTGTCCGTCCGTCCGTCCGTCTGTCTGTTCGTCACCGATTTTTGGGCCTTAAATTTTAAGCTAGGATAATGAAATTTGGTATATAGGATCCTTGGCCGAGTCACCAGAACAAGTGTAAAAATTTTTAAAATCCGCCCACTGCCACGCCCCTTTTTAGAAAAAACGTAGTTTTAAGCCAAACCGTAAGGAATTTCGAAAAAGTGTGTTAGCAACATATTTAGACAATCCTAATATCTATATTTCGTCCATACAAAGTTTTTTGCCACGCCCACTTTTTGGGGCGTTTTTAGTAAAAAACTTTTTTTGTACAAATTTTAAAACTTTCAAAAAAAATTTTGATGCAAATACTTCCGCAATGGTAATATAAACATTTTGTCTATAGATCATTTTCACCTACGCCCACATTTTGGGGGCGTTTTCTTACAAAAACCATTTGTATACCCCCTCTCAAGGCATTAGCAATAGAAAACCGTTGTTTTTTGTCGAACCACAAAAGATTTTGATAAACTGTCTGAGCAATATATTGTGACAATGTCATTTTCTGTATTTCATCGCCATAAGGCCTATATTTTGAGGATATTAATGTTAAGGATGGGATGGGATAGGGTTTTCAACGATCCGCATAGCGGATTGTAGCCTCTCATATGTTTTTAAAGATGGGATGGGATAGGGTATTTAACGATCCGCACAGCGGATTGTAGCCTCTCATATATTTATACCCTATCCCATAGGGGGGTATATTAGTTTTGATACTTAGTTTGTAACATAGAGAAATAATTTAGCTACATATACCTCAAAGTATATGGATCGACTCAGAATCGCTAGCTGAGTCGATTAAGCCATGTCTGTCCGTCCGTCTGTACGTCACAAACTTAATGTCAAAACTAATATACCTCCTATGGGATAGGGTATAAAAATGATCGGTTAACCATGTTTCCACCAAAAGAATAACGTGATAATATGCATCAGAAGAAGAAAAAAATACTTCTCTCAAACGTTCAACAGAACGCATGCTGCCACAGTTTTGATAATAACAGCCCGATTCTCCCCCTTGTGAGGAATCAAAAGTCACAAGCTCTAGTGACTATTCTTTGTGAGGATTATTGTGACTCGATAACATTTGTCGGATTCTCCGATAATCCTCACAAGAAAAGTCACAACGAAACTCACCACAGCAAAGGTGAATATATATAAGCAACGTTTCTGCAAATTTTGGCTTGGCTGAGAGGTAGTGTATAATTATTTCGTATACACTTCTTATAACAGCCATGTGCAAGGAAATATAGCTCTGAATGAAACTATATTCAAAACAATTTTAATAAAACTGCAATGAGAACTTGAGAAGAACAAAATGTAATAGGTACATACTCGAAGTACAAAAGGCAAGGAAGTTGGTTGATTGTCATGAGGCTTCAAGCTCTGCATGTATTAATATAAGGTCATTGGTACCTCTCAAAGTTCTTAAAAGCCGTCTTCGCTGCAATCTTATCAATATTATTAGTTTGTTACAAATGATGTGCTCTTGTAAAATTCTTACTTTTCATTTACGGAGGAAACTTCGTCAATAATATGCGCCTTAATCATTTCAACTTCCATTTTTTACTCTACTCAACAATCAAAATGTCAAATTTCAAACAATTTGCTAGTTGTGACCTGCTTTGAAGGAGATCACAATTTCGATTGTTTTTGTGACTCTCACAAGTTGTGACTGTGGGGGAGAATACGAAAAAGTCACAAAATCGATTTCACCTCTCCTTGTGACTTGTGAGGTGTCAGTGATGATGGGGAGAATCGGGCTATAAATGTTTATTGTGGTCAGTGAAGGAGAAGAAGACATAAAAGAAGAATTAGCAAAAGCAGAAGAAATGCAAGTGCGTGTGCTTGTGTATCGATCTATTTTTGCCGTTGACCGGCTCTCAAGCGATTGCGTTGCGGGCGTTGTTGGTAGTTTTTTGTGTTCGACTTAAAAAGCTTTACACCAACACCATCCGGCCAGAATTTTTTGGTGGAATTCCAAGCTTAAAATTAATATATGAATATTCCCTTTCAACATTAATGTTTTTTTAAATAAGCCAACACACTCGATTAAATTGGTGATAATATTTAATCGTTTAGAAACATATTTACAAATATCAGCTGGCTTAGTTTTTATATGTAAAAACGACAAGTGTAAAAATACAAATTGTGCTGCAGCAATAGATGAGATTAATGTTGACGATTGTCTTTTTGTTTTGCTTTGCACTTTTGTTGTAATTTGTTTAGATTTACATTTATTATCATCAGCTGTGCTAGGTGGTTGAGCGATATTTGTATGTGATGTGGATGGTTTTTGGGAATCGTTGGTTATATTTACCAGTGTTGTGTGGGGTGGTATAGCACTATCAATAGTGTTTGGGCTAGTCAAAGATTACGATTCTCTAAATATGCTGCTCAGACACTTTTTTAAAATTCTTTACAATTTGGCCAAAAAATACGTTTTCTTAAAAAGGGGGCGTGGTAGTAGCAAGGGTACTTTGAGGTATATGTAGCTAAATTATTTCTCTATGTTACAAACTAAGTATCAAAACTAATATACCCCCCTATGGGATAGGGTATAAAAATAAAATTGGACCCAAGACTGATCCTTGGGGTACACCAATAGTAATTTTGATTATTCATCGCTGTACTTTCCATCTATTTTTACTCGTTGAATTCTCACCGACAAGTACGAAGAAAACCAGTGATAAATTCTTCCTCTGAGCCCAGCTTTGTATAATTTGTCTAAAAGTATATTGGGGTTGACCATATCGAATGCCTTAAAATCATTTTTTATTTCACTACTCAATTTAATTACGGCATCTTCAGTGGATTTCCCCTTTCGAAAACCAAATTGATCATCACTTAAAAAGTTATTTTTATTGAGAAAAGAAAATAAGCGCAATTTTACAAGTTTTTCCAGTAATTTAGAAAATGTTGGAAGTATAGAGATAGGCCTGTACTGCGACATTAAACTTCTAGCACCTTTTTTAAACAGGGGAATAACGTCAGCCGCTTTTAGAGACGAAGGAAAGTTACCACAATTGACACTCAAATCAAATAAATGACTCAAAACATCAACAATAAACAGTGAAATACGTTTTAGAATGCAGTTTGTGATACCGCCAGAAGTGCTGGAGTTTTTGTTATCAAGCAATATGATTTGCTTATGAATTTCAAACGGGGTAAACGGTTTAAAAACAAAACTAATGCTTTGGGATGTGTCATCAACTACATCAGCATACAAATTACAATTAAAATTATTTTGTGGAGGGAGCTGCTTAGAATTCGTTAAAATGATTAGCAATAGAAATTGGATCAGATATTATTGCACCTTCAACTTCAATTCTAACAATTCCTTATGGTTTGGCCAAAAAATACGTTTTTCTAAAAAGGGGGCGTGGCAGTGGGCGGATTTCAAAAATTTTTACACTTGTTCTGCTGGGAGCAACAAGGAGTACGTGTACCAAATTTCATCTTTCTAGCTCAAAATTTAAGGCCCAAAAACTGGTGACGGACGGACGGACGGACGGACGGACGGACAGACATGGCTAAATCGACTCAGCTATCGATTCTGAGTCGATCCATATACTTTGAGGTATATGTAGCTAAATTATTTCTCTATGTTACAAACTATGTATCAAAACTAATATACCCCCCTATGGGATAGGGTATAAACATATGAGAGGGCTACAATCCACTGTGCGGATCGTTGAATACCCTATCCCATCCCATCCTTAAAATTAATATCCTCAAAATATAGGCCTTATGGCGATGAAATACAGAAAATGACATTGTCACAATATATTGCTCAGACAGTTTATCAAAATCTTTTGTGGTTCGACAAAAACCAACGTATTTCTATTGGTAATGCCTTGGGATGGGGTATACAAATGGTTTTTGTAAGAAAACGCCCCCAAACTGTGGGCGCAGGTGAAAATGATCTATGGACAAAATGTTTATATAACCATTGCGAAAGTTTTTGCATCAAAATTTTTTTCGAAAGTTTTAAAATTTGGACAAAAAGCGTTTTTTACTAAAAACGCCCCCAAAAAGGGGGCGTGGCAAAAAACTTTGTATGAACGAAATATAGATATTAGGATTGTCTAAATATGCTGCTCAGACACTTTTTTTAAATTCCTTACGGTTTGGCTTTAAACTACGTTTTTCAAAAAGGGGGCGTGGCAGTGGGCGGATTTCAAAAAAATTTACACTTGTTCTGCTTCGTCGGCCAGAGAGTCTATATACCAAATTTCAATACTCTAGCTCAAAATTTAAGGCCCAAAAATCGGTGACACACAGACGGACGGACGGACGGACGGACAGACATGGCTTAATCGACTCAGCTAGCGATTCTGAATCGATCCATATACTTTGAGGTATATGTATCGAAATTATTTCTATATGTTACAAACTTAATGTCAAAACTAATTTACCCCCCTATGGGATACGGTATAATCATATGAGAAGGCTACAATCCGCTCTGCGGATCGTTTAATACCCTATCCCATCCCATCCTTAAATTAATTTTCCCAAAAATGTGGTCTTTATGGGCATAAAGTATTATAAATGACATTGTCACAACATAATGTTCAGAAGGTTTAACAAATTCTTTTATGGTTCTACAAAAAACAACGTTTTTCTATTGCATATGCCTTGGGGTAGGGCATACAAATGCTTTTTGTAAGAAAACGCCCGCAAAACGTGGGTGTGGGTTAAAATGGTGTATTGACGAAATGTTCACATTAATACTACCAATGATAGTGCATCAAAACTTTTTTCGAAAATTTTAAAATTTCACCGAAAAACGTTTTTTATAAAAAACGCCCCTAAAAAGTGGGCGTGGCAAAAAACTTTATATTGACGAAATATAGATATTACCATTCTCTAAATATGCTGTACAGACACTTTTTTAAAATTCATTACGGTTTGGCCAAAAAATACGTTTTCAAAAAAAGGGGGCGTGGCAGTGGGCGGATTTCAAAAATGTTTACACTTATTTTGGTGACTCGGACAAGGATCATATATACCAAATTTCATTATCCTAGCTCAAAATTTAAGGCCCAAAAATCGGTGACGAACAGACGGACGGACGGACGGACAGACAGACATGGTTTAATCGACTCAGCTAGCGATTCTGAGTCGATCCATATACTTTGAGGTATATGTAGCAAAATTATTTCTCTATGTTACAAACTAAGTATCAAAACTAATATACCCCTATGGGGTTTTTCTAAAAAGGGGGCGTGGCAGTAGGCGGATTTCAAAAATGTTTACACTTGTTCTGTAGGCAGAGACGAGGATCCTATATACCAAATTTCATTATCCTAGCTCAAAATTTAAGGCCCAAGAATCGGTGACGTACAGACGGACGGACGGACGGACAGACAGACATGGCTTAATCGACTCAGCTAGCGATTCTGAGTCGATCCATATACTTTGAGGTATATGTAGCAAAATTATTTCTCTATGTTACAAACTAAGTATCAAAACTAATATACCCCTATGGGATAGGGTATATACAAAGAGAAATAATTTCGATACATATACCTCAAAGTATATGGATCAATTCAGAATGGCTAGCTGAGTCGATTTAGCCATGTCTGTCTGTTTGTCCGTCTGTGTGTCACCGATTTTATGGCCTTAAGTTTTGAACTAGAGTGTTGGAATTTGGTTTATAGACTCCCTGGCCGACGAAGCAGAACAAGTGTAAACATATGAGAAGGCTACAATCAGCCTTGCGGATCGTTTAATACCCTATCCCATCCCATCCCATCCTTATATTAATTTTCTTTACGGGCATAAAGTATTGTAAATGACGTTGTCACAACATAATGTTCAGAAGTTTCATCAAATTCTTTTATTGTTCGACAAAAAAACAACGTTTTTATACCCCATCCCATAGGGGTATATTAGTTTTGATACTTAGTTTGTAACATAGAGAAATAATTTAGCTACATATACCTCAAAGTATATGGATCGACTCAGAATCGCTAGCTGAGTCGAATTAACCATGTCTGTCTGTCCGTCCGTCCGTCCGTCTGTCTGTTCGTCACCGATTTTTGGGCCTTAAATTTTGAGCTAGGATAATGAAATTTGGTATATAGGATCCTTGGCCGAGTCACCAGAACAAGTGTTGCAAAAATTTTTAAAATCCGCCCAACCGTAAGGAATTTCAAAAAATTGTGTTAGCAACATATTTAGACAATCCTAATATCTATATTTCGTCCATACAAAGTTTTTTGCCACGCCCACTTTTTGGGGGCGTTTTTAATAAAAAACGTTTTTTGTCCAAATTTTAAAACTTTCGAAAAAAATTTTGATGCAAGTACTTCCGCAATGGTAATAAAAACATTTTGTCCATAGATCATTTTCACCTACGCCCACATTTTGGGGACGTTTTCCTACAAAAACCATTTGTATATCCCATCCCAAGCCATTAGCAAAAGAAATACGTTGGTTTTTTGTCGAACCACAAAAGATTTTGATAAACTGTCTGAGCAATATATTGTGACAATGTCATTTTCTGTTTTTCATCGCCATAAGGCCTATATTTTGAGGATATTAATTTAAAGGATGGGATGGGATAGGGTATTCAACGATCCGCATAGCGGATTGTAGCCTCTCATATGTTTCTATTGCATATGCCTTGGGGTAGGGCATACAAATGGTTTTTGTAAGAAAACGCCCCTAAAAAGTGGGCGTGGGTTAAAATGGTCTATTGTCGAAATGTTCACATTAATACTACCAATGATAGTGCATCAAAACTTTTTTCGAAAATTTTAAAATTTGACCGGAAAACGTTTTTTATAAAAAACGCCCCTAAAAAGTGGGCGTGACAAAAAACTTTATATTGACGAAATATAGATATGGGGGGCGTTTTTAGTAAAAAAAAACCCTTTTTGTCCAAATTAAAAAAGTTCGGAAAAACTTTTGATGCAAATACTTTCGTAATGATAAAATAAACATTTTGTCAATATATCATTATCACCTACACCCACTTTTTGGGGGCGTTTTCTTACAAAAACCATTTGTATGCCTAACCCCAAGGCATATGCAATAGAAACATATGGGAGGCTACAATCCGCTGTGCGGATCGTTGAATACCCTATCCCATCCTATCTGTAAAACTAAAATCCCCAAAAAGTGGACATGGCTAAAAACACGAAGTGGATAAAATAAAGAAAATGGCATGGTGACAACAAATTCTTCAGACTGCTTATAAAAAACTTTTACGGTTCTACAAAAGACAAGGTTTTCTCCTGCATATGTAATGGGGTAGTGTATAAAAATGGATTTTATATAAAAACGCCCCCAAAAAGTGGGCGTGGATTAAAAAAAAACCGAAATGTTTATATTTATATTACTAATGATTCCGCATAAAAAGTTTTTTCGAAAATTTTAAAATTTGACCGAAAAACGTTTTTTATTAAAAACGCCCCTAAAAAGTGGGTGTGGCAAAAAACTTTATATAAACGAAATATAGATATTCAGATTGTCTAAATATATTGTTCAGCAAGTTTTTCAAAATTCCCTATGGATTGGCCAAAAAATACGTTTTTTTTAAAAAGGGGGCGTGGCAGTGGACGTATTTCAAAAATGTTTACACTTGTTCTGCTGGGAGCAACAAAGAGCACGTGTACGTCCGTCCGTCCGTCCGTCTGTGTGTCACCGATTTTTGTGCCTTAAATTTTGAGCTAGAGTCTTGAAATTTGGTATATAGACTCTCTGGCCGACGAAGCAGAACATGTGTAAAAATGTTTGAAATCTGCCCACTGCCACGCCCCCTTTTACAAAAACGTAATTTTAGGCCAAACCGTAAGGAATTTCAAAAAAGTGTCTGAAGAGCATATTTAGACAAACCTAATATCTATATTTCGTATATACAAAGTTTTTTGCCACGCCCACATTTTGGGGGCGTTTTCTTACAAAAACCATTTGTATACCCCATCCCAAGGCATTAGCAATAGAAATACGTTGTTTTTTGTCGAACCACAAAAGATTTTGATAAACTGTCTTAGCAAAATATTGTGACAATGTCATTTTCTGTATTTCATCGCCATAAGGTCTATATTTTGAGGATATTAATTTTAAGGATGGGATGGGATAGGGTATTCAACGATCCGCACAGCGAATTGTAGCCTTCTCATATGTTTATACCCTATTCCATAGGGGTATATTAGTTTTGATACATAGTTTGTAACATAGAGAAATAATTTAGCTACATATACCTCAAAGTATATGGATCGACTCAGAATCGATAGCTGAGTCGATTTAGCCATGTCTGTCCGTCCGTCCGTCCGTCCGTACGCCACCAGTTTTTGGGCCTTAAATTTTGAGCTAGAAGGATGAAATTTGGTACACGTGCTCTATGTTGCTCCCAGCAGAACAAGTGTAAAAATTTTTGAAATCCGCCCACTGCCGCACCCCCTTTTTAGAAAAACGTGTTTTTTGGCCAAACCATAAGGAATTTTGAAAAACTTTCTGAACAACATATTTAGACTGTGGTGGCTTTTCCACAAATGTCCGTAAACAAACTAAATAAAAAACGGGTCTTCTACTAAGACTATAAAATTTAGAGTTTAATTTATTTAAGTAAAAATAGGTTAGGTTTTCGCAATAGATGATACACGTTGTAAGAGCGGTAAGTAAGAAAGAAAAGTGTCAATTGTCAAAAAGACTTTTACATGTGGCTGTCAAAGTAGCGAGTGAGAGTAGGTGTTGCCATTAAGTATATACGTTTGTGTCGTTGTCAGCAGCAATAACATACGCCACATTACTCCCCTTCCTTTTGAAAGCGGAAGTGTACCCTTCGTCCATAACGTGTCGGATATTCCGTCGGTCCTTTTGGTTGAGCTTCTTTTATTTTGGTGTCCTCTAGTATGACAAACGCTGCTTTCAATCGATCGATGCTTACGTTGCTTTTTCTTCCGCGGATGTCTACTTTAAAATATTTATCGGAACGCTCGAGCACTTGATAGGGGCCTTCGTATGGTGCTTGCAATGGACGTCGGACTGCATCACTTCGTATGAAGACTGCCGGTGTAGTGGTCAAGGAGCTCTCTATGAATGGTGAGCACTTTGCATGATTGGATGCTTCTGATGGTCTCAACTTCTGCATAGTCGTTCGCAGCTGTTTCACGAAGTCAGTTTCTACTACGGGCTCGTCTGGTTGCTTGTGCAAAAATTCACCCGGCAAACGAAGCACATCACCGTACACCATCTCCGCTGGAGTTGCTTTTAAGTCCTCTTTGTACGCTGAACGATAGCCCAACAGAATTAACGGCAGTACCTCGACCCACTTCTCTGTCTGATAGCATTTAATCGAAGCTTTTAACGACCTGTGATATCGCTCGATGATACCATTCGATGCGGGGTGATAAGCGGTCGTCCTCAAGTGCTTCACGCCGAGCAGTCTGGTAAGGTCGCGAAAAAAGAAGGACTCGAATTGTCGTCCTTGGTCGGTTGTTAGTCGTAGCGGTACTCCGAATCTGGAAATCCAGTTTGTGTAAAACGTGAATGCGATCGTTTCCGTAGTGATGTCTTCCATGGGGTAGGCTTCTGTCCAGCGGGTGAAACGGTCGACGCATGTAAGGCAGTAACGGTAGCCTTTACAGGGTGGAAGCGGTCCAACAACGTCCATATTAACGTGTACAAATCTGCACTCAGGTAATGCATACGTTGAAATCGGTGACTTATTATGCCTTTGAATTTTTGCTCGTTGACAAGGTATGCAAAGTCGAGTCCACAAACGGCAATCTTTTTTTAAATTGGGCCAAACGAACTTCTCAGCTACCAATTTTGTTGTTTTGTCGGCGCCTGTATGACTGAGGTTATGCATCGATTGGAATCCGATTTGGCGAAACTTCTTCGTTAAGTAAGGACGGATTCTTCCTGTTGATACATCGCAAAGTACCTCTGCATTGGTACCTGGAATGACAAAAGGTTTTAAAAGTAGATTTGATTTGGTATTTAAAAATGCCTTTAGCTCCTCATCGTTCGACTGACTCTCCGCTAATTTCTCGAAGTTGATCGTCTCTGGAACGTGAATAGCATCTATGCGCGACATAGTGTCCGCCACGATGTTGTCTTTTCCAGGAAGGTAGCGAATATCAGTTGTGAATTGCGCCAAAAAATCTAAATGCCGTGTTTGCCTCGGCGAAGCCTTCTCGATTTTTTGTTGGAAAGCGAACTGCAACGGCTTATGGTCCGTAAAAATCGTAAATTCTCTGCCCTCGAGCATGTATTGAAAATATTTGACTGCTTTGTACGCACCAAGGAGCTCGCGATCGTAGGTACTGTACCTTTGCTGAGCTGAGTTGAGCCGTTCGGAGTAAAATCCAAGAGGCTGCCAATTATCGCCGACATGTTGTTGGAGAATTGCTCCTAGAGCACTGCTGGAGGCATCAACCGTTAATGACAAGGGCGCACCTGGTTTCGGGAAATTAAGCAGGGTGGCTTTGCATAAACTGTCTTTACAGCGTTGAAATGCCTGTATGGTATCGTCCGTCCAGTTGATCATCGATTTATCATTTTTCTTGTTACCCTTGATTTGTCTTGATAGCAGCAGCTGCTCTTCCGCGGCATGGGGCAAAAATCTCCAGAAAAAGTTGATCATTCCCAAAAAACGTCTTAGATCGCACGCTCTTTCGGGTAGCTTAAAATCTCTTAGCGCCTCGATTCGCTCTGGTGGTGGTTTGACTCCCTCTTTACTGACCAAATAACCCAAGAACGGTACCTCGGGTTTGCCTAGTACACATTTCGATGTATTGATAACGACGCCGAACTCCCGCAGCTTCTCAAAAACGAGACGAAGGTGTTGGTGATGTTCGTCAACGTCTTTTGAGGATATGAGTATATCGTCTAGGTATGGTCGAGCGAAATCGAATTCGCGAAGGATGTGATCCATAAATCTCTGGAATGTCTGTCCGGCGTTGCGTAGACCGAAGCACATATAGACAAACTCAAACATACCGAATGGAGTCGTGATGGCAGTCTTTGGTACGTCAGCTGGCTCCACGGGCAGTTGATGGTAAGCTCGTCGTAGGTCAATGGTTGAGAAGATTTGGCATCCGTGCAAACCTTGAGTGACATCGTGCAAATGCGGAATCGGATATCGATCCGGTTCAGTGATGCTGTTTAATCGCCTAAAATCGCCACACGGTCTCCACTCACCATTCTTCTTTCGCACCATGTGCAATGGGCTCGCCCATGGACTTCGCGAAGGGCGGCATATACCAGACTCAAGAAGGAACTTGATTTCTGCTTTGGCTGCTTTGAGTTTCTCCGGCGACAGTCGTCGTGGCTTGGCAAACACTGGCGGGCCTGTTGTCACGATGTGGTGAGTTATTGCGTGAGGTGCAGGTTTCGGTAATATGTTGTTCTGCGTAATGTCCTTGAACTCAGTAAGTAAATCCTGGAACGTAAGTGCGCTATTTATACGAGTTAAGTTATATAATACCTTTTGTATCTGAGTGATGGTGCATCCACTACTTGTCTTCGTTAATCCATCAATCAATTTGTGATGCCGTAGACTAACTAGTATGTTGAAGTGGGACAAGAAGTCTGCCCCCAATATCGGATGTGACACGTCGGCCACAACAAAAGTCCACCTGAAGGGTCGGCGCAGTCCCAGGTTGAGCACCATTGTTTTTTCTCCAAATGTTTTTATTCGTGATTTGTTGGCTGCGTACAGAAATATATTGTCATCTGGAGATAGACGTCGTGAACGAGTGGGGGGAATGACATGAGAAGGCTACAATCCGCTGTGCGGATCGTTGAATACCCTATCCCATCCTATCCATAAAACTAAAATCCACAAAAAAGTGGGCATGGCTAAAAGCACGATGTGGATAAAAAAGAAAAAATGATATAGTGACAACAAATTCATCAGACTGCTTCCAAAGCACCTTTACGGTTCTATAAAAGACAAGGTTTTCTCCTGCATCTGTTATGGGGTAGTGTATAAAAATGGTTTTTATATAAAAATGCCCCCAAAAAGTGGGCGTTTGTTAAAATAGTATAAAGACGAAATGTTCATATTAATAATGTTAATGATTCTGCATCAACATTTTTTTCGAAAAATTTAAAATTTGACCGAAAACAGTTTTTAATTGAAAACGCCCCCAAAAAGTGGGCGTGGCAAAAAACTTTATATGGACGAAATATAGACATTAATATTGTCTAAATATGTTGTTCAGAAACTTTTTTAAAATTCCTTACGGTTTGGTCAAAAACTGAGTTTTTCTTAAAAGGGGGCGTGGCAGTGGGCGGATTTCAAAAATGTTTATACTTGTTCTGTAGGCAGAGACGAGGATCCTATATACCAAATTTCATTATCCTAGCTCAAAATTTAAGGCCCAAAAATCGGTGACGTACAGACGGACGGACGGACGGACAGACAGACATGGCTTAATCGACTCAGCTAGCGATTCTGAGTCGATCCATATACTTTGAGGTATATGTAGCAAAATTATTTCTCTATGTTACAAACTAAGTATCAAAACTAATACACCCCTATGGGATAGGGTATAAAATCAGACAATACGAAGTTAAAACATATGAGAGGCTACAATCCGCTATGCGGATCGTTGAATACCCTATCCCATCCCATCCTTTAAATTAATATCCTCAAAATATAGGCTTTATGGCGATGAAATACAGAAAATGACATTGTCACAATATATTGCTCAGACAGTTTCTCAAAATCTTTTGTGGTTCGACAAAAAACAACGTATTTCTATTGCTAATGCCTTGGGATGGGGTACACAAATGGTTTTTGTAAGAAAACGCCCCCAAAATGTGGGCATAGGTTAAAATGATCTATAGACAAAATGTTTATATTACCATTGCGGAAGTATTTGCATCAAAAATTTTTTCGAAAGTTTTAAAATTTGGACAAAAAGCGTTTTTTACTAAAAACGCCCCCAAAAAGTGGGCGTGGCAAAAAACTTTGTATGAACGAAATATAGATATTAGGATTGTCTAAATATTCTGCTCAGACACTTTTTTGAAATTCCTTACGGTTTGGCCAAAAAATAAGTTTTTCTAAAAAAGGGGCGTGGCAGTGGGCGGATTTCAAAAATTTTTACACTTGTTCTGGTGACTCGCACAAGGATCCTATATACCAAATTTCATTATCCTAGCTCAAAATTTAAGGCCCAAAAATCGGTGACGAACAGACAGACGGACGGACGGACGGACGGACGGACAGACAGACATGGCTAATTCGACTCAGCTAGCGATTCTGAGTCGATCCATATACTTTGAGGTATATGTAGCAAAATTATTTCTCTATGTTACAAACTATGTATCAAAACTAATATACCCCCTATGGGATAGGGTATAAACATATGAGAAGGCTACAATCCACTGTGCGGATCGTTGAATACCCTATCCCATCCTATCTATAAAACTAAAATCCCCAAAAAGTGGACATGGCTAAAAACACGATGTGGATAAAATAAAGAAAATGACATGGTGACAACAAATTGTCTGTCTGTCCGTCCGTCCGTCCGTCCGTCCGTGTGTCCGTCAGTCCGTCTGTCTGTTCGTCACCGATTTTTGTGCCTTACATTTTGAGCTAGGATAGTGAAATTTGGTATATATGATCCTTGTCCGAGTCACCAAAACAAGTGTAAAAATTTTTGAAATCCGCCCACTGCCACGCCCCCTTTTTAGGAAAACGTATTTTTTGGCCAAACCGTAATGAATTTTAAAAAAGTGTCTGAGCAGCATATTTAGAGAATGGTAATATCTATATTTCGTTTATATAAAGTTTTTGCCACGCCCACTTTTTAGGGGCGTTTTTTATTAAAAACGTTTTTTGGTCAAATTTTAAAATTTTCGAAAATATTTTGATGCACTATCATTGGTAGTATTAATGTGAACATATCTTCAATAGACCATTTTAACCCACGCCCACTTTTTGGGGGCGTTTTCTTACAAAAACCATTGTATGCCCTACCCCAAGGCATATGCAATAGAAAAACGTTGTTTTTTGTAGAACCATAAAAGAATTTGATAAACCTTCTGAACATTATGTTGTGACAACGTCATTTATAATACTTTATGCCCATAAAGACCACATTTTTGGGAAAATTAATTAAAGGATGGGATGGGATAGGGTATTAAACGATCCGCACAGCGGATTGTAGCCTTCTCATATGTTTATTCTATTTTTTGTTTACTTTAGGACAAATAAGTGTGGTAGTGCAAATAAAGAAAAGAGAACAAGAGAGAACTCAAGTAATAAACATATGAGAAGGCTACAATCCGCTGTGCGGATCGTTGAATACCCTATCCCATCCTATCCATAAAACTAGAATCCCCAAAAAAGTGGGCATGGCTAAAAACACGATGTGGATAAAATAAAAAAATGATATAGTGACAACAAATTCTTCAGGCTGCTTACAAAACACTTTTACGGTTCTACAAAAGACAAGGTTTTCTCCTGTATATGTTATGGGGTAGTGTATAAAAATGGTTTTTATATAAAAACGCCCCCAAAAAGTGGGCGTGGGTTAAAATGGTATAAAGACGAAATGTTCATATTAATAATGTTAATGATTCTGCATCAAAAATTTTTTCGAAAAATTTAAAATTTGACCGAAAACAGTTTTTTATTGAAAACGCCCCCAAAAAGTGGGCGTGGCAAAAAACTTTATATGAACGAAATATAGATATTACGATTCTGTAAATATGCTGTACAGACACTTTTTTAAAATTCTTTACGGTTTTGCCAAAAATTACGTTTTTCTAAAAAGGGGGCGTGGCAGTGGGCGGATTTCAAAAATTTTTACACTTGTTCTGGTGACTCGGACAAGGATCCTATATACCAAATTTCATTATCCTAGCTCAAAATTTAAGGCCGAAAAATCGGTGACGAACAGACAGACGGACGGACGGACACACGGACGGACGGACGGACGGACAGACAGACATGGCTAATTCGACTCAGCTAGCGATTCTGAGTCGATCCATATACTTTGAGGTATATGTAGCAAAATTATTTCTCTATGTTACAAACTATGTATCAAAACTAATATACCCCCCTATGGGATAGGGTATAAAAAGGAAAACTACTAATTATCTTCTGCTGATCTGGCAATTCCTTCCAAAGTCTCCATACAGTCGATTAGCACAGCTGACTCGTTCGGATTACGTTTGACATAAACAACACCACGTACGGTATATGCCGAAGTAACATGTTTATTTTTTTTCAATGTAAGTGCGTGTTGCAGTAAAACTTTGTTCTGTTGTGTCAAACTTTCTCGCAAGTAAATTTGTGATGTTCTTCCAGTGTCGAAGCCGATATTATGTAAACAAAGTTGTTGCTTGGTTTGTTTACGAAAAACCGCAACTGATTTTAACACAAAATTCTTTTCGTATGGTGTAATAAATTTAATCATGATCGCGGAATTCAACAGATTGTTTTTTTGACGTGTTCGACATATGTTTTGTAAAGTGGGTGGCTTAATGTTTATTGCGTGACAAAGCAAATTAAAAACATATGAGAGGCTACAATCCGCTATGCGGATCGTTGAATACCCTATCCCATCCCATCCTTTAAATTAATATCCTCAAAATATAGGCTTTATGGCGATGAAATACAGAAAATGACATTGTCACAATATATTGCTCAGACAGTTTCTCAAAATCTTTTGTGGTTCGACAAAAAACAACGTATTTCTATTGCTAATGCCTTGGGATGGGGTACACAAATGGTTTTTGTAAGAAAACGCCCCCAAAATGTGGGCGTAGGTGAAAATGATCTATGGACAAAATGTTTATATTACCATTGCGGAAGTATTTGCATCAAAAATTTTTTCGAAAGTTTTAAAATTTGGACAAAAAGCGTTTTTTACTAAAAACGCCCCCAAAAAGTGGGCGTGGCAAAAAACTTTGTATGAACGAAATATAGATATTAGGATTGTCTAAATATCCTGCTCAGACACTTTTTTGAAATTCCTTACGGTTTGGCCAAAAAATAAGTTTTTCTAAAAAGGGGGCGTGGCAGTGGGCGGATTTCAAAAATTTTTACACTTGTTCTGGTGACTCGCACAAGGATCCTATATACCAAATTTCATTATCCTAGCTCAAAATTTAAGGCCCAAAAATCGGTGACGAACAGACAGACGGACGGACGGACGGACGGACAGACAGACATGGCTAATTCGACTCAGCTAGCGATTCTGAGTCGATCCATATACTTTGAGGTATATGTAGCAAAATTATTTCTCTATGTTACAAACTATGTATCAAAACTAATATACCCCCCTATGGGATAGGGTATAAACATATGAGAGGCTACAATCCGCTATGCGGATCGTTGAATACCCTATCCCATCCCATCCTTTAAATTAATATCCTCAAAATATAGGCTTTATGGCGATGAAATACAGAAAATGACATTGTCACAATATATTGCTCAGACAGTTTCTCAAAATCTTTTGTGGTTCGACAAAAAACAACGTATTTCTATTGCTAATGCCTTGGGATGGGGTACACAAATGGTTTTTGTAAGAAAACGCCCCCAAAATGTGGGCATAGGTTAAAATGATCTATGGACAAAATGTTTATATTACCATTGCGGAAGTATTTGCATCAAAAATTTTTTCGAAAGTTTTAAAATTTGGACAAAAAGCGTTTTTTACTAAAAACGCCCCCAAAAAGTGGGCGTGGCAAAAAACTTTGTATGAACGAAATATAGATATTAGGATTGTCTAAATATTCTGCTCAGACACTTTTTTGAAATTCCTTACGGTTTGGCCAAAAAATAAGTTTTTCTAAAAAAGGGGCGTGGCAGTTGGCGGATTTCAAAAATTTTTACACTTGTTCTGGTGACTCGCACAAGGATCCTATATACCAAATTTCATTATCCTAGCTCAAAATTTAAGGCCCAAAAATCGGTGACGAACAGACAGACGGACGGACGGACGGACGGACGGACGGACGGACGGACGGACGGACAGACGGACAGACAGACATGGCTAATTCGACTCAGCTAGCGATTCTGAGTCGATCCATATACTTTGAGGTATATGTAGCAAAATTATTTCTCTATGTTACAAACTATGTATCAAAACTAATATACCCCCTATGGGATAGGGTATAAACATATGAGAAGGCTACAATCCGCTGTGCGGATCGTTGAATACCCTATCCCATCCCATCCTTAAAATTAATATCTCCAAAGAGTGGGCTTTATTAGCCTAAAATAAAGAAAATGACAATGTCACAACATATTGTTCAAACAGTTTATCAGAATCTTCTGTTGTTTGACAAAACACATCGTTTTCCTCCTGCATATGCTATGGGGTAGGGTATACAAACGGTTTTTGTAAGAAATCGCCCCCAAAAAGTGGGCGTGGGCTAAAATGATCTATGGACGAAATGTTTATATTAATATTACTAATGATTCTGCATCAAAATTTTTTTCGAAAATTTTTAAATTGGGCCAAAAAAGGTTTTTTATAGAAAACGCCCCCAAAAAGTGGGCGTGGCAAAAAACTTTGTATTGACGAAATATAGATATTACGATTCTATAAATATGCTTTTCAGACACATTTTTAAAATTCCTTACGGTTTGGCCAAAAACTGGGTTTTTCTTAAAAGGGTGCGTGGTAGTTAGCGGATTTCAAAAACGTTTACACTTGTTCTGTAGGCACGGGCGGGGATCCTATGTACCAAATTTCATTATCCTAGCTCAAAATTTAAGGCCTAAAAATCGGTGACGTACAGACGGACAGACAGACATGGCTTAATCGACTCAGCAAGCGATTCTGTGTCGATCCATATACTTTGAGGTATATGTAGCTAAATTATTTCTCTATGTTACAAACTAAGTATCAAAACTAATATACCCCTATGGGATAGGGTATTACAAAGAGATTGTAGCCTTCTGATATGTTTATACCCTATCCCATAGGGTATGTATTAGTTTTGACATTAAGTTTGTAAAATAGAGAAATAATTTCGATACATATACCTCAAAGTATATGGATCGATTCAGAATCGCTAGCTGAGTCGATTAAGCCATGTCTGCTTACCAGGTGTTCCGCATGTTCTGCCAGCATTGTTTGGTTGCCCAATTCGGATAGATCAATCTCTGTTAATATAGCCCATGTTTTGTGGTAGACCCATAAATCACCTAAGCCCTCGAACACCACACCTGTGTTGTTGAGAGGTGTCACTGAATACGCTTGGTAAGAAGACTTCCCAATGGGAAGCATGACTATCAAAACCAAAAACATCAGCTCCGTCGTGTACTGTAGGGAGATGAAAGAAAGGAGTCAGAAATTTGCCTATCCTTTTGATCACTGAGAAGGGATTATTTAGGACTAGGGTTTCAACTTAATTATTCATAGTAAGGCTTTAATCGGTTTTTATGGATTACAATTTCTTTTCTACCATATTTTATAGCAGTATTTACGGGTCCTCTTATACTTGTTACTAAATAAGGCCCTCTCCCTATGGGTGATAATTTTCCCTTTCGATTTTCGCTTTTGATAAGTACTTTATCCCCTACATGAAATGAATGAGGCCTTATTCTTTTATCGTAATAGTTTTTCGATCTGTGTTTGCTTGCTAATATAGTCAATATAATGACAGCTACGGAGTGACGTGTTTCATTGTTGTGGCAATTTCTTCCTAAATATCTGCCCAAAAACATTAACTATCATACCAAAAACTGGTGATAATATAGAAAACTAAACTTCAAGTTGAGTGAATAGTGACTACTTACGTGAATTTATATAGAAAAAACATATGAGAAGGCTACAATCCGCTGTGCGGATCGTTGAATACCCTATCCCATCCTATCCATAAAACTAAAATCCCCAAAAAAGGGGGCATGGCTTAAAACACGATGTGGATAAATAGAAAAAATGATATAGTGACAACAAATTCTTCAGACTGCTTACAAAACACTTTAACGGTTCTACAAAAGACAGGGTTTTCTCTTGCATATGTTATGGGGTATTGTATAAAAATGGTTTTTATATAAAAACGCCCCGTGGGCGTGGGTTAAAATGGTATATAGACGAAATGTTCATATTAATAATGTTAATGATTCTGCATCAAAATTTTTTTCGAAAAATTCAAAATTTGACCGAAAACAGTTTTTTATTGAAAACGCCCCCAAAAAGTGGGCGTGGCAAAAAACTTTATATGGACGAAATATAGATATTCATATTGTCTAAATATGTTGTTCAGAAACTTTTTTAAAATTCCTTACGGTTTGGTCAAAAACTGAGTTTTTCTTAAAAGGGGGCGTGGCAGTGGGCGGATTTCAAAAATTTTTACACTTGTTCTGAAGGCAGAGACGAGGATCCTATATACCAAATTTCATTATCCTAGCTCAAAATTTAAGGCCTAAAAATCGGTGACGTACAGACGGACGGACGGACGGACGGACGGACGGACAGACAGACATGGCTTAATCGAGTCAGCTAGCGATTCTGAGTCGATCCATATACTTTGAGGTATATGTAGCAAAATTATTTCTCTATGTTACAAACTAAGTATCAAAACTAATATACCCCTATGGGATAGGGTATAAACATATGAGAGGGCTACAATCCACTGTGCGGATCGTTGAATACCCTATCCCATCCCATCCTTAAAATTAATATCCTCAAAATATAGGCCTTATGGCGATGAAATACAGAAAATGACATTGTCACAATATATTGCTCAGACAGTTTATCAAAATCTTTTGTGGTTCGACAAAAACCAACGTATTTCTATTGGTAATGCCTTGGGATGGGGTATACAAATGGTTTTTGTAAGAAAACGCCCCCAAACTGTGGGCGCAGGTGAAAATGATCTATGGACACAATGTTTATATAACCATTGCGAAAGTTTTAAAATTTGGACAAAAAGCGTTTTTTACTAAAAACGCCCCCAAAAAGTGGGCGTGGCAAAAAACTTTGTATGAACGAAATATAGATATTAGGATTGTCTAAATATGCTGCTCAGACACTTTTTTGAAATTCCTTACGGTTTGGCTTTAAACTACGTTTTTCAAAAAGGGGGCGTGGCAGTGGGCGGATTTCAAAAAAATTTACACTTGTTCTGCTTCGTCGGCCAGAGAGTCTATATACCAAATTTCAATACTCTAGCTCAAAATTTAAGGCCCAAAAATCGGTGACACACAGACGGACGGACGGACGGACAGACATGGCTTAATCGACTCAGCTAGCGATTCTGAATCGATCCATATACTTTGAGGTATATGTATCGAAATTATTTCTATATGTTACAAACTTAATGTCAAAACTAATATACCCCCCTATGGGATAGGGTATAAATATAGGCCTTATGGCGATGAAATACAGAAAATGACATTGTCACAATATATTGCTCAGACAGTTTATCAAAAAATGGTTTTCGTAAGAAAACGCCCCCAAAATGTGGGCGTAGGTGAAAATGATCTATGGACAAAATGTTTATATTACCATTGCGGAAGTATTTGCATCAAAAATTTTTTCGAAAGTTTTAAAATTTGGACAAAAAGCGTTTTTTACTAAAAACGCCCCCAAAAAGTGGGCGTGGCAAAAAACTTAGTATGAACGAAATATAGATATTAGGATTGTCTAAATATGCTTCTCAGACACTTTTTTGAAATTCCTTACGGTTTGGCCAAAAAATAAGTTTTTCTAAAAAGGGGGCGTGGCAGTGGGCGGATTTCAAAAAATTTTACACTTGTTCTGGTGGCACGGACGAGGATCCTATATACCAAATTTCA
The DNA here is from genome assembly GCA_932526625.1 of Rhingia campestris. Lineage (NCBI taxonomy): Eukaryota > Metazoa > Arthropoda > Insecta > Diptera > Syrphidae > Rhingia > Rhingia campestris. The sequence continues at coordinate 81,247,224 of OW052184.1, forward strand.
TTATCCTAGCTCAAAATTTAAGGCCCAAAAATCGGTGACGAACAGACAGACGGACGGACGGACGGACAGACAGACATGGCTAATTCGACTCAGCTAGCGATTCTGAGTCGATCCATATACTTTGAGGTATATGTAGCAAAATTATTTCTCTATGTTACAAACTAAGAGGGCTCAGTGGCGCGATGGTTAGTGCGATGAACTGCTGCGCAGAAGGTCTGGGTTCGATTCCCAGCCGTAGCAACACCTAAATGATTTTTCACTGACCCTCCTCTCGTGATGATCTGACAAATCATTCGAGTAGTATCATTTGTCAAGAATAGCTTATCTCAACTTAGCCGTTCGGAGTCGGCATAAAACAGGAGGTCCCGCCATCGTGCAAGAAGTACACACGCACACATGAATGGTGTGAGAAAGCTAGGCCCTGGGTACTAACGAGCCTGTTGCGCCAAAAATTTGTATTTGTTTTATGTTACAAACTAAGTATCAAAACTAATATACCCCCCTATGGGATAGGGTATAAACATATGAGAAGGCTACAATCCGCTGTGCGGATCGTTGAATACCCTATCCCATCCTATCCATAAAACTAAAATCCCCAAAAAAGGGGACATGGCTTAAAACACTATGTGGATAAATAGAAAAAATGATATACTGACAACAAATTCTACAGACTGCTTACAAAACACTTTAACGGTTCTACATAAGACAAGGTTTTATCTTGCATATGTTATGGGGTAGTGTATAAAAATGGTTTTTATATAAAAACGCCCCCAAAAAGTGGGCGTGGGTTAAAATGGTATATAGACGAAATATTCATATTAATAATGTTAATGATTCTGCATCAAAATTTTTTTCGAAAAATTTTAAATTTGACCGAAAACAGTTTTTTATTGAAAACGCCCCCAAAAAGTGGGCGTGGCAAAAAACTTTATATAGACGAAATATAGATATTAATATTGTCTAAATATGTTGTTCAGAATTTTTTTTAAAATTCCTTACGGTTTGGTCAAAAACTGAGTTTTTCTTAAAAGGGGGCGTGGCAGTGGGCGGATTTCAAAATATTTTACACTTGTTCTGTAGGCAGAGACGAGGATCCTATATACCAAATGTCAGTATCCTAGCTCAAAATTTAAGGCCTAAAAATCGGTGACGTACAGACGGACGGACGGACGGACGGACGGACAGACAGACATGGCTTAATCGACTCAGCTAGCGATTCTGAGTCGATCCATATACTTTGAGGTATATGTAGCAAAATTATTTCTCTATGTTACAAACTAAGTATCAAAACTAATATACCACTATGGGATAGGGTATAAAAATAATAATAAACAGAAACATATGATAGAAAACACATATGAACAAGAATGTAATAATCTAATGAATATAGAATTTGCAGATACAGATGTCTGTGTAAATAATGACAGAATAGATTTTAAAGTAAAAGATAGATTTATGAAATTGTATAAAGAATTGTATGTGAACTGCAATCGTCCTGATTTACCGGAAACGAAGTGTGAAATGAAAATAAGATTGACTAATGAAAGACCCTTCCACTGTCCCCCTAGGAGGTTAGCGTATAATGAAAAGGAAAAGGTTCAGGGAATTTTAGATGAGCTAGTACGAACGAATGTCATCCAACCTAGTAAGTCGGAATACTCGTCTCCAGTAGTATTAGTGAGAAAAAAAACTGGTGACATTCGTTTATGTGTCGATTATAGGACCCTCAACAAAATTACTCTGAAAGACAATTATCCAATACCACTTATTGACGATCTTCTTGACAGATTAGCTAACAAGACCATTTTTTCGTTACTGGATTTGAAAAGTGCTTTTTATCATGTGAATGTGAGTGAGGAATCCATAAAGTACACTTCGTTTGTGACTCCGTTGGGTCAATACGAGTTTATGAAGATGCCATTTGGTCTAAGGAACGCTCCTTCAACGTTCCAACGGTTTATTAGTGAGGTGTTTGATGATCTACTTCGGGCAGGGAAAATAGCAATATACCTAGATGATATCATGATAGCCACGAGGACAGTAGACGAGCATTTAGATATAATGAAAGAAGTGTTTACGAAATTAGTAAATAATAAGTTAGAGTTGAGACTAGATAAATGTCGATTTTTGGAATCCGAAATACAATACTTAGGATACACAATTTCTAAAGAAGGTATTAGACCGAACAAACAGGGTATTGAAACAGTGCTCAATTTTCCAATACCACTAAACGTGAAAGGTGTCCACAGTTTTCTGGGGCTCTGTTCGTACTTTAGTAGATTTATCAAGGGATTCTCAGTGTTGGCAGGACCACTCTATAATTTGATTAGAAAGGATGCTAAATTTAGATTTGGTGAAGATGAAATGAGGTGTTTCGAAAATTTAAAAGAAAAATTGGTGGAGTCACCGATACTAGCTATTTTCGATCCACGGGACGAAAGTGAACTTCATTGTGATGCCAGTTCTTTAGGCTTTGGTGCTATTTTAATGCAGAAAAAATCAGACGGAAGATTACACCCAACATTTTACTTCTCAAAGCGCACTACTGAACTGGAATCTAAGTACCACAGCTTTGAGCTAGAAACGTTGGCTATAATATATGCTCTTAGGAGATTCAGGATATACTTACAAGGAGCGAAATTTAAAATAATCACTGATTGCAATTCATTAACGATGACGCTAAATAAAAAAGAAATAAATCCGAGAATAGCTAGGTGGGCTCTTGAATTGCAAAATTATGATTATATTTTAGAACACCGAAGTGGGTCTAAAATGCAACATGTAGATGCGCTTAGTCGCATGTCAGCGATATTGCTATTAGAAGAAAATACACTCGAACAAAATTTATCTATATGTCAGAACAAAGATGAAAGTATTAGTAAATTGAGGAAATTGTTAGAAACAAAAGAGAGTAGCTCGTACGAAATGAGGAGTGGATTAGTATATAGGAAGGTGGGGCAAAATATACTTTTTTATGTACCAAAAAGTATGGAAAGGAATATAATTCATAAATATCATGATGAAATGGGACACATGGGATGTGACAAAGTCTTAAATGCAATAATGAATACGTATTGGTTTCCAAAGATGAAGCAGAAGATAAAAGACTATATTGCGAATTGCTTGAAATGCATAGTTTATTCATCGAAATCAGGGAAACATGAAGGTTTATTACACAATATACCCAAAGGAGAAGAGCCATTTGATACTGTCCATATAGATCATTTTGGTCCAGTTCATTTGAGAAGATCGAAGAAAAAACATGTGTTTCTAGTAGTTGATGCGTTTACAAAGTTTACAAAGTTGTATGCAGTACGTTCTACTGGTACCGCAGAAGTTGTGAGTTGCTTGAAATCGTATTTCAACTCATATAGTAGACCAAAATTGATAGTATCCGATCGTGGTTCGGCATTTACTTCTAATGACTTCAGAGTTTTTCTTGGGGATTATAATGTACGACATGTTATGATAGCTACGGGTTCTCCTCAAGCTAATGGACAGGTCGAGCGGATAAATCGTAGCCTAGCTCCGATGATAGCAAAATTAACTAGCGCAGGTACTATATTTTCATTGGATAAGGTTCTGCCGGAAATTGAGTTCGCTTTAAATAACTTGGTCCATCGAAGCATAGGAATATGTCCAAGTCAGTTTCTTTTTGGTGTCCAACAAAGAGGAAAAGTGGTAGATTATATACGAGAAGGATTAGAAGATAAATACTCTCACAAGAATGAAAGAGATTTAATAGGTATGAGAAGGGAAGCCGCTGAGAAAATAGTCAAGTGTCAGGATTATAATAAAAAGTCAAAAGATAGGAACAGGAAATGTAAAGAGTATAAAGAGGGCGATTATGTGATGGTCAAGAATTTCATAAGTCAGCCAGGAGCATGTAGAAAAATAGCTCCAAAGTTTAAGGGCCCCTATCAAGTAAAAAAGGTTTTGCCTAATGATCGATATTTCCTAACGGATGTGGAAGGATTCCAATTAAGTCAGATTCCATACTCTGGGGTGTGGGAAGTTGCTAACATGAAGCCATGGTGGAAGGGTACGGAGGAAGTTTTGGTCAATCGAGACGATTGCAGGTCAGGATGGCCGAACTGTGGTAGTGCAAATAAAGAAAAGAGAACAAGAGAGAACTCAAGTAATAAAAAGGGTTGCTGCCAGTAGTCATACTTCACATGAGTGGAGTTCAGTTGTTCATTATACTTTTAAGTGTACGGTCGTCTGCTCGCGTCGGAGCAATTGAAATAAAAGTATTTTTATAGAAAACGTGAATTCAGTGTTTTATTTGTGTACCTTGAATATTGCTGCTTAAATAAGCTATATTATTGTTTAAGCTATTCTCGATACGTGTGTACCCCACAACACTCACGAGAACGAATGAAAATGAAGAGGAGATATACAGGTAATTAGATGAACTGCAAAATAAGGATTGAAAGATAGCTAAACTCAACCAACAACAAATCTCTATAGTTAGTACTACTCTAAAACAAAGTCAAACCCCTTTGAAAAATCTTATGGATAGACAGCAACCAAATGGCCTGAAAATAAAGGAGTTATTAGAACTATCCGAAGATTTCACCAAAATGCAATTGAGGCAGGAAATTGTAACAAGTATCCTCCTACAAGTCCTTGAAATAGAAACACGTCAAACTACGTTAATTGACATCATATTAGCGTCTAGAAATAACCAACTACATCCTTTGTTGATCTTCCCGACTACATATTCAACTATTTATAAAAGGTCGAATTGTATCTGCGAAAACAAATGTTTACCAATTTTATACCAAACTGCAGAAGTAAAGTCACATCTCTTACAGGAAAAACTTGTAATTAAAATTCGCATTACCCAAGATGCAGTTTTTTTAAAGTTATTTGTTTTCCGATACACCTTTCAGCGGGACATTATTTGGTACCCGATATAAAGTATTCCCATATAGATACTGTTGTGAGTCAAGATTAGCCACGGAGGTATCTTTGATGCAGGAGAGGAGGGCTTTGCACGCTCGCGGTTGCTCGGCTCAGCTCGTCGGACGGGGTGTTGTTCTTGCCCATTCACTTTACATCCTTGCTCTACAAACATTTGTATCGTGCAATTTTGTTCATCAAATAAAAAAATAAGAGAAGGAAGTTACTCTACTTAGACTTCGGACGGACAAAAAAAGATAGGAAAGAATGATAGGAGAAAATGAAATGAAAACCCGATCACTAACCTATGCCACTACCACTGAAAAAGACCAGGAATTTACCGCGATTCTAAAGTTACTAACCTAAGATAAACGTAAGCTACCCTAGGAAGTAAAATAAGCCCTAAAATAAATCTTAACTAACTTAAATCTATGGTTGGGTGTTGTAGAACGAGGGTAGACTCTGATTGGCGTTAACTTGGCAATGCCCAGTGTTGCAACTTTGACTACACATCAAATGTGCTTATCTTTACCTCCAAGTGGTAACCATCGGATACTGGTCTCATCCAACCGGATTTGACTTGCTAAACGATAAGTGCGAGTGTTGATAACACGACGAAAAACAGCAACACTATAAACACCCTGGTGAGAATGGCACGGATGAATACCCGGCCTGCTGTCCCAGGCGAACCTAGATGAGCTGCTCTGACATATTCGGACAACAGGTTGTCTAGGAATTTCAAGGGTTAGTCAGGCCCCTTGAACAGAGATGGTGGCGGATGAACCGAAAGGCCAACGGCAGCGCTCAATCCCGTAGTGGATACTGATGGCCCCGTGTCCTAGGGGTATCTAATAAATTGGAACTGGCCCTCCAGGTTGGGGGTTGTGCTTTGGGTTAACTACCCATTCACGGAAAAAACTATTGTTACGAAGCAACCAATAGCCTCGGAAAGGACTGATTTTATTGTTGACGACCCTGCTAAACGAAAAAAGGACAACGACGTTCGTATCTGCACCTGGAATGTGAGAACATTAAACAGGAGAGGTGCAGGCGAACAACTAGCGGAAGCCCTAAACTGCTACAAAGCAGACATTACTGCCATCCAGGAAATACGATGGGATGGGCCGGGCAAAAAGAGGATGAAAAACTGTGACATATACTACGGACCGTGTTATAGTGAGCAGAAACAGCGACTATTCGGATGCGGATTTGTTATAAGTGCCAGACTTAGGCAAGAAGTCTTATGTTTCCAAGACATTAGCGAACGCATAGTAACAATCCGCATCAAGGCCAAATTCGCCAACATAAGCCTTATATGCGCTCACGCTCCGACGGAAGAAAAAGATGATATAGCTAAGGATTGCTTCTACGAGCTCCTCGACAAAACCTATGAGCGACTACCGAAGTACGATGTTAAAATCGTGCTGGGAGATTTTAACGCAAAGGTAGGAAGAGAAGACATCTTTAGAAGTATTGTCGGAAAACATAGCCTACACGACAACACGTCTGGTAACGGACTTAGGCTAATTGATTTCGCTACGGAACGAAATGCCACTATAGCCAGCACACGGTTTCCTCACCTCGATATCCATAAGGGGACATGGCGGTCTCCAGATCAACGAACGGTCAACCAAATTGATCACATTGCGATAGATAAGAGGCACGCATCCAGTATTTTGGATGTCCGAACATTCCGAGGAGCTAACATCGACTCGGATCACTACCTTGTAGCAGCCAAGGTAAGAATGCGGATATCCACCACGCCACAACAATCCAGAAATACTGTGAAAAAATTTAATGTCGGAAGACTGCAATCGCAAGAGACCGCCAAGACCTTCGCACAACGCGTATCCCTTAACCTCTCGATTAACACCATACCACCAGCATCGAATGTCGAAGAGCAATGGCAACGATGCCAACAGGCCATTAGATCAGCCGCAACTGAAGTGCTAGGTTTCTCGCGCCCACCAGCAAGAAACCCCTGGTTTGATGAGGAATGCCGACAGATGCTCGCAGCCAAGAACGAGGCCTACAAGGCTAAGCTGCAGGTGAAGACGAGAGCTGCCATTGAGCTCTATAGGCAAAGAAGAAGGGAAGAACATCGGCTTTTCAGCAAGAAGAAAAAAGAGCAAGAAAAGCGCGCGATCGAGGATATAGAGAGGTGCCACTCCAGGAACGATGTTCGCAAGTTTTACCAAAGTGTAAAACGTCAAAGCCAAGGATACAAGGCTCGAACAGAATCCTGTCGAGATGAACAAGGAAATATTGTAGTTGAGACACAGTCGATGCTGAGGATATGGAAGAACCACTTCTGCAGACTGTTAAACGGCGATGACGAACAACATTCCGCTGTCAGGCAGAACGAACCATTCAATATTGGCAACGACAGCGAAAACTGCCAACCACCCGACCTGAGTGAAGTGAGGATAGCAATATCTAAACTCAAGCTTAATAAGGCTGCCGGAAATGACGGCCTTCCCGCTGAGCTCTATAAGGCCGGCGGAGATGACTTGGTAAGTAACATCCACCAACTCATAAGCCAAATCTGGTCGGATGAAAATATGCCTGAAGAATGGAACCTCAGCATCGTTTGCCCGATCCACAAAAAAGGAGACCCTCTGAACTGCGCCAACTACAGAGGCATAAGTCTCCTCAACATCGCCTACAAGATCCTATCTGCCGTAATATGTGAACGCCTGAAACCGTTTACCAACAACCTGATTGGCCCTTATCAGTGTGGTTTTAGGCCAGGAAAGTCCACAGCCGATCAAATTTTCACACTTCGGCAGATCCTGGAAAAAACTCAAGAAGTCCAAATCGATACCCACCACCTATTCATCGATTTCAAAGCCGCATATGACAGCATTTATAGAGACGAACTGTATAGAGCCATGTCTAGTTTTGGTATACCGCCCAAACTCGTCCGTTTGTGTAGGATGACGATGGAGAATTCTCGCTGCTCCATCAGGGTCGGAAACGACCTCACCGACACATTCGATACCAAAAAAGGATTTAGGCAAGGCGATGCGCTGTCATGTGACTTCTTTAATCTGATTCTTGAGAGAATTGTGCAAAACTCCAAAGCCAACACCAGAGGCACAATTTTCCAAAAGTCGGTGCAACTACTAGCATACGCTGACGATATTGACATCATTGGCAGGACTCAACGTGATGTCATAGCCACGTTTGCTAGTATAGAGAAGGAAGCGGCGAAAATGGGTTTAGCAGTAAATGAGGGTAAGACTAAGTATATGCTGTCATCACGAAAGGACTCACAACATCGACGAATTGGACAGAACGTCACCATTGACAGATATAACTTTGAGGTAGTACGGGACTTTGTCTACCTCGGCTCCGCTATTAACTCTGACAACAACATCTCGTCAGAAATTAAACGAAGAATTACTCTTGCCAACCGCTGTTTCTTCGGGCTAAGAAGGCAATTTAGTAGTAAAGCCCTCACTCGAACTACTAAGGAAACCCTATATAAGACCCTGATCATCCCAGTCCTGCTCTACGGCGCTGAAGCATGGACCGTATCAAAAGCGGATGAAGAAATCCTTGGTAGATTCGAGAGGAAAATTCTTCGAAAAATCTTCGGTCCCGTTTGCGTTGACGGGCTATGGAGACGAAGATTCAACCAAGAACTATACGAGCTGTACAGCGACATGCCCCTGGTCAAAAAACTCCGCATTGGACGTTTAAGATGGCTAGGACATGTAGAACGAATGGACACCAATACTCCGGCTCGCAGAGTCTTCGATTCCCAGCCAGACGTCGGACGCAGTAGAGGAAGACCTCGCCTTAAGTGGCGCGCACAAGTGGAAACCGACCTCAACCAACTTGGAGTGCGCAACTGGAGGCAGTTAGCTAAGGACCGGGCTAATTGGAGAGGCATGTTGGTTGAGGCCCAGGTTCATTCCGGACTGTAGCGCCACTTAAGGAAGGAAGGAAGGAACTTAAATCTAACCTAAAATACCCTACACACGATAAAAATCATTCCCGATATCTTTCCGAGATAATGGTTCATCAAGAACCCGAAATACGCCAGATGGTTTGGCAAAGGTTGGCCTGCCCACCCCACGTGTCCAATGACACATCCAATGGCTATCCTCCTGGCCAAGTCTATGAAGGATAGCCCCTAAAGTTCCTTTCAGTCACAACCTGAAAAGTCCGGATCAGTAACTGTGAGTCGTCGTCAGTCAAAGTCGTCTAAGTCATACTGTCCTGTTGTCTCCAGCCAACCCACCAATGGACGGTTCGCCCATCGTCCACACACCAAAACCAAAAGGTTTTAAACACCCATTAGATGACACAAGAACACTTCATATAATTTCAAAATACATATAATTCATCCTTTTTTTACAGTTAAATTTAAAACTAACGAAAGTCCTAATTCTGCTCTTAGTATCAAATTAGAGGAAAATTCAACAAAAAAAATATATATCATAAAATAATTACTCACGATTTCCGAGGAAGATCCACCGTTGTCCTGCCGGCAGCACGAGAATGGATGTATGCTGGAAAAGTTGACACAATAGTGCCTTAACGCGAACAAAATACCTAAATGCAGAACTACTGCTTCGCACAATATTAATTTAAAACAAACAAAAAAATAAAATTTAAAAATCCATGTAAAACAAAATTCCTTAAATTGTTTTAGGTTGCACTGTGGTTGTCCACTTTTCTACGCCACTGTGTACCCAACTTGTTATAATGTCTACAACATATCTTTGTTGTTGTTGGGCAATTATTGTTCACTGACTTTTGTCACTTCACTGTGCACTTTTTGGAGTTTTGCTAAAATGTTGGGGATTTGTGGTAATAATTGTTGATCAATTGAATCAAACACTGGCACGGGGGAGTTATGGCAGCAGAGTTTCAAAACGTTGTCAGTTTAGATGAAAGCTACACAAATGAAGTTGAAATTAAAAACACATCACCAATTTCTTGTCAGTCAAAAAACATACCTCGGCACTTAACAAAATTATTTACATATATACATGTATGTATAAATAAATTCCACCCCTTAGCTGAGTTCCACTGATGATCAAAGTCCTTATCCACAAAATCCTAAGTACGAGTTCTTTTAATAAAAGTAGGTACAATTTTATGATTAAAATTGTACTCACCCCAATGCAAAATTGTTTTACCAAAAAAATAAAAAAAATTGTGGTAATTGGCGGTGTACCACTGTACTTTGTGTCAGCTGTTTGCTTCGATATCTTTAGGCAAAGGGCACTGACTACCTACAACAACTATATACCTGATATGTACGTAATATCAGCCTCTTCGAAGATTTTGTATGTATGTATTGTACAACATATTTCTGATTTGGATTACCTACGCTATCCTCTTCTACTCTCCACCAACATCGAACGTATTGCTCAATGAAATGAATGTTCTTCCATTTTTTCTATCTAGTGACGTCATTTTATCATAATTTATTTTTCTTTGGTAAATAATTAACTTAAATTAAACATATACTTACAAAAATACTTATAAAACTCATCAGTATTACACAAACCACCTGCACTAACAAGAAACAACGAGATAAATATATATAAGGATAATTGATTTTACATGATACTTTCACAAAATTAACATAACATATTTATGAACACTTACTTTGTTTTATCCAAATTCTCCACTATACGAAGAAGTGTATAAAGAAGGAGACAAACACAGTGTAGTGAAGTGACAGTTGTAACGTCCACAACAAAAAAACTCGCTGATGGAGAATTGGGATTTTGCTGGTAGGTATGTAACAAGTTTCTTCATTCTATATAGCATAGCAAATAGTTTGTTTACATTTTTTATACCCTATCCCATAGGGGGGTATATTAGTTTTGATACTTAGTTTGTAACATAGAGAAATAATTTTGCTACATATACCTCAAAGTATATGGATCGACTCAGAATCGCTAGCTGAGTCGAATTAGCCATGTCTGTCTGTCCGTCCGTCCGTCCGTCCGTCCGTCTGTCTGTTGGTCACCGATTTTTGGGCCTTAAATTTTGAGCTAGGATAATGAAATTTGGTATATAGGATCCTCGTCCGTGCCACCAGAACAAGTGTAAAAATTTTTGAAATCCGCCCACTGCCACGCCCCCTTATTAGAAAAACTTATTTTTTGGCCAAACCGTAAGGAATTTCAAAAATGTGTCTGAGCAGCATATTTAGACAATCCTAATATCTATATTTCGTTCATACAAAGTTTTTTGCCACGCCCACTTTTTGGGGGCGTTTTTAGTAAAAAACGCTTTTTGTCCAAATTTTAAAACTTTCGAAACAAATTTTTATGCAAATACTTCCGCAATGGTAATATAAACATTTTGTCCATAGATCATTTTCACCTACGCCCACATTTTGGGGGCGTTTTCTTACAAAAACCATTTGTATACCCCATCCCAAGGCATTAGCAATAGAAATACGTTGTTTTTTGTCGAACCACAAAAGATTTTGAGAAACTGTCTGAGCAATATATTGTGACAATATCATTTTCTGTATTTCATCGCCATAAAGCCTATATTTTGAGGATATTAATTTAAAGGATGGGATGGGATAGGGTATTCAACGATCCGCATAGCGGATTGTAGCCTCTCATATGTTTTATATATATTTTTATACCCTATCCCATAGGGGGGTATATTAGTTTTGATACATAGTTTGTAACATAGAGAAATAATTTAGCTACATATACCTCAAAGTATATGGATCGACTCAGAATCGATAGCTGAGTCGATTTAGCCATGTCTGTCCGTCCGTCCGTCCGTACGTCACCAGTTTTTGGGCCTTAAATTTTGAGCTAGAAAGATGAAATTTGGTACACGTACTCCTTGTTGCTCCCAGCAGAACAAGTGTAAAAATTTTTGAAATCCGCCCACTGCCACGCCCCCTTTTTAGAAAAACGTATTTTTTGGCCAAACCATAAGGAATTTTGAAAAACTTTCTGAACAACATATTTAGACAATCTGAATATCTGTATTTCGTTCATACAAAGTTTTTTGCCACGCCCACTTTTTTGGGGCGTTTTTAATTAAAAACGTTTTTCGGTCAAATTTTAAAATTTTCGAAAAAAACTTTTGATGCAGAATCATTAGTAATATAAATATGAACATTTCGTCCATAGACCATTTTAACCCACCCCCACTTTTTGGGGGCGTTTTTATATAAAAACCATTTTTATACACTACCCCATAACATATGCAGCAGAAAACCTTGTCTTTTGTAGAACCGCAAAATTGTTTTGTAAGCAGTCCGAAGAACTTGTTGTCACTATATCATTTTTTCTATTTTATCCACATCGTGTTTTTAGCCATGCCCCCTTTTTTGGGGATTTTAGTTTTATGGATAGGATGGGATAGGGTATTCAACGATCCGCACAGCGGATTGTAGCCTTCTCATATGTTTTTTTTATAGGTTTAGCTGAGCAAGGAAGGATACCGTACTGTGCTGCGGATCCAGAGATCACTGAAGGTGGGAAATGCCCGTGTACAGTGAGGCACATCTTGTAAATATGGCTTATACGTAATATTTATACCCTATCCCATAGGGGTATATTAGTTTTGATACTTAGTTTGTAACATAGAGAAATAATTTAGCTACATATACCTCAAAGTATATGGATCGACTCAGAATCGCTAGCTGAGTCGATTAAGCCATGTCTGTCTGTCCGTCCGTCCGTCCGTCCGTCTGTACGTCACCGATTTTTAGGCCTTAAATTTTGAGCTAGGATAATGAAATTTGGTATATAGGATCCTCGTCTCTGCCTACGGAACAAGTGTAAAAATTTTTGAAATCCGCCCACTGCCACGCCCCCTTTTAAGAAAAACTCAGTTTTTGACCAAACCGTAAGGAATTTTAAAAAAGTTTCTGAACAACATATTTAGACAATATTAATATCTATATTTCGTTCATATAAAGTTTTTTGCCACGCCCACTTTTTGGGGGCGTTTTCAATTAAAAACTGTTTTCGGTCAAATTTTAAATTTTTCGAAAAAAATTTTGATGCAGAATCATTAACATTATTAATATGAACATTTCGTCTTTATACCATTTTAACCCACGCCCACTTTTTGGGGGCGTTTTTATATTAAAACCATTTTTATACACTACCCCATAACATATGCAGGAGAAAACCTAGTCTTTTGTAGAACCGCAAAATTGTTTTGTAAGCAGTCTGAAGAACTTGTTGTCACTATATCATTTTTTCTATTTTATCCACATCGTGTTTTAAGCCATGCCCCCTTTTTTGGGGATTTTAGTTTTATGGATAGGATGGGATAGGGTATTCAACGATCCGCACAGCGGATTGTAGCCTTCTCATATGTTTTTATTTTGTTTTGTAGGCATCAAAGGGACTTTTGGAGGATGGGGGATCCAGAAGAGTGTGAATATGTGCAGAGGATTGTGTTTAATGTTATGTTAAATTTTAATCAAAATATAAAAAAAAATTGTTTTGTTTACCTCAACAATATATATATTTTTAACTTTCTCTTACAAAGAGAAAGATATTGTTTTCGTGAAAATTTTCGACCTCGAGATTTTGATTGATTCTAACACTACGATGATAGCGGAGCCTAAAAAAGTGGTTTTTTGAATTCCGTCCGTCGGTCCGTCTGTCCGTGATCGTCTCCCCAGCCTAAACGGCTAGACCGATTTTCTTCAAACTTCGTATACAAGCTAGTTTTAGTCATAATTCTAGGCCATTTTTTTTGTTTGCTTTTAGCCATGTTAATAATGGTACCTGCTATACAAAAATTACACATAACCTCAATTTTCTCGAAAACGGCTCTTACGATTTTGATTAAACTTTATATATACTATAACCATATTAGCTTCAACAAAACTGCATACCCAGTTTTTTCGAGAAAATCCATATAACGGATTTTGTCATTAAGGCCATATAAGGAAAATTGATAATTTCTCGCAAACTATTATGTCAAATTGAATGAAATTCAATATATATACTACTATTACAGCTTGAAGCAATTCCACATAATTAGTTTTAGCCCAACTATCACTAAACGGAATTTTCAGTTTTGGCCAATAACGGAAAATCATTATTATTCACATTGACATCGATTTCTTCATATATCGGAGTAAACATTCGTATAAACTCATTTCGACATTATTTATATAATTAATCAAAATGCGTACTATTTGATCTAACGCCTAACTCGCTGTGAAAGAGAAAGTTGCGTACGACCCAGTCGTGCACCCACCACTCGTTTTTTTTTTTATACCCTATCCCATAGGGGGGTATATTAGTTTTGATACATAGTTTGTAACATAGAGAAATAATTTAGCTACATATACCTCAAAGTATATGGATCGACTCAGAATCGATAGCTGAGTCGATTTAGCCATGTCTGCCCGTCCGTCCGTCCGTACGTCACCAGTTTTTGGGCCTTAAATTTTGAGCTAGAAAGATGAAATTTGGTACACGTACTCCTTGTTGCTCCCAGCAGAACAAGTGTAAAAATTTTTGAAATCCGCCCACTGCCACGCCCCTTTTTAGAAAAACGTATTTTTTGGCCAAACCATAAGAAATTTTGAAAAACTTTCTGAACAACATATTTAGACAATCTGAATATCTGTATTTCGTTCATACAAAGTTTTTTGCCATGCCCACTTTTTGGGGGCGTTTTTAATTAAAAACGTTTTTCGGTCAAATTTTAAAATTTTCGAAAAAACTTTTGATGCAGAATCATTAGTAATATAAATATGAACATTTCGTCCATAGACCATTTTAACCCACGCCCACTTTTTGGGGGCGTTTTTATATAAAAACCATTTTTATACACTACCCCATAACATATGCAGGAGAAAACCTTGTCTTTTGTAGAACCGCAAAATTGTTTTGTAAGCAGTCCGAAGAACTTGTTGTCACTATATCATTTTTTCTATTTTATCCACATCGTGTTTTTAGCCATGCCCCCTTTTTTGGGGATTTTAGTTTTATGGATAGGATGGGATAGGGTATTCAACGATCCGCACAGCGGATTGTAGCCTTCTCATATGTTTTTTTTTTTTGTGAAGAGGCCTGCCGTAACAGGCTCGACGACGTTGAACAAGTGGTCACGCGGTCAACGGCCTCGTAAAAGAAAAGAAAGGCCTTGAACAAATTCGTTTTATAAGCGAGCGTGAAACTCATTCGAACGTGTGGCAAGGGCCCACTCCCTGAGATATCTCAGATTCTACCAAATGTGGTAGCCGGGCTTATCGTTCGTAACATCCTAACTAATGGCTTTATTATCACAGATAACTTTGCTTTAAATAAGTTGACAATAAATAACATATAATTAAATAACCTCTAAAATAAATAAATAAATAATCTTTAAACAATCACTAATAAATAACATAAATATTATGATAACTAGCTACAAACAAATAAATAATATTAGATACATAACAGATCAGGTACGTTGTTTTTGCTTTGTCGCTAAATCGTCCACAAAATTGACACCTAAATATAGCGGATATTTTAAGCTGGGGACCACTAATAGCTCTACCTTTTTACTCTTCTTACCCCAAGATACAGTAGTCGTAAAGCGTCCTAGTATCGGTGTGTGCTTTCCGTCTGTGGTCCTTATGTTTTTAGTCATCCTAGTCATCGTTATGTTATGTCCTTGTAAAAATTGCACACCCCCCTTTCCTAGACAACTAACGGAGGCCCTACTATCTAACAAGCCAAGTATGTCTTCACCGTCAATCCTTACTTTTGCATACGGCCTGTTATCGTCATTAATTGATATCACCGATGCTAATATGGCTCTCTTTCGTTGTCTAGTTATTGCACATTTTTCCCTTAGCCTTTGAATTTTTCTGTAGTTTCTTGTCGTTTGTTTTAAATTATTGGTTGTCTGTGGTGTAGGTTTGTCGATTGTATTTGGTAATAGTTGATGGAATCGTTCTTGTTCATGTAGTTCCGTTTGGCAGTCGTTGTTGCACCAGTCATTAGTATTTATATGGTTAGTTCTTTCGTATTTCGTTTGTGTATTGGTTTTAGGTTTCTGTAGTACTGCGATATCTACTTTCTCGTTCTCTAAGTTCTCACGACGTTTATTTCTTGTCGGATGCCCTAGTCTTCCCTCGATATCCGGGACCTGTTGTCTAGATCTTCTTACGGATAGATGTTTTTCCGCGCGTCTGCAATGTTCTTTCAGGTCTTGTATGCTATTAATCTCACAACTAAAAATCAGTGTTGCCACTTCGTCTCTTACGTTTTGTCTTAGTATATCAATTAGGTCGAGTTCGTGTAGTCTGTTAGTCATTTCAAGATTCATAGATCGAATGTCACTGTAATAGTCATCAAATGTCTCTTGGGGTAGTTGTTTTCTATCCTGAATTTCTTTCATAATTTCGTAATCCCGCTTATTGTGCCCAAATTGTATCAAGAGCTCCGTTTTGAGGTCTTGATAGCTCAGCTGATCGTTACAATCGTTTTCTTGTAGCACTTGCGAATACCAGTTTTCAGCTTGACCGGATACTAAGAAGTGGAATTGGGATGAAAGTTGATCGTCAGTGATCCCATTTCTTCTCTTTAAAGTCTCTAATCTAAATACGAAACTTTTGACTGACATTCCGTTCGGTGATCCATCAAACCTCAACCCCCATTTACGTATAGGAATGCTTGCTTCTTGTCTACTATCATGCGGTAGGTTGCGTCCTGGTTTACTGTCGTTAGTACATCGTGGAGTCTTTGAATTGGTTATATTTTGTTGGTGCGTTCGTAAAGATGAGTCTCTGTGCTCTGTAATAGCGAGTTCCAAGTCAGTAACCTTCTCTTGCAAAACTTTTAAACTATTATTGAAGGTGTCCATTATATTTTTCATAGTGTCCAACATTATGCTGACTTGATTCTCGCTTAAAGCACTGGAAACTGCATCTTCAATAAGTCGGGTTAAGTGTTTGTCCTTTACTGTCGTTTGTCTTCGTGAGTAACTGTCATCTATGTAGTCGTCAAACGGTTGTTTCTTCGTTTGCCCTAGGTGTTTTACAGTTGTTGTTATAAGAGCACTGGTTTGCTTTTTGTCAGTTTGGTCTTGGTTCGAAACTCTGCTG
This sequence comes from Rhingia campestris, assembly GCA_932526625.1. Classification (NCBI taxonomy): domain Eukaryota; kingdom Metazoa; phylum Arthropoda; class Insecta; order Diptera; family Syrphidae; genus Rhingia; species Rhingia campestris. The sequence goes on from OW052184.1 coordinate 81,264,196, forward strand.
TCATGATCCCTACCCCTATTTGCATTAGGAACACTTGACTGGTGTGAAGAGGGGTCCTCGGTACAAACGAAACAATTTATTGGGCTTTCAGCCATTCTACCTAGTGTCAAATTGTTGATCCGAATTTGATAACAAATTTTTTTTTTTTTTTAGGGAATTTCTGATAGGCTAAAGTTTGATTATTCACAAAAAGAATATATTATATGTATTTATATCTAGTCTTTGAAAGTGATTTTGATTTTATTTGTTTGATTTAGAATTATGGCTGGTGTGTGAATTCAGTGCGGGTTATCCAGTACAACATTGGTGAATTGTAAGTTTATCTTATTAATTTCGTTCCGTTATATCAAAAGTCATGTCGAGTTGTGACTGATATTTCGAACTCTTGACGAGATGTTGAAACATTTCCCTTCGTGCCTTACCACACTTGTAAACTGGCTATGCTATCTACAAGGCTGGCTAGGTCCTTGCAGGCTATGTTTCAATACGGCCAAAGCTTCTAGATCCACTGCTCACGCCTCACATAAGATCAGACCGAAGTCTGGTACCTTTGGCAGCAGCTAGCAGTTAGCGCTATCCACCTTAGCCCGCTTTCGATCTTCGCACAAACTTCCAGCTACCTCACAATATCCTTGGCTACTTGCTGAGGATAGGACAGCCACTTTCAGTTTTTATCGAAAACCAAAAGCTTAAACAGTTTGTGATCGGTAAAAGAAAGTTAAAATAGAAAAGTGAAATAATGAAAGTTTGAAATATTACTTATCGCGTGAGGCTATTGTAATCCTAGGCGACGATCTTCGAAGAGAGAAAATCGTCCCCTTGAAGTCACAATCGGCCTCGAAGCCGATATACTCGTTGGGCGCCATTGTTGTGAGTCAAGATTAGCCACGGAGGTATCTTTGATGCAGAAGAGGAGGGCTTTGCACGCTCGCGGTTGCTCGGCTCAGCTCGTCGGACGGGGTGTTGTTCTTGCCCATTCACTTTACATCCTTGCTCTACAAACATTTGTATCGTGCAATTTTGTTCATCAAATAAAAAAATAAGAGAAGGAAGTTACTCTACTTAGACTTCGGACGGACAAAAAAAGATAGGAAAGAATGATAGGAGAAAATGAAATGAAAACCCGATCACTAACCTATGCCACTACCACTGAAAAAGACCAGGAATTTACCGCGATTCTAAAGTTACTAACCTAAGATAAACGTAAGCTACCCTAGGAAGTAAAATAAGCCCTAAAATAAATCTTAACTAACTTAAATCTAACCTAAAATACCCTACACACGATAAAAATCATTCCCGATATCTTTCCGAGATAATGGTTCATCAAGAACCCGAAATACGCCAGATGGTTTGGCAAAGGTTGGCCTGCCCACCCCACGTGTCCAATGACACATCCAATGGCTATCCTCCTGGCCAAGTCTATGAAGGATAGCCCCTAAAGTTCCTTTCAGTCACAACCTGAAAAGTCCGGATCAGTAACTGTGAGTCGTCGTCAGTCAAAGTCGTCTAAGTCATACTTTCCTGTTGTCTCCAGCCAACCCACCAATGGACGGTCCGCCCATCGTCCACACACCAAAACCAAAAGGTTTTAAACACCCATTAGATGACACAAGAACACTTCATATAATTTCAAAATACATATAATTCATCCTTTTTTTTTACAGTTAAATTTAAAACTAGCGAAAGTCCTAATTCTGCTCTTAGTATCAAATTAGAGGAAAATTCGACAAAAAAAATATATATCATAAAATAATTACTCACGATTTCCGAGGAAGATCCACCGTTGTCCTGCCGGCAGCACGAGAATGGATGTATGCTGGAAAAGTTGACACAATAGTGCCTTAACGCGAACAAAATACCTAAATGCAGAACTACTGCTTCGCACAATATTAATTTAAAACAAACAAAAAAATAAAATTTAAAAATCCATGTAAAACAAAATTCCTTAAATTGTTTTAGGTTGCACTGTGGTTGTCCACTTTTCTACGCCACTGTGTACCCAACTTGTTATAATGTCTACAACATATCTTTGTTGTTGTTGGGCAATTATTGTTCACTGACTTTTGTCACTTCACTGTGCACTTTTTGGAGTTTTGCTAAAATGTTGGGGATTTGTGGTAATAATTGTTGATCAATTGAATCAAACACTGGCACGGGGGAGTTATGGCAGCAGAGTTTCAAAACGTTGTCAGTTTAGATGAAAGCTACACAAATGAAGTTGAAATTAAAAACATATGAGAAGGCTACAATCCGCTGTGCGGATCGTTGAATACCCTATCCCATCCTATCCATAAAACTAGAATCCCCAAAAAAGTGGGCATGGCTAAAAACACGATGTGGATAAAATAAAAAAATGATATAGTGACAACAAATTCTTCAGGCTGCTTACAAAACACTTTTACGGTTCTACAAAAGACAAGGTTTTCTCCTGTATATGTTAAGGGGTAGTGTATAAAAATGGTTTTTATATAAAAACGCCCCAAAAAGTGGGCGTGGGTTAAAATGGTATAAAGACGAAATGTTCATATTAATAATGTTAATGATTCTGCATCAAAATTTTTTTCGAAAAAATTCAAATTTGACCGAAAACAGTTTTTTATTGAAAACGCCCCCAAAAAGTGGGCGAGGCAAAAAACTTTATATGAACGAAATATAGATATTACGATTCTGTAAATATGCTGTACAGACACTTTTTTAAAATTCTTTACGGTTTTGCCAAAAATTACGTTTTTCTAAAAAGGGGCCGTGGCAATGGGCGGATTTCAAAAATTTTTACACTTATTCTGGTGACTCGGACAAGGATCCTATATACCAAATTTCATTATCCTAGCTCAAAATTTAAGGCCGAAAAATCGGTGACGAACAGACAGACGGACGGACGGACGGACGGACGGACGGACAGACAGACATGGCTAATTCGACTCAGCTAGCGATTCTGAGTCGATCCATATACTTTGAGGTATATGTAGCAAAATTATTTCTCTATGTTACAAACTATGTATCAAAACTAATATACCCCCCTATGGGATAGGGTATAAACACATCACCAATTTCTTGTCAGTCAAAAAACATACCTCGGCACTTAATAAAATTATTTACATATATACATGTATGTATAAATAAATTCCACCCCTTAGCTGAGTTCCACTGATGATCAAAGTCCTTATCCACAAAGTTCGAGTACGAGTTCTTTTAATAAAAGTAGGTACAATTTTATGATTAAAATTGTACTCACCCCAATGCAAAATTGTTTTACCACAAAAATAAAAAAAATTGTGGTAATTGGCGGTGTACCACTGTACTTTGTGTCAGCTGTTTGCTTCGATATCTTTAGGCAAAGGGCACTGACTACCTACAACAACTATATACCTGATATGTACGTAATATCAGCCTCTTCGAAGATTTTGTATGTATGTATTGTACAACATATTTCTGATTTGGATTACCTACGCTATCCTCTTCTACTCTCCACCAACATCGAACGTATTGCTCAATGAAATGAATGTTCTTCCATTTTTATACCCTATCCCATAGGGGGGTATATTAGTTTTGATACTTAGTTTGTAACATAGAGAAATAATTTTGCTACATATACCTCAAAGTATATGGATCGACTCAGAATCGCTAGCTGAGTCGAATTAGCCATGTCTGTCTGTCCGTCCGTCCGTCCGTCCGTCCGTCTGTCTGTTCGTCACCGATTTTTGGGCCTTAAATTTTGAGCTAGGATAATGAAATTTGGTATATAGGATCCTTGTGCGAGTCACCAGAACAAGTGTAAAAATTTTTGAAATCCGCCCACTGCCACGCCCCATTTTTAGAAAAACTTATTTTTTGGCCAAACCGTAAGGAATTTCAAAAAAAGGTCTGAGCAGGATATTTAGACAATCCTAATATCTATATTTCGTTCATACAAAGTTTTTTGCCACGCCCACTTTTTGGGGGCGTTTTTAGTAAAAAACGTTTTTTGTCCAAATTTTGAAACTTTCGAAAAAATTTTTGATGCAAATACTTCCGCAATGGTAATATAAACATTTTGTCCATAGATCATTTTCACCTACGCCCACATTTTGGGGGCGTTTTCTTACAAAAACCATTTGTGTACCCCATCCCAAGGCATTAGCAATAGAAATACGTTGTTTTTTGTCGAACCACACAAGATTTTGAGAAACTGTCTGAGCAAAATATTGTGACAATCTCATTTTCTGTATTTCATCGCCATAAGGCCTATATTTTGAGGATATTAATTTAAAGGATGGGATGGGATAGGGTATTCAACGATCCGCATAGCGGATTGTAGCCTCTCATATGTTTCTATCTAGTGACGTCATTTTATCATAATTTATTTTTCTTTGGTAAATAATTAACTTAAATTAAACTCATCAGTATTACACAAACCACCTGCACTAACAAGAAACAACGAGATAAATATACATAAGGATAATTGATTTTACATGATACTTTCACAAAATTAACATAACATATTTATGAACACTTACTTTGTTTTATCCAAATTCTCCACTATACGAAGAAGTGTATAAAGAAGGAGACAAACACAGTGTAGTGAAGTGACAGTTCTAACGTCCACAACAAAAAAAAACTCGCTGATGGAGAGTTGGGATTTTGCTGGTAGGTATGTAACAAGTTTCTTCATTCTATATAGCATAGCAAATAGTTTGTTTACATTTTTATACCCTATCCCATAGGGGTATATTAGTTTTGATACTTAGTTTGTAACATAGAGAAATAATTTTGCTACATATACCTCAAAGTATATGGATCGACTCAGAATCGCTAGCTGAGTCGATTAAGCCATGTCTGTCTGTCCGTCCGTCTGTACGTCACCGATTTTTAGGCCTTAAATTTTGAGCTAGGATAATGAAATTTGGTATATAGGATCCTCGTCTCTGCCTACAGAACAAGTGTAAAAATTTTTGAAATCCGCCCACTGCCACGCCCCCTTTTAAGAAAAACTCAGTTTTTGACCAAACCGTAAATAATTTTAAGAAAGTTTCTGAACAACATATTTAGACAATATTAATATCTATATTTCGTCCATATAAAGTTTTTTGCCACGCCCACTTTTTGGGGGCGTTTTCAATAAAAAACTGTTTTCGGTCAAATTTAAAATTTTTCGAAAAAAATTTTGATGCAGAATCATTAACTTTATTAATATGAACATTTCGTCTATATACCATTTTAACCCACGCCCACTTTTTGGGGGCGTTTTTATATAAAAACCATTTTTATACACTACCCCATAACATATGCAAGAGAAAACCTTGTCTTTTGTAGAACCGTTAAAGTGTTTTTTGTAAGCAGTCTGAAGAATTTGTTGTCACTATATCATTTTTTCTATTTATCCACATCGTGTTTTTAGCCATGCCCCCTTTTTAGGGGATTTTAGTTTTATGGATAGGATGGGATAGGGTATTCAACGATCCGCACAGCGGATTGTAGCCTTCTCATATGTTTTTATACCCTATCCCATAGGGGTATATTAGTTTTGATACTTAGTTTGTAACATAGAGAAATAATTTAGCTACATATACCTCAAAGTATATGGATCGACTCAGAATCGCTAGCTGAGTCGAATTAGCCATGTCTGTCTGTCCGTCCGTCCGTCCGTCCTTCCGTCCGTACGTCACCAGTTTTTGGGCCTTAAATTTTGAGCTAGAAGGATGAAATTTGGTACACGTGCTCTTTGTTGCTCCCAGCAGAACAAGTGTAAACATTTTTGAAATCCGCCCACTGCCACGCCCCTTTTTTAGAACAACGTATTTTTTGGCCAAACCATAAGGAATTTTGAAAAACTTTCTGAACAACATATTTAGATAATCTGAATATCTGTATTTCGTTCATATAAAGTTTTTAGCCACGCCCACTTTTTGGGGGCGTTTTTAATAAAAAACGTTTTTCGGTCAAATTTTAAAATTTTCGAAAAAAATTTTGATGCAGCATCATTAGTAATATAAATATGAACATTTCGTTCATAGACCATTTTAACCCACCCCCACTTTTTGGGGGCGTTTTTATATAAAAAACATTTTTATACCCTACCCCATAACATATGCAGGAGAAAACCTTGTCTTTTGTAGAACCGTAAAAGTTTTTTATAAGCGGTCTGAAGAATTTGTTGTCACCATGTCATTTTCTTTATTTTATCCATATCGTATTTTTAGCCATGTCCACTTTTTGGGAATTTTAGTTTTACAGAAAGGATGGGATAGGGTATTCAACGATCCGCACAGTGGATTGTAGCCTTCTCATATGTTTTTTATACCCTATCCCATAGGGGTATATTAGTTTTGATACATAGTTTGTAACATAGAGAAATAATTTAGCTACATATACCTCAAAGTATATGGATCGACTCAGAATCGATAGCTGAGTCGATTTAGCCATGTCTGTCCGTCCGTCCGTCACCAGTTTTTGGGCCTTAAATTTTGAGCTAGAAGGATGAAATTTGGTACACGTGCTCTTTGTTGCTCCCAGCAGAACAAGTGAAAAAAATTTTTGAATTCCGCACACTGCCACGCCCCCTTTTTAGAAAAACGTATTTTTTGGCCAAACCATAAGGAATTTTGAAAAACTTTCTGAACAACATATTTAGACAATCTAAATATCTGTATTTCGTTCTTAAAAAGTTTTTTGCCACGCCCAATTTTTGGGGGCGTTTTTAATAAAAAACGTTTTTCGGTCAAATTTTAAAATTTTCGAAAAATATTTTGATACAGAATCATTAGTAATATAAATATGAACATTTCGTCTATAGACTATTTTAACCCACGCCCACTTTTTGGGGGCGTTTTTATATAAAAACCATTTTTATACACTACCCCATAACATATGCAGGAGAAAACCTTGTCTTTTGTAGAACCGTCAAAGTTTTTTGTAAACAGTCTGAACAATTTGGTGTCACCATGTCATTTTCTTTATTTTATCCACATCGTGTTTTTAGCCATGTCCACTTTTTGGGGATTTTAGTTTTACAGATAGGATGGGATAGGGTATTCAACGATCCGCACAGTGGATTGTAGCCTTCTCATATGTTTATACATTATCCCATAGGGGGGTATATTAGTTTTGATACTTAGTTTGTAACATAGAGAAATAATTTTGCTACATATACCTCAAAGTATATGGATCGACTCAGAATCGCTAGCTGAGTCGATTAAGCCATGTCTGTCTGTCCGTCCGTCCGTCTGTCCGTCCGTCCGTCCGTCCGTCTGTGTGTCACCGATTTTTGGGCCTTAAATTTTGAGCTAGAGTGTTGAAATTTGGTATATAGACTCTCTGGCCGACGGACCAGAACAAGTTTAAACATTTTTAAAATCCGCCCACTGGCAAAAACGTAGTTTAAAGCCAAACCGTAAGTAAATTAAAAAAAGTGTCTGAGCAGAATATTAAGACAATCCTTATATCTATATTTCGTTCATACAAAGATTTTTGCCACGCCCACTTTTTGGGGGCGTTTTTAGTAAAAAACGCTTTTTGTCCAAATTTTAAAACTTTCGAAAAAATGTTTGATGCAAATACTTCCGCAATGGTAATATAAACATTTTTTTAATAGATCATTTTCACCTACGCCCACATTTTGGGGGCGTTTTCTTACAAAAATCATTTTTATACCCCATCCCATCCCATTTTTGATGCAAATACTTCCGCAATGGTAATATAAACATTTTGTCCATAGATCATTTTCACCTACGCCCACATTTTGGGGGCGTTTTCTTACAAAAACCATTTGTATACCCCATCCCAAGGCATTAGCAATAGAAATACGTTGTTTTTTGTCGAATCACAAAAGATTTTGAGAAACTGTCTGAGCAATATATTGTGACAATGCCATTTTCTGTATTTCATCGCCATAAGGCCTATATTTTGAGGATATTAATTTTAAGGATGGGATGGGATAGGGTATTCAACGATCCGCACAGCGGGTTGTAGCCTCTCATATGTTTGAAGATTATATCTATCAAATGTTGGCCGTTGCTACGTCGCAGATGGTCCATCCGTTGAGTCCAATTTTCGATCACTCGTTCGAGCATTTCGACTGGTAACTGGCGAATGACACGCGTGATGTTTTCCTCCAAGGCCTGAATCGAAGCGGGTTTGTCGGCATAAGCTTTTGACATTCCTCACAGAACGTGAATTTTCATAATAGAGTTGAACAACTTGTAAACGTTGTTCACGCGTAAGTCTTTCCATTAAGAAATGCCAAACAATACTAAACAAAAATAACATGACAGCATGACACGACTCATACGTGATCTGTCAAAAAAGGCTATTGAAAAAAGTATCTCTACTTGGATCACCCGTTATTAGCATCAAAAGCTTTTTTCAAAAATGTTAAAATTTGGACAAAAAGTGTTTTTACTAAAATCGCCCCAAAAAAGTGGGCGAGGCAAAAAGCTTTATATGAACGAAATATAGATATTCACATTGCCTAAATAAATGGCATTTTGAAAATGTTTACACTAGTTTTATAGCTCAAAATTTAAGGCCTTAATCGATTCAGCTCGTGATTCCGAGTCGATCCATATACTTTGAGGTATATTATGTAGCTTAATAATTTCTCTATGTTACAAACTATGTATCAAAACTAATATACCCTTATGGGACAGGGTATAAACATATGAGAGGCTACAATCCGCTATGCGGATCGTTGAAAACCCTATCCCATCCCATCCTTAAAATTAATATCCTCAAAATATAGGCCTTATGGCGATGAAATACAGAAAATGGCATTGTCACAATATATTGCTCAGACAGTTTCTCAAAATCTTTTGTGGTTCGACAAAAAACAACGTATTTCTATTGCTAATGCCTTGGGATGGGGTATACAAATGGTTTTTGTAAGAAAACGCCCCCAAAATGTAGGCGTAGGTGAAAATGATCTATGCACAAAATGTTTATATTACCATTGCGGAAGTATTTGCATCAAAATTTTTTTCGAAAGTTTTAAAATTTGGACAAAAAGCGTTTTTTTACTAAAAACGCCCCCAAAAAGTGGGCGTGGCAAAAAACTTTGTATGAATGAAATATAGATATTAGGATTGTCTAAATATGCTGCTCAGACACTTTTTTGAAATTCCTTACGGTTTGGCCAAAAAATAAGTTTTCCTAAAAAGGGGGCGTGGCAGTGGGCGGATTTCAAAAATGTTTACACTTGTTCTGTAGGCAGAGACGAGGATCCTATATACCAAATTTCATTATCCTAGCTCAAAATTTAAGGCCTAAAAATCGGTGACCAGACGGACGGACGGACGGACAGACAGACATGGCTTAATTGACTCAGCTAGCGATTCTGAGTCGATCCATATACTTTGAGGTATATGTAGCAAAATTATTTCTCTATATTACAAACTAAGTATCAAAACTAATATACCCCTATGGGATAGGGTATAAAAATGGGCGTGGGTTATAATGATTTGAAAACGAAATGTTTATTTTATCAAAATTCATAACCAATGGTTCTGCATCAACATTTTTTCAAATATTTTAAAATTATACCTAAACATACGAGGGGCTACAATCCGCTTTGCGGTGCGTTGAATACCCTATCCCATCCCATCCTTAATATTAATATCTCCAAAAAGTGGGCTTTATGGGCCTATAATATAGAAAATGACATTGTCACAACATATTGTTCAAATAGTTTATCAGAATCTTTTGTTGTTTGACAAAAAACATCGTTTTTCTCCAGCATATGCTATGGGGTAGGGTATACAATCGGTTTTTGTAAGAAAACGCCCCCAAAAAGTGGGCGTGGCAAAAAACTTTATATTGATTGATTTATATTGAATATAGATATTACGATTCTCTAAATATGCTGCTCAGACACTTTTTTTAAATTCCTTACGGTTTGGTCAAAAAATACCTTTTCCTAAAAAAGAGGCGTGGCAGTAGGCGGATTTCAAAAATGTTTACACTTGTTCTGGTGGCACGGACGAGGATCCTATATACCAAATTTCATTATCCAGCTCAAAATTTAAGGCCCAAAAATCGGTGACGAACAGACAGACGGACGGACAGACAGACATGGCTTATTCGACTCAGCTAGCGATTCTGAGTCAATCCATATACTTTGAGGTATATTTTACAAAATTATTTCTATATGTTACAAACTAAGTATCAAAACTTATACCCCTATGGGATAGGGTATAAAAAGGTTTTTTTTTTACTGAAAACTATCCCAAAAAGTGGGCGTGGCAAAAAAAAATTATTAAGACGAAATATATATATATTTTGCTCAGTAACTTTTTCAAAAATTTTTACGGTTTGGCAAAAAACTACGTTTTCCCAAAAATGTGGCGTGGGATTGGGCGGATTTTAAACATTTTTAAACTTGTACTGCTGGGAGCAACAAAGACCACGTGTACCAAATTTCATAACTCTGCTCAGACGGGCAGACGGACGGACAGACATGGCTAAATCGACACAGCTATCGATACTGAGTCGATCCATATACTTTGAGGTATATCTAGCTTAAATATTTCTCTATGTTACAAACTATGTATCAAAACTTATATACCCCTATGCTATAGGGTATACATTTTTAGAAGATTACAATACCCTATCCCATCCTATTCTTAAAAGTAATATCCCCAAATTGAGTGCTTAATGGTAATTAAATATAGAAAATGACTATGTCACAAGATATTGTTAGGACAGTTTATCAAAATCTTTTATGGTTCGTTAAAAATAAAAGGTTTTTCTATGCCTTGGGGTAGGGTATAAAAATCGTTTTTGTAGGAAAACGCCCAAAAAAATTGGGCGTGGGTTAAAATGATGTAAAGGCAATATGTTCATATTATCATATTAAATGATCTTGCATCAAAAGTTTTTTCAAATATTTTAAATTTACAAAAAAACCTTTTTTAATAAAAACGCCACCAAAAAGTGGGCGTGGTAAAAAAAATTTATATATATGTAATATAGATATTGCGGTTCTCAAAATATGTTGATTAAACAGTTTTTCAAAATTCCGTACGGTTTGGCCGAAAACTACGTTTTTCTAAAAAGCAGTAGGGGGATTTCAAAACTGTTTACACTTATTGTGCTGGGAGCTAAAAAGAGCACGGGTACCAAATTTTATCATTCTAGCTCAATATTTAAGTTTTTTTTACTTAAAATGTACCCAAAAAGATTGCGTGGCAAAAAACTTTTTATAACCGAAATATAGATATTAAGGTCCTCTCAATATGCTGCTCAGACACTTGTTAGGAGTCAGGGTCGGGCCACAGAGGCTTCTTCAGTGTAGGTGAGGAGGGCATGGCACGTTTGTGGTTGCTCAGCTTCAGCTCGTCGGACGGGGTAGTTCTTTCCCGCTCACCACACACCACCTGCTCAACAAACATTTGTTCGTGCCGATAAATATAAGAAAAGGAAAAGAGGAAGAGAGCTACTTTAAATCGACTGCGGACGGACTAAAAATGATAGGAAAGAAAGAAAAGAAACCACTACACAAGAACTAATGCCATTACCGGTGAGAAAACTGGGAACGTATCACGAAGCTAAACCGCGATTCGAAGAGCTTGCATCATAACTAATTCAATGTATGACACAAGCTATTTCACTCAACTTCATAGAAACGCAATCAAACCCTAATCGCTATACTAATGTTCCCTATATCCCTCACCGATAAAAGGTTCGCTAAACCTCCGAGACATGCCTGATGTTGATGGCAAGAGATGGCTATCCCGCACACAACCGACTGCTATCACCCTGGCCGACTTTGAGTGTGAAAGCCCCTAGAATTCTCCCCCTGTCAAAGAAAGTCACGTCAGTAGTCAAGTCAGTTGCGTTGGATTTTGTCACGTCATGTCGATCTGAAAAAGGACGGCCTTCCCTAAAACACACACACCAATTGCGCTGACTTTTTTAGTTGCACATCTCTAATAAGATCTAGCATAGAAAGAAACATTCATACTTCATGATGTTTATAGTATGTGTGCCACTTTTTGGTTTGGCCAAAAAATAAGTTTTCCTAAAAAGGGGGCGTGGCAGTGGGCGGATTTCAAAAATTTTTACACTTGTTCTGGTGGCACGGACGAGGATCCTATATACCAAATTTCATTATCCTAGCTCAAAATTTAAGGTCCAAAAATCGGTGACGAACAGACAGACGGACGGACAGACAGACATGGCTAATTCGACTCAGCTAGCGATTCTGAGTCGATCCATATACTTTGAGGTATATGTAGCAAAATTATTTCTCTATGTTACAAACTAAGTATCAAAACTAATATACCCCCCTATGGGATAGGGTATAACAAAGCTAAAATAAACTAATTCTATAGGCACTATTTCACAAATTTTGGCTGGAACTCGGCTACTTGTAGTTGCCCCTTTTGGTGGCGGCTTCAATTTAGATGTGCAGCTACACTGCGTAGTTGCAGCAGGTCCCAAAGAGCACACTTTGGACTGCTCGTGATGTACTTTCGTCGCACTCAATTATATAATAATTTTATAAAAAATTCGTTGGAACACAATTGGCACTATTTGGGTGAAAATCAGGGGATATTAATAAGCGGTCGGTGTAGCGCGTTGGTCCTTACTTTGCCGTTCCTCAATTTCCGTTAAACCGCTTCTTGGCAACGGCACGGTTGAACGGAACCAATTTTCGCTGCTACCACTCGACGCCCAGGAAAATCGTCAGTACGAACACCCAAGATGCGGTGGCTACCGGAGCAAAATGCTATTTGGTGCTCGCCCGAAAGTCTAGATATCGTGAATTTACTGATGTTAGTAGAAATTGACAATAGAAACTCGAAAAGTGAAATTACCTTTGCAGCAGATGTTATCTTAGCTACGTCTTGAATCCCTTTATCTGTTTCCCAATTCTTGTTATTACCAATATACTCTAATATCAATAATTATTTTTTTATACCCTATCCCATAGGGGTATATTAGTTTTGATACATAGTTTGTAACATAGAGAAATAATTTAGCTACATATACCTCAAAGTATATGGATCGACTCAGAATCGCTAGCTGAGTCGATTTAGCCATGTCTGTCCGTCCGTCCGTCCGTCCGTACGTCACCAGTTTTTGGGCCTTAAATTTTGAGCTAGAAGGATGAAATTTGGTACACGTGCTCTTTGTTGCTCCCAGCAGAACAAGTGTAAAAATTTTTTGAAATCCGCCCACTGCCACGCCCCCTTTTTAGAAAAACGTATTTTTTGGCCAAACCATAAGGAATTTTGAAAAACTTTCTGAACAACATATTTAGACAATCTGAATATCTGTATTTCGTTTATATAAAGTTTTTTGCCACGCCCACTTTTTGGGGGCGTTTTTAATAAAAAACGTTTTTCGGTCAAATTTTAAAATTTTCTAAAAAAATGATGCAGAATCATTAGTAATATAAATATGAACATTTCGTCAATAGACCATTTTAACCCACGCCCACTTTTTGGGGGCGTTTTTATATAACAAAACATTTTTATACCCTACCCCATAACATATGCAGGAGAAAACCTTGTCTTTTGTAGAACCGTAAAAGTTTTTTATAAGCAGTCTGAAGAATTTGTTGTCACCATGTCATATTCTTTATTTTATCCACATCGTGTTTTTAGCCATGTCCACATTTTGGGGATTTTAGTTTTACAGATAGGATGGGATAGGGTATTCAACGATCCGCACAGTGGATTGTAGCCTTCTCATATGTTTATCATACAAAAATCTAATTTTTCTTACTTACTACACTAAATGTTCGAAGATCTCAACGAAATTTCAAATTTAAAAAAAAAACTGTCAACAGCACTGATAACCACTCACTTTGGTAGCTAGACAATTGTGGAGGCTTCTAGAGTATTTCTTTTGTGTTAGGTTCCCCTTTCTTTAGTTAGATCTTTCCAATAAATTCCTTCTTTCCTTCTTTTTTTCCTGTCTCACTTTAATTGATCCCCCATAATCCTATCATTTTCCTCCTCTACTTCTCTTGATTAATCATAAATTAATACGTCCGTCCTCTTGAGTCGTTTTTTTGTTGTCATTCTTACAATCCTAGTTTAAGTCAAGTCAGTGTATTCAAATATCTTATCTAGCTAAAACTATGCTATAAATAAACATACTTAATTAATTCCTAAACCTAATAAAGCTTTTACCTATCACACTAATAGTTCTACTAAATCTACCTTATCACCTATTACCTATACTTTATCAAATCCACCAACCTTTAAACTTATAACCTCTCCTAAACATAGACATTCCGAAAACTTTTCAATGGCACTAATGACAGACGGACGAAGACGTCAAAACAACAATTTCATTTCAGGTGGACGACATTAAACACGCGATCGAGGTAAGTAAATTTTGTTATTTTAATGTTTTTATGTGCTATTATTAATTATACCCTACCCCATAGGGGTATATTAGTTTTGATACTTAGTTTGTAACATAGAGAAATAATTTAGCTACATATACCTCGAAGTATATGGATCGACTCAGAATCGCTAGCTGAGTCGATTAAGCCATGTCTGTCTGTCCGTCCGTCCGTGCGTCTGTACGTCACCGATTTTTAGGCCTTAAGTTTTGAGCTAGGATAATGAAATTTGGTATATGGGATCCTCGCCCGTGCCTACAGAACAAGTGTAAAAATTTTTGAAATCCGCCCACTGCCACGCCCCTTTGGCCAAAACGTAAGGAATTTCAAAAAAGTGTTTGAGCAGCATATTTAGACAATCCTAATATCTATATTTCGTTCATACAAAGTTTTTTGCCACGCCCACTTTTTGGGGGCGTTTTCCATAAAAAACCTTTTTTGGCCAAATTTGAAAATTTTCGAAAAAAATGTTGATGCAAAATCATTGGTAGTATTAATATGAACATTTCATCAGTAGACCATTTTAACCCACGCCCACTTTTTGGGGGCGTTTTCCTACAAAAACCATTTGTATGCCCTACCCCAAGGCATATGCAATACAAAAACGTGGTTTTTTGTCGAACCATAAAAGAATTTGATAATCCTTCGGAATATATGTAACAACGTCATTTTCAATACTTTATGACCATAAAGACCATATTTTGGGGATATCAATTTTAAGGATGGGATGGGATAGGGTATTCAACGATCCGCACAGCGGATTGTAGCCTTCTCATATGTTTATACCCTATTTAATAGGGGGGTATATTAGTTTAGATACTTAGTTTGTAACATAGAGAAATAATTTTGCTACATATAGCTCAAAGTATATGGATCGACTCAGAATCGCTAGCTGAGTCGAATTAGCCATGTCTGTCTGTCCGTCCGTCTGTCTGTTTGTCACCGAGTTTGGGGCCTTTAGTTTGAGCTAGGATAATGAAATTTGGTATAAAGGATCCTCGTCCGTGCCACCAGAACAAGTGTAAAAATTTTTGAAATCCGCCCACTGCCACGCCCCCTTTTTAGAAAAATTTATTTTTTGGCCAAACCGTAAGAAATTCCAAAAAAGTGTCTGAGCAGGATATTTAGAAAGTCCTAATATCTATATTTCGTTCATACAAAGTTTTTTGCCACGCCCACTTTTTGGGGCGTTTTTAGTAAAAAAACGCTTTTTGTCCAAATTTTAAAACTTTCGAAAAAATTTTTGATGCAAATACTTCCGCAATTGTAATATAAACATTTTATCCATAGATCATTTTCACCTACGCCCACATTTTGGGGGCGTTTTCTTACAAAAACCATTTGTGTACCCCATTCCAAGGCATTAGCAATCGAAATACGTTGTTTTTTGTCGAATCACAAACGATTTTGAGAAACTGTCTGAGCAATATATTGTGACAATGTCATTTTCTGTATTTCATCGCCATAAGGCCTATATTTTGAGGATATTAATTTAAAGGATGGGATGGGATAGGGTATTCAACGATCCGCATATCGGATTGTAGCCTCTCATATGTTTATACCCTATCCCATAGGGGGGTATATTAGTGTTGATACTTAGTTTGTAACATAGAGAAATAATTTTGCTACATATACCTTAAAGTATATGGATCGACTCAGAATCGCTAGCTGAGTCGAATTAGCCATGTCTGTCTGTCCGTCCGTCCGTCCGTCCGTCTGTCTGTTCGTCACCGATTTTTGGGCCTTAAATTTTGAGCTAGGATAATGAAATTTGGTATATAGGATCCTCGTCCGTGCCACCAGAACAAGTGTAAAAATTTTTGAAATCCGCCCACTGCCACGCCCCCTTTTTAGAAAAACCTATTTTTTGGCCAAACCGTAAGGAATTTCAAAAAACTGTCTGAGCAAGATATTTAGACAATCCTAATATCTATATTTCGTTCATACAAAGTTTTTTGCCACGCCCACTTTTTTGGGGCGTTTTTTAGTAAAAAACGCTTTTTGTCCAAATTTTAAAACTTTCGAAAAATTTTTTGATGCAAATACTTCCGCAATGGTAACATAAATATTTTGTCCAGAGATCATTTTCAACTACGCCCACATTTTGGGGGCGTTTTCTTACAAAAACCATTTGTATACCCCATCCCAAGGCATTAGCAATAGAAATACGTTGTTTTTTGTCGAATCACAAAAGATTTTGAGAAACTGTCTGAGCAATATATTGTGACAATGTCATTTTCTGTATTTCATCGCCATAAGGCCTATATTTTGAGGATATTAATTTAAAGGATGGGATGGGATAGGGTATTCAACGATCCGCATAGCGGATTGTAGCCTCTCATATGTTTATACCCTATCCCATAGGGGTATATTAGTTTTGATACTTAGTTTGTAACATAGCGAAATAATTTAGCTACATAAACCTCAAAGTATATGGATCGACTCAGAATCGATAGCTGAGTCGAATTAGCCATGTCTGTCTGTCCGTCCGTCCGTCTGTCTGTTCGTCACCGATTTTTGGGCCTTAAATTTTGAGCTAGGATAATGAAATTTGGTATATAGGATCCTCGTCCGTGCCACCAGAACAAGTGTAAAAATTTTTGAAATCCGCCCACTGCCACGCCCCCTTTTTAGAAAAACCTATTTTTTGGCCAAACCGTAAGGAATTTCAAAAAACTGTCTGAGCAAGATATTTAGACAATCCTAATATCTATATTTCGTTCATACAAAGTTTTTTGCCACGCCCACTTTTTTGGGGCGTTTTTTAGTAAAAAACGCTTTTTGTCCAAATTTTAAAACTTTCGAAAAATTTTTTGATGCAAATACTTCCGCAATGGTAACATAAATATTTTGTCCAGAGATCATTTTCAACTACGCCCACATTTTGGGGGCGTTTTCTTACAAAAACCATTTGTATACCCCATCCCAAGGCATTAGCAATAGAAATACGTTGTTTTTTGTCGAATCACAAAAGATTTTGAGAAACTGTCTGAGCAATATATTGTGACAATGTCATTTTCTGTATTTCATCGCCATAAGGCCTATATTTTGAGGATATTAATTTAAAGGATGGGATGGGATAGGGTATTCAACGATCCGCATAGCGGATTGTAGCCTCTCATATGTTTATACCCTATCCCATAGGGGTATATTAGTTTTGATACTTAGTTTGTAACATAGAGAAATAATTTAGCTACATATACCTCAAAGTATATGGATCGACTCAAAATCGCTAGTTGAAGCATTCCATTCCACCTACTGCCACGCCCCTTTTAAGAAAAACTCAGTTTTTGTCCAAACCGTAAGGAATTTTAAAAAGTTTCTGAACAACATATTTAGACAATATTAATATCTATATTTCGTCCATATAAAGTTTTTTGCCACGCCCACTTTTTGCATGCGTTTTCAATTAAAAACTGTTTCGGTCAAATTTTAAATTTTTCGAAAAAAAAATTTTGATGCAGAATCATTAACATTATTAATATGAACATTTCGTCTATATACTATTTTAACCCACGCCCACTTTTTGTGGGCGTTTTTATATAAAAACCATTTTTATACACTACCCCATAACATATGCAGGAGAAAACCCTGTCTTTTGTAGAACCGTAAAATTGTTTTGTAAGCAGTCTGAAGAATTTGTTGTCACTATATCATTTTTTCTATTTTATCCATATCGTGTTTTTAGCCATGCCCCCTTTTTTGGGGATTTTAGTTTTATGGATAGGATGGGATAGGGTATTCAACGATCCGCACAGCGGATTGTAGCCTTCTCATATGTTTATACCCTATCTCATAGGGGGGTATATTAGTTTTGATACTTAGTTTGTAACATAGAGAAATAATATAGCTACATATACCTCAAAGTATATGGATCGACTCAGAATCGCTAGCAGAATTAGCCATATCTGGACGTCCGTCCGTCTGTGTGTCCGTCCGTCCGTCTGCCTGTTCGTCACCGATTTTTGGGCCTTAAATTTTGAGCTAGGATAATGAAATTTGGTATATAGGATCCTTGGCCGAGTCACCAGAACAAGTGTAAAAATTTTTAAAATCCGCCTACTGCCACGCCCCCTTTTAGAAAAACGTAGCTTTAAGCCAAACCGTAAGAATTTTAAAAAAGTGTGTTAGCAACATATTTAGACAATCTTAACCCATTATGTCCTATTGGCAACTTTGGTTGCCACATCACAAAAGTCATTTTTATTCTTTCTAAGAGAAATATACTGTCTGTTTATCTCATTCTTAACATGAATACATATATGCCCGACTCTTTTATTCATATTGAAACCAGTTGGAAGGTAAATTGTACTGTAACGGTGATTTTCAGTGTGACAGGTCATAACATTTTTTCTCATTTGTGTTGCGTCGCAAGTTATTGCATCAGAAAAAGTGTTTAGTATTACTAAGTTATTAATTTTTATACCCTATCCCATAGGGGGTATATTAGTTTTGATACATAGTTTGTAACATAGAGAAATAATTTTGCTACATATGCCTCAAAGTATATGGATCGACTCAGAATCGCTAGCTGAGTCGAATTAGCCATGTCTGTCTGTCCGTCCGTCCGTCCGTCCGTCCGTCCGTCTGTCTGTTCGTCACCGATTTTTGGGCCTTAAATTTTGAGCTAGGATAATGAAATTTGGTATATAGGATCCTTGTCCGAGTCACCAGAACAAGTGTAAAAAATTTTGAAATCCGCCCACTGCCACGCCCCCTTTTTAGAAAAACGTAATTTTTGGCAAAACCGTAAGGAATTTTAAAAAAGTGTCTGAACAGCATATTTAGAGAATCGTAATATCTATATTTCGTTCATATAATGTTTTTTGCCACGCCCACTTTTTGGGGGCGTTTTCAATAAAAAACTGTTTTCGGTCAAATTTTAAATTTTTCGAAAAATGTTTTGATGCAGAATCATTAACATTATTAATATGAACATTTCGTCCTTATACCATTTTAACCCACGCCCACTTTTCGGGGGCGTTTTTATATAAAAACCATTTTTATACACTACCCCATAACATATGAAGGAGAAAACCTAGTCTTTTGTAGAACCGTAAAAGTGTTTTGTAAGCAGTCTGAAGATTTAGTTGTCACTATATCATTCTTTCTATTTTATCCACATCGTATTTTTAGCCATGCCCACTTTTTTTTGGGATTTTAGTTTTATGGATAGGATGGGATAGGGTATTCAACGATCCGCACAGTGGATTGTAGCCTTCTCATATGTTTTTTAGCCATTTGCTAAAAACTAACTGTAGATGAAGTCATTGAAGAGCTATCGAAATTGGAATATGCTGATGACGACGAGCCGCTTCCGTCAATATCTATAATTCCTCTTGATGAAAGACCTGATCAACAAACCGATGAAGATTCAGACTGCTCCGATATTCAAGCGATTGGTGATCTCGAACGACTACCTGCCCGCGTATTAGTCTCTGAAGTTGAGGATATTTCGGTCTCCAAACCTACCGTTCAAAGTAAAGTCAAAAAAATTAAACTCACTCCTAGAATTTGGTCGACACAAACACCAACCTTCAAAATAGTGAACACAAAAGAAGCTACTTATCAACCAACTACTGAATCCCTTTTGAAAGAAAATGTAAAAAGCCCAGCATACGCATTCTTCGTGTTTTTTTCGCAAGAGCTTATAAATGAAATTGTGGTTCAAACAAATGTATATGCTGGCCAGAAGGGGGTTCATAACTTCAGCGTCACATCCGAAGAAATAAAAATATTACTTGGAATAGCCTTATTCAGCGGCTACCATACACTTCCTTCAAAGAAAATGTATTGGAGCTCAGATAACGATTGTTTTTGCCCTTTAGTTTCAAATGCAATTCGTAGAAATAGATTTGATAGCATTCTTCGATATTTGCGTTTTTCAGATAACGCATCTATGGATACATCCGATCGCCTTTACAAAGTACGATTACTTTTTGATAAGCTAAATGAATCATTTAAAATAATAGAACCCAGCGGATACTTGTCCATAGATGAAAGTATGATTCCATACTATGGACATCATGGGGCAAAACAATTTATAAAAGGAAAGCCGATTCGTTTTGGTTTCAAACTTTGGTGCATAACCGATTCCAATGGGTATATGATTCATGCGGAACCGTATTGCGGTTCATCTACCAGAATAGAAGAAAAAGGATATGGTCAAGGCGGGGACGTAGTCTTAGGACTTCTTGAATATGCTTCCTGTTTGCCAGGGACTCAACTTTTTTTTGACAAATTATTTACGTCGGTCGCCTTACTAGAGGAACTAACCAAACGTAACATAGGAGGTACCGGAACATTGGGGGAAAATAGAGTAAACAGCAGTATGAATTTAGAAGAAAAACATATGAGAAGGCTACAATCCGCTGTGCGGATCGTTGAATACCCTATCCCATCCTATCCATAAAACTAAAATCCCCAAAAAAGGGGGCATGGCTTAAAACACGATGTGGATAAAATAGAAAAAATGATATAGTGACAACAAGTTCTTCAGACTGCTTACAAAACAATTTTGCGGTTCTACAAAAGACTAGGTTTTCTCCTGCATATGTTATGGGGTAGTGTATAAAAATGGTTTTAATATAAAAACGCCCCCAAAAAGTGGGCGTGGGTTAAAATGGTATAAAGACGAAATGTTCATATTAATAATGTTAATGATTCTGCATCAAAATTTTTTTCGAAAAATTTAAAATTTGACCGAAAACAGTTTTTAATTGAAAACGCCCCCAAAAAGTGGGCGTGGCAAAAAACTTTATATGAACGAAATATAGATATTAATATTGTCTAAATATGTTGTTCAGAAACTTTTTTATAATTCCTTACGGTTTGGTCAAAAACTGAGTTTTTCTTAAAAGGGGGCGTGGCAGTGGGCGGATTTCAAAAATTTTTACACTTGTTCCGTAGGCAGAGACGAGGATCCTATATACCAAATTTCATTATCCTAGCTCAAAATTTAAGGCCTAAAAATCGGTGACGTACAGACGGACGGACGGACGGACGGACGGACAGACAGACATGGCTTAATCGACTCAGCTAGCGATTCTGAGTCGATCCATATACTTTGAGGTATATGTAGCTAAATTATTTCTCTATGTTACAAACTAAGTATCAAAACTAATATACCCCTATGGGATAGGGTATAAACATATGAGAAGGCTACAATCCACTGTGTGGATCGTTAAATACCCTATCCCATCCTATCTGTAAAACTAAAATCCCCAAAAAGTGGACATGGCTAAAAACACGATGTGGATAAAATAAAGAAAATGACATGGTGACAACAAATTCTTCAGACTGCTTATAAAAAACTTTTACGGTTCTACAAAAGACAATGTTTTCTGCTGCATATGTTATGGGGTAGGGTATAAAAATGGTTTTTATATAAAAACGCCCCCAAAAAGTGGGCGTGGGTTAAAATGGTATATAGACGAAATGTTCATATTAATAATGTTAATGATTCTGCATCAAAATTTTTTTCGAAAAATTTAAAATTTGACCGAAAACAGTTTTTAATTGAAAACGCCCCCAAAAAGTGGGCGTGGCAAAAAACTTTATATGGACGAAATATAGATATTAATATTGTCTAAATATGTTGTTCAGAAACTTTTTTAAAATTATTTACGGTTTGGTCAAAAACTGAGTTTTTCTTAAAAGGGGGCGTGGCAGTGGGCGGATTTCAAAAATTTTTACACTTGTTCTGAAGGCAGAGACGAGGATCCTATATACCAAATTTCATTATCCTAGCTCAAAATTTAAGGCCTAAAAATCGGTGACGTACAGACGGACGGACGGACGGACAGACAGACATGGCTAATTCGACTCAGCTAGCGATTCTGAGTCGATCCATATACTTTGAGGTATATGTAGCTAAATTATTTCTCTATGTTACAAACTAAGTATCAAAACTAATATACCCCTATGGGATAGGGTATAAACATATGAGAAGGCTACAATCCACTGTGTGGATCGTTAAATACCCTATCCCATCCTATCTGTAAAACTAAAATCCCCAAAAAGTGGACATGGCTAAAAACACGATGTGGATAAAATAAAGAAAATGACATGGTGACAACAAATTCTTCAGACTGCTTATAAAAAACTTTTACGGTTCTACAAAAGACAATGTTTTCTGCTGCATATGTTATGGGGTAGGGTATAAAAATGGTTTTTATATAAAAACGCCCCCAAAAAGTGGGCGTGGGTTAAAATGGTATATAGACGAAATGTTCATATTAATAATGTTAATGATTCTGCATCAAAATTTTTTTCGAAAAATTTAAAATTTGACCGAAAACAGTTTTTAATTGAAAACGCCCCCAAAAAGTGGGCGTGGCAAAAAACTTTATATGGACGAAATATAGATATTAATATTGTCTAAATATGTTGTTCAGAAACTTTTTTAAAATTATTTACGGTTTGGTCAAAAACTGAGTTTTTCTTAAAAGGGGGCGTGGCAGTGGGCGGATTTCAAAAATTTTTACACTTGTTCTGAAGGCAGAGACGAGGATCCTATATACCAAATTTCATTATCCTAGCTCAAAATTTAAGGCCTAAAAATCGGTGACGTACAGACGGACGGACGGACGGACAGACAGACATGGCTAATTCGACTCAGCTAGCGATTCTGAGTCGATCCATATACTTTGAGGTATATGTAGCTAAATTATTTCTCTATGTTACAAACTAAGTATCAAAACTAATATACCCCTATGGGATAGGGTATAAAAAACTAATATACCCCTATGGGATAGGGTATAAACATATGAGAAGGCTACAATCCGCTGTGCGGATCGTTGAATACCCTATCCCATCCTATCCATAAAACTAAAATCCCCAAAAAAGGGGGCATGGCTAAAAACACGATGTGGATAAAATAGAAAAAATGATATAGTGACAACAAGTTCTTCGGACTGCTTACAAAACAATTTTGCGGTTCTACAAAAGACAAGGTTTTCTCCTGCATATGTTATGGGGTAGTGTATAAAAATGGTTTTTATATAAAAACGCCCCCAAAAAGTGGGGGTGGGTTAAAATGGTCTATGGACGAAATGTTCATATTTATATTACTAATGATTCTGCATCAAAAGTTTTTTCGAAAATTTTAAAATTTGACCGAAAAACGTTTTTAATTAAAAACGCCCCCAAAAAGTGGGCGTGGCAAAAAACTTTGTATAACCGAAATACAGATATTCAGATTGTCTAAATATGTTGTTCAGAAAGTTTTTCAAAATTCCTTATGGTTTGGCCAAAAAATACGTTTTTCTAAAAAGGGGCGTGGCAGTGGGCGGATTTCAAAAATTTTTACACTTGTTCTGCTGGGAGCAACAAGGAGTACGTGTACCAAATTTCATCTTTCTAGCTCAAAATTTAAGGCCCAAAAACTGGTGACGTACGGACGGACGGACGGACGGACAGACATGGCTAAATCGACTCAGCTATCGATTCTGAGTCGATCCATATGCTTTGAGGTATATGTAGCTAAATTATTTCTCTATGTTACAAATTATGTATCAAAACTAATATACCCCCCTATGGGATAGGGTATAAACATATGAGAGGCTACAATCCGCTGTGCGGGTCGTTGAATACCCTATCCCATCCCACCTTAAAATTAATATCCTCAAAATATAGGCCTCATGGCGACGAAATACATAAAATGACATTGTCACAATATATTGCTCAGACAGTTTATCAAAATCTTTTGTGTTTCGACAAAAAACAACGTATTTCTATTGCTAATGCCTTGGGATGGGGCAATCAAATGGTTTTTGTAAGAAAACGCCCCCAAAATGTGGGCGTAGGTGAAAATGATCTATAGACAAAATGTTTATATTACCATTGCGGAAGTATTTGCATCAAAAATTTTTTCGAAAGTTTTAAAATTTGGACGAAAAGCGTTTTTTGCTAAAAACGCCCCCAAAAAGTGGGCGTGGCAAAAAACCTTGTATGGACGAAATATAGATATTAGGATTGTCTAAATATGCAGCTCAGACACTTTTTTGAAATTCCTTACCGTTTGGCTTTTAACTACGTTTTTCTAAAAGGGGGCGTGGCAGTGGGCGGATTTCAAAAATGTTTACACTTGTTCTGCTTCGTCAGCCAAAGAGTCTATATACCAAATTTCAACACTCTAGCTCAAAATTTAAGGCCCAAAAATCGGTGACACACAGACGGACGGACGGACGGACAGACAGACATGGCTTAATCGACTTAGGTAGCGATTCTGAATCGATCCATATACTTTGAGGTAAATGTATCGAAATTATTTCTCTATGTTACAAACTTAATGTCAAAACTAATATACCCCCCTATGGGATAGGGTATAAAAAAAATTTGTCAAGGGAAAAAGAGGATCCCACTTCACATGAAGATATATTGGCCGTCAGATGGCTTGACAATGCAGTTGTTACTGTCCTTACAAATTGCATTCCACTTGAGCCAGGCAAAACAAGCACCAGGTATTCAAGAGCTGATAAAAAGATTGTGCAACTTAACTTACCGGGGCCGATTGCAGCATATAATCAATATATGGGAGGTGTCGACATCTGTGATCAATTCCTGTCAACTTACAGAACACATATAAGAACAAAAAAGTGGTGGTGGCCTTTCTTTGGATGGGCTATAGATATATCTTGTGTTCAAGGTTGGCTTTTGTATAGAAGATTGGGTAACAACATTCCATTGCTGGAATTCAGACGACAGTGTGCACTATATATATTGCAGACCTTCGCTATACCAAAAAATCGAAATGGACCTAGCACTTCCACGGCACCAAACTCAGTTTTGAATTTCATCAGAACAGACAGGAAGGATCATGTTGTTACAAGGGGCGATTCCAAATACAGGCGCTGTAAGAAATGTTCAAAACGGACTATTTTTCTTTGCAAAAAATGCAATGTTCCATTGCACACGACTGATTGTTTTGAAGAATTTCATCGTTCTAATTAAATCGTTCCATTTCATTACTACTTAATTTTATGATAACTCCGTAAAAAATAAAGATTGGTACAGTTATTACGTTTTTTTTTTTTTATTTGTCAATGTAAATGCCAAGGTCCCGATGGCAACTAAAGTTGCCACCTCCCTACTGCCACGCCCCTTTATTTTGTTTTAAAAAAAATATACAAACTTTACAAATACACTATTTATACACTATTTATCAAAAAAAATCTTAACATATTATATATATATATATATATATAGAACAAGTGTAAAAATTTTTGAAATCCGCCCACTGCCACGCCCCCTTTTTATGAAAATGTATTTTTTGGCCAAACCGTAAAGAATTTCAAAATAGTGTCTGAGTAGCATATTTAGAGAATCATAATATCTATATTTTGTCAATATAAAGTTTTTTGCCACGCCCACTTTTTGGGGCGTTTTTAATAAAAAAACTTTTTTTGGCCAAAATTTTAAATTTTCGAAAAATTTGATGCACAATCATGTGCAGTATTAATACCAACATTTCGTCGATAGACCATTTTAACCCACGCCCACTTTTTGGGGGCGTTTCCTCACAAAAACCATTTGTATGCCCTACCCCAAGGCATATGCAAAGAAAAACGTTGTTTATTGTCGAACCATAAAAGAATTTGATACACCTTCGGAACAATATGTTGTGACAACGTCATTTTCAATACTTTATAACCATATAGACCATATTTTGGGGATATTAATTTTAAGGATGGGATGGGATAGGGTATTAAACGATCCGCACAGCGGATTGTAGCCTTCTCATATGTTTATACCCTATCCCATAGGGGTATATTAGTTTTGATACTTAGTTTGTAACATAGAGAAATAATTTAGCTACATATACCTCAAAGTATATGGATCGACTCAGAATCGCTAGCTGAGTCGAATTAGCCATGTCTGTCTGTCCGTCTGTCCGTCCGTGTGTCCGTCCGTCCGTCTGTCTGTTCGTCACCGATTTTTGGGCCTTATATTTTGAGCTAGGATAATGAAATTTGGTAGATAGGATCCTTGGCCGAGTCACCAGAACAAGTGTAAAAATTTTTGAAATCCGCCTACTGCCACGCCCCCTTTTTAGGAAAACTTATTTTTTGGCCAAACCGTAAGGAATTTCAAAAAAGTGTCTGAGTAGCATATTTAGACAATCCTAATATCTATATTTCGTTCATACAAAGTTTTTTGCCACGCCCACTTTTTGGGGGCGTTTTTAGTAAAAAACGCTTCTTGTCCAAATTTTAAAACTAGGATAGTGAAATTTGGTAGATAGGATCCTTGGCCGAGTCACCAGAACAAGTGTAAACATTTTTGAAATCCGCTGACTGCCACGCCCCCTTTTTAGGAAAACTTATTTTTTGGCCAAACCGTAAGGAATTTCAAAAAAGTGTCTGAGTAGCATATTTAGACAATCCTTATATCTATATTTTGTTCATACAAAGTTTTTTGCCACGCCCACTTTTTGGGGGCGTTTTAAGTAAAAAACGCTTCTTGTCCAAATTTTAAAACTTTCGAAAAAAAATTTTAATGCAAATACTTCCGAAATGGTAATATAAACATTTTGTCTATAGATCATTTTCACCTACGCCCACATTTTGGGGGCGTTTTCTTACAAAAACCATTTGTATACCCCATCCCAAGGCATTAGCAATAGAAATACGTTGTTTTTTTGTCGAACCACACAAGATTTTGAGAAACTGGCTGAGCAATATATTGTGACAATGGCATTTCTGTATTTCATCGCCATAAGGCCTATATTTTGAGGATATTAATTTTAAGGATGGGATGGGATAGGGTATTCAACGATCCGCACAGCGGATTGTAGCCTCTCATATGTTTATACCCTATCCCATAGGGGTATATTAGTTTTGATACATAGTTTGTAACATAGAGAAATAATTTAGCAACATATACCTCAAAGTATATGGATCGACTCAGAAACGATAGCTGAGTCGATTTAGCCATGTCTGTCCGTCCGTCCGTCCGTCCGTCCGTACGTCACCAGTTTTTGGGCCTTAAATTTTGAGCTAGAAGGATGAAATTTGGTACACGTGCTCTTTGTTGCTCCCAGCAGAACAAGTGTAAAAATTTTTGAAATCCGCCCACTGCCACGCCCCCTTTTTAGAAAAACGTATTTTTTGGCCAAACCATAAGGAATTTTGAAAAACTTTCTGAACAACATATTTAGACAATCTGAATATCTGTATTTCGTTCATATAAAGTTTTTTGCCACGTCCTCTTTTTGGGGGCGTTTTTAATAAAAAACGTTTTTTGGTCAAATTTTAAAATTTTCGAAAAAAATTTTGATGCAGAATCATTAGTAATATAAATATGAACATTTCGTCCATAGACCATTTTAACCCAAGCCCACTTTTTGGGGGCGTTTTTATATAAAAACCATTTTTATACACTACCCCATAACATATGCAGGAGAAAACCTTGTATTTTGTAGAACCGTTAAAGTTTTTTATAAGCAGTCTGATGAATTTGTTGTCACCATGACATTTTCTTTATTTTATCCACATCGTGTGCTTAGCCATGTCCACTTTTTGGGGATTTAAGTTTTACAGATAGGATGGGATAGGGTATTCAACGATCCGCACAGTGGATTGTAGCCTTCTCATATGTTTTTTTAGATGGGATGGGACAGGGTATTCAACGATCCGCACAGCGGATTGTAGCCCCTCATATGTTTATACCCTATACCATAGGGGTATGTTAGTTTTGATACATAGTTTGTAACATAGAGAAATAACTTTGCTACAGATACGTCAAAGTATATGGATCGATTCAGAATCGCTAGCTGAGTCGATTAAGCCGGACGGACGGACGGACAAGCAGACATGTCCGTCCGTCCGTCCGTCTGTGTGTCACCGATTTTTATACCCTATCCCATAGGGGTATATTAGTTTTGATACTTAGTTTGTAACATA
This sequence comes from Rhingia campestris, assembly GCA_932526625.1. NCBI lineage: Eukaryota > Metazoa > Arthropoda > Insecta > Diptera > Syrphidae > Rhingia > Rhingia campestris. Next base: position 81,292,429 of record OW052184.1, read on the forward strand.
GAGAAATTATTTTGCTACAGATACGTCAAAGTATATGGATCGATTCAGAATCGCTAGCTGAGTCGATTAAGCCGGACGGACGGACGGACAGACAGACATGTCCGTCCGTCCGTCCGTCTGTGTGTCACCGATTTTTATACCCTATCCCATAGGGGTATATTAGTTTTGATACTTAGTTTGTAACATAGAGAAATAATTTTGCTACATATACCTCAAAGTATATGGATCGACTCAGAATCGCTAGCTGAGTCAATTAAGCCATGTCTGTCTGTCCGTCCGTCCGTCCGTCCGTCCGTCCGTCCGTCCGTCCGTCCGTCTGTACGTCACCGATTTTTAGGCCTTAAATTTTGAGCTAGGATAATGAAATTTTGTATATAGGATCCTCGTCTCTGCCTACAGAACAAATGTAAAACTTTTTGAAATCCACCCACTGCCACGCCCCCTTTTTAGGAAAACTTATTTTTTGGCCAAACCGTAAGGACTTTCAAAAAAGTGTCTGAGCAGCATATTTAGACAATAATAATATCTATATTTTGTTCATACAAAGTTTTTTGCCACGCCCACTTTTTGGGGGCGTTTTTAGTAAAAAACGCTTTTTGTCCAAATTTTAAAACTTTCGAAAAAAATTTTTGATGCAAATACTTCCGCAATGGTAATATAAACATTTTGTCCATAGATCATTTTCACCTACGCCCACATTTTGGGGGCGTTTTCTTACAAAAACCATTTGTATACCCCATCCCAGGGCATTAGCAATAGAAATACGTTGTTTTTTGTCGAACCACAAAAGATTTTGAGAAACTGTCTGAGCAATATATTGTGACAATGCCATTTTCTGTATTTCATCGCCATAAGGCCTATATTTTGAGGATATTAATTTTAAGGATGGGATGGGATAGGGTTTGCAACGATCCGCATAGCGGATTGTAGCCTCTCATATGTTTATACCCTATCCCATAGGGGGGTATATTAGTTTTGATACTTAGTTTGTAACATAGAGAAATAATTTTGCTGCATATACGTCAAAGTATATGGATCGACTCAGAATCGCTAGCTGAGTCGAATTAGCCATGTCTGTCTGTCCGTCCGTCCGTCCGTCCGTCTGTCTGTTCGTCAGCGGTTTTTGGGCCTTAAATTTTGAGCTAGGATAATGAAATTTGGTATATTGGATCCTCGTCCGTGCCACCAGAACAGGTGTACAAATTTTTGAAATCCGCCCACTGCCACGCCCCCTTTTTAGGAAAACTTATTTTTTGGCCAAACCGTAAGGAATTTCAAAAAAGTGGCTGAGTACTATATTTAGACAATCCTAATATCTATATTTCGTTCACATAAAGTTTTTTGCCACGCCCACTTTTTGGGGGCGTTTTTAATAAAAAACGTTTTTCGGTCAAATTTTAAAATTTTCGAAAAAAATTTTGATACAGAATCATTAGTAATATAAATATGAACATATCGTCTACAGACCATTTTAACCCACGCCCACTTTTTGGGGGCGTTTTTATATAAAAACCATTTTTATACCCTACCCCATAACATATGCAAGAGAAAACCTTGCCTTTTGTAGAACCGTAAAAGTTTTTTATAAGCAGTCTGATGAATTTGTTGTCACCATGATATTTTCTTTATTTTATCCACATCGTGTGCTTAGCCATGTCCACTTTTTGGGGATTTTAGTTTTACAGATAGGATGGGATAGGGTATTCAACGATCCGCACAGTGGATTGTAGCCTTCTCATATGTTATACAATTATAATATCGTCAGTTCAAAGGATAAAGTAGGTTCAAAATTGATGAAAATATAAAAATCATTAAGTGTAGGCATTTAATTTCTCTTAAAAGAAAAAAATCTCTATCTCACTTAGTTTTGTTTTTCAATGCACATAATGCCCGTAACGGTCACTACTTATAATCATTTTTTCCTTTTATCGCCACTCTTTTGTCAGCTTTTAGTCATAATGATCAATTAACCGAAATAAAATTCATTATTTTTGCGAAATCGTGTAATATTTCTGTTTTGAGTATACTCTCTTGATAGCTTGCCAGGATCAGTATCATGTTTAAATTTTTAAAATCGTTGCTTACAGCAGTCATCAAGATTTCGTTTTTTCTATTTCGTCATTTACAAAAAATAGAGTTAAAGTTTTTAGAGTCAAGGAGTTCCCAAATGGAGTGCGATTCTATTGATGCAAACAAAATATAAAGATGGCTACAAATTTTATTGTCTTAAAATCATGTAAATTAACTGTTTTTTTGCTTATAGAAAGTATGGCATCAAGTGCGTAAAAACAAATAACAAGCTAAACATATGAGAGGCTACAATCCGCTATGCGGATCGTTGAAAACCCTATCCCATCCCATCCTTAAAATTAATATCCTAAAAATATAGGTTTTATGGCGATGAAATACAGAAAATGACATTGTCAGAATATATTGCTCAGACTGTTTATCAAAATCTTTTGTGGTTCGACAAAAAACAACGTCTTTCTATTGTATATGCCTTGGGGTAAGGCATACAATTGGTTTTTGTAAGAAAACGCACCCAAAAAGTGGCTGTAGGTGAAAATGATATATAGACAAAATGTTTATTTTATCATTACGGAAGCATTTGCATTAAAAGTTTTTTCGATTTTTTTTTAAATTTGGACAAAAAACCGTAAGGATTTTCAAAAAAGTGCCTGAGCAGCATATTTAGACAATCCTAATATCTATATTTCGTTCATACAAAGTTTTTTGCCACGCCCACTTTTTAGGGGCGTTTTTAGTAAAATACGTTTTTTGTAAAAATTTTTAAAACTTTCGAAAAAAATGTTGATGCAAATACTTCCGCAATGGTAATATAAACATTTTGTTAATAGATCATTTTCACCTACGCCCACATTTTGGGGGCGTTTTCTTACAAAAAACATTTGTATACCCCATCCCAAGGCATTAGCAATAGAAATACGTTGTTTTTTGTCGAACCACAAAAGATTTTGATAAACTGTCTGAGCAATATATTGTGACAATGTCATTTTCTGTATTTCATCGCCATTAGGCCTATATTTTGAGGATATTAATTTTAAGGATGGGATGGGATAGGGTATTCAACGATACGCACAGCGGATTGTAGCCTCTCATATGTTTATACCCTATCCCATAGGGGGGTATATTAGTTTTGATACATAGTTTGTAACATAGAGAAATAATTTTGCTACATATACCTCAAAGTATATGGATCGACTCAGAATCGCTAGCTGAGTCGAATTAGCCATGTCTGTCTGTCCGTCCGTCCGTGTGTCCGTCCGTCCGTCTGTCTGTTCGTCACCGATTTTTGGGCCTTAAATTTTGAGCTAGGATAATGAAATTTGGTATATAGGATCCTTGTCCGAGTCACCAGAAAAAGTGTAAACATTTTTGAAATCCGCCCACTGCCACACCCCCTTTTTAGAATAACGTAATTTTTGGCAAAACCGTAAAGAATTTTAAAAAAGTGTCTGAACAGCATATTTACAGAATCGTTATATCTATATTTCGTTCATATAAAGTTTTTTTGCCACGCCCACTTTTTGGGGGCGTTTTCAATAAAAAACTGTTTTCGGTCAATTTTAAATTTTTCGAAAAAATCATTAACATTATTAATATGAACATTTCGTCTTTATACCATTTTAACCCACGCCCACTTTTTGGGGGCGTTTTTATATAAAAACCATTTTTATACACTACCCCATAACATATACAGGAGAAAACCTTGTCTTTTGTAGAACCGTAAAAGTGTTTTGTAAGCAGCCTGAAGAATTTGTTGTCACTATATCATTTTTTTTATTTTATCCACATCGTGTTTTTAGCCATGCCCACTTTTTTGTGGATTCTAGTTTTATGGATAGGATGGGATAGGGTATTCAACGATCCGCACAGCGGATTGTAGCCTTCTCATATGTTTTATCCCCTATTCCATAGGGGGGTATATTAGTTTTGGCATTAAGTTTGTAACATACAGAAATAATTTCGATACATATACCTCAAAGTATATGGATCGATTCAGAATCGCTAGCTGAGTCGATTTAGCCGTGTCTGTCTGTCCGTCCGTCCGTCCGTCCGTCCGTCCGTCTGTGTGTCACCGATTTTTGGGCCTTAAATTTTGAGCTAGAGTGTTGAAATTTGGTATATAGACTCTCTGGCCGACGGAGCAGAACAAGTTTAAACATTTTTGAAATCCGCCCACTGGCACGCCCCCTTTTAGAAAAACGTAGTTTAAAGCCAAACCGTAAGGAATTTCAAAAAAGTGTCTGAGAAGAGTATTAAGACAATCCTAATATCTATATTTCGTTCATACAAAGTTTTTTGCCACGCCCACTTTTTGGGGGCGTTTTTTGTAAAAAACGCTTTTTGTCCAAATTTTAAAACTTTCGAAAAAATTTTTGATGCAAATACTTCCGCAATGGTAATATAAACATTTTGTTAATAGATTATTTTCACCTACGCCCACATTTTGGGGGCGTTTTCTTACAAAAATCATTTTTATACCCCATCCCAAGGCATTACCAATAGAAATACGTTGGTTTTTGTCGAACCAAAAAAGATTTTGATAAACTGTCTGAGCAATATATTGTGACAATGTCATTTTCTGTATTTCATCGCCATTAGGCCTATATTTTGAGGATATTAATTTTAAGGATGGGATGGGATAGGGTATTCAACGATCCGCACAGCGGGTTGTAGCCTCTCATATGTTTATACCCTATCCCATAGGGGGGTATATTAGTTTTGATACTTAGTTTGTAACATAGAGAAATAATTTTGCTACATATACCTAAAAGTATATGGATCGACTCAGAATCGCTAGCTGAGTCGAATTAGCCATGTCTGTCTGTCCGTCCGTCCGTCCGTCCGTCCGTCCGTCTGTCTGTTCGTCACCGATTTTTGGGCCTTAAATTTTGAGCTAGGATAATGAAATTTGGTATATTGGATCCTTGGACGAGTCACCAGAACAAGTGTAAACATTTTTAAAATCCGCCCACTGCCACGCCCAATTTTAGAAAAAACGTAGTTTTAAGCCAAACCGTAAGGAAAATCAAAAAAGTGTGTTAGCAACATAGTTAGACAATCCTAATATCTATATTTCGTGCATACAAAGTTTTTTGCCACGCCCACTTTTTGGGGGCGTTTTTAGTAAAAAACGTTTTTTGTCCAAATTTTAAAACTTTCGAAAAAAAATTTGATGCAAATACTTCCGCAATGGTAATATAAACATTTTGTCTATAGATCATGTTCACCTACGCCTACATTTTGTGGGCGTTTTCTTACAAAAACCATTTGTATACCCCTTCCCAAGGCATTAGCACTAGAAATACGTTGTTTTTTGTTGAACCACAAAAGATTTTGATAAACTGTCTGAGCAATATATTGTGACAATGTCATTTTCTGTATTTCATCGCCATAAGGCTTATATTTTGAGGATATTAATTTTAAGGATGGGATGGGATAGGGTATTCAACGATCCGCACAGTGGATTGTAGCCTCTCATATGTTTATACCCTATCCCATAGGGGTATATTAGTTTTGATACATAGTTTGTAACATAGAGAAATAATTTAGCTACATATACCTACCTCAAAGTATATGGATCGACTCAGAATCGATAGCTGAGTCGATTTAGCCATGTCTGTCCGTCCGTCCGTCCGTCCGTCCGTACGTCACCAGTTTTTGGGCCTTTTTTTGAAAATCGTTTTTTTTGGCCAAACCATAAGGAATTTTGAAAAACTTTCTGAACAACATATTTAGACAATCTGAATATCTGTATTTCGTTCATATAAAGCTTTTTGCCACGCCCTCTTTTTGGGGGCGTTTTTAATAAAAAACGTTTTTCGGTCAAATTTTAAAATTTTCGAAAAAAACTTTGATGCAGAATCATTAGTAATATAAATATGAACATTTCGTCCATTGACCATTTTAACCCACGCCCACTTTTTGGGGGCGTTTTTATATAAAAACCATTTTTATACACTACCCCATAACATATGCAGGAGAAAACCTTGTATTTTGTAGAACCGTTAAAGTTTTTTATAAGCAGTCTGATGAATTTGTTGTCACCATGACATTTTCTTTATTTTATCCACATCGTGTGCTTAGCCATGTCCACTTTTTGGGGATTTAAGTTTTACAGATAGGATGGGATAGGGTATTCAACGATCCGCACAGCGGATTGTAGTCTTCCATATGTTTATACCCTATCCCATAGGGGGGTATATTAGTTTTCACATTAAGTTTGTAACATATAGAAATAATTTCGATACATATACCTCAAAGTATATGGATCGATTCAGAATCGCTAGCTGAGTCGATTAAGCCATGTCTGTCTGTCCGTCCGTCCGCCCGTCCGTCCGTCCGTCCGTCTGTGTGTCACCGATTTTTGGGCCTTAAATTTTGAGCTAGAGTGTTGAAATTTGGTATATAGACTCTCTGGCCGACGAAGCAGAACAAGTGTAAAATTTTTTGAAATCCGCCCACTGCCACGCCCCCTTTTTGAAAAACGTAGTTTAAAGCCAAACCGTAAGGAATTTCAAAAAAAAGTCTGAGCAGCATATTTAGACAATCCTAATATCTATATTTCGTTCATACAAAGTTTTTTGCCACGCCCACTTTTTGGGGGCGTTTTTAGTAAAAAACGCTTTTTGTCCTAATTTTAAAACTTTCGAAAAAAATTTTGATGCAAAAACTTTCGCAATGGTTATATAAACATTTTGTCCATAGATCATTTTCACCTGCGCCCACAGTTTGGGGGCGTTTTCTTACAAAAACCATTTGTATACCCCATCCCAACCCTTTCGACGATCACTCACCTTGTCGCGGTGAAAGGGCTTAAGTAGTTTCCAATGAACCACGGAGCGAAACCGGAAGTCTATGTAAACATAAACTGTCAGGGCCACCCATGCCGGTAAGGTCAGTGGCGAGGAAACGAAAACCAAAAGGTGGTCTCCAAGGTAAGGCGCGCGCCGATACCTGCATGGCTGAGGGAATGCTCAGTCGCTAGCGCAAACTCTAGATACCTGGGGACCTCTAGTTTTAATCCAATTTCCCCTTTCCTGTATACATGGGGTGAGTACAGGATGACATTCCTTCCCCCTTACTCGTGGGTCCAAAATTGACAAAAACAAACAAAACAAAAAAGGGACGAGTGCAAATGAATCGGGCACTCCAAACCCTATAAAAACCGATTCTCAACAACAAATGACGGAGGAGGAGGAAAGCCTCTTGCTCCGAGATCCGTCAAACTCCAAGATACTGTCAGATGGGGGAAGCGAAGGAGCAATAGACATCCAAATGGAGAAACTTCTTCTCGATGAGGATGACACCTGCTCTAACGCCAGCTCATCTAAATTCTCAATATCGTCAACTGCGTCCATCCGCAGCAAAGTAAAATCATGCAAGTTGACGATCAGAAGATTAGGCAAGATAGTAACTCTAGGAGAAAAGGATCGCCTGAGACTTCAGAAAGCTCAAGAGTTTTTACAAAGTCTGACATTAGCAGAGAATGAGCCGATAGCTCGTACCTGCTCAATGAACGCACCGAGTACCTCGAGCATGAAGGGACTGATGGGACCACCTTTGATGCAGGGCGCTGGCCCGCTAAGACAAAGAATGGTCTCATCAGACCCTGCGAAAGTCAAAGGCGAAATCATGGCTGATGATCCCTTGTATACCCCCCCAGCAGCCGACGAGCCGCTCGCTCGTCGCTCGCCGAGAGGAGATACAGGAATCGAAGCTGAAGGAGAGCTGGATGGATCGGTCAACGATGTTACGGGCGCATGCCCACTAGGAGTTGACATGATCCCTTCAAACTCCGAAACAAGGGACTGCATTAAAAGCACCCTTATTCTGCAGAATCTCACCACAGAAGAGAATGAGCCGCTCGCTCGTACCTTAGGTGGTGAGGTAACGCAGAATAAGAGTGTTTGTGAGCTGAAGAGATTGCCTCCAGTCGTGAGTGACCCTGGTCAATCCAACTGGAGAACAGTCTCTCCAGACCATACCAAGGATGGATCAGAGAACAAAACGGACACAAACGTCAATCAGAACCCGAAGGAGGAGCTGGGGATGATTGAATTCACCGGCGCTGTGATGAGCAACAACTCATCAGGCAAAGGAAATCGATCAACCTCAACGCCGCCAGGGGTCTGTGAGACACTGACTATAGGACAAGGAGAGGCTGACTCAACATTAGGTAGCTATTGTACGGTTATTACTCGCCGCAGCGATCCGAAGCATCACGACAGCTTGGAAAACTCCAACGCTGCTGTGTCTGTGGAAGAGAGTAGGCTGAGGAAAGCCGTACGACCCCAACCGAAGTCAGAGGTTCAAGCTCCTCTAAAAATGAGGGCCAACGCGCAGAGGCTTCTACGTAGGTTCAAGCACCGTGACCCAGATTCCTTCACGGAAAAGGACACGGCAGCACTTAGCAGAGCTAAGGAGACGCTAAAAGCTACAGCCGAAGCGTGGCGGCAAAAAAGGCGCACAGGCAGGGAGCTCTCCTCTCATAAAAGGGAAGTAGTCGTGGAAAGGATGGAGAGCTGTAAACCCTCCACCTCAGCTGCGGCCACACCTAAGGGACCATCAGCTGCTGCAGGTAAGGTTGCGACCAAGCCTGGACCAACTGCAGGTACCTCCAAGAGAGGAAGGCACGATGACACAGTCTCTCCAATCATAGGTAGGAACACGAAACCTAGGTTAGACGCCAGTCATAACCCAGTAAAGGACAAAGATAGTTTTCGGGTCGCTATTGTCGACTTTGGTAATCCAGAACGAAAACTATCTCATGACCAATGGCAACTAATAGAAATTAGAATCCTGGACGGAGTGAACGACGCTATCCTAAAAAATGCAGGGAACATCCCGCTCTTTGGACAGCTGACCACGTTCAAAGGATTCAAAATAATCCAGTGTGACAATAAGTGCACACTGAGTTGGTTGACGAAGTTCATCGACGAGACGAAAGCCCCATGGTCAAATGCAGACCTTCGCATCGTCGAAAAGAAAGAGCTTCTTAACCTGACCAGACCCAAAGGTCGCATCCTTATCCCAGGGCCATGCATCCCGAAGGATAGGATTGAGCGCAACCTACAGAACCTCAACCCAGAATTCCTCAGTAAGGACTGGGAGGTTATAGAGGCAGGAGAGCACTCAAAAACCGGCACGGAAGTTGTGGTGCTACTCAGCCACAAATCTATGCCGCTGTTACGAAAGAAAGGGTACAAAGTACGAGTCGGGATTACCCGATGCAAAGTACGTCCCTTCGTAACAGTTAGACGCAATGATGGGAGGAAAGCTGACCGCCATGAAGATAATACAAATAAATCTTCACCACAGTAAGGCGGCCAGCGCCAACCTAGTCTTCCTTTTAAATAGGAACGACATTGACATTGCCCTAATACAAGAACCTTGGGTAGTCCGAGGCAGTATAAAAGGGCTAAACAGCAAAGATCTAGTACTGTACCATACTGGCTCATCCGACACAAACAGTAAGACTAGATCATGTATTGTAGCTAAGAAACAAATAAACCTTTTTCTCTTATCTACTCTCAGCAACAATGACCAGACCGTGGTAAAATATGAGCGGCGGGGGAAGTCCCCGATTGCAATAGCAGCCATCTATATGCCATACGACTCAATGGATGGACCTCCATCTGCCCTAACAGACTCCCTGGTGCAAATGGCCAAATGTAAGAAGTGGGACCTCATAATGGGATGCGATGCCAACTCTCATCACACACAATGGGGCAGTTCAGACACCAACACACGAGGTGAGTCCTTGTTTCAATACATTGTAGACAACAATTTTTTAGTGGCGAACAGGGGTAATGACCCCACCTTTGTCACTAAAAATAGAGAAGAGGTTCTTGACATTACTCTCTTCAACAATTCTGATAAATTCGCTGTGTGCCACTGGAAAGTTTCATCAGAAACATCATACTCTGACCACAGAATAATAGAATTTGAAATAGAGGACGATACTAAACTCCCCCTTCAACATCGAAACCCCAAGAAAGCCAACTGGGACAAGTTCGTTGTGGAAGTAGGGAGACAAAGTAGCGCCCTTCCATTGCATCTGATGGAAACTCCGTTTGAAATCGATGCTGCAGCGGAACTAATAGGCAATATTTTAGTCAAAGCCTATGAAAGGATCTGCCCTCTAAAGACTATAAAACCACAAAGATCACCGACATGGTGGACGAAAGAGCTTCAAAGCATTAGAAGGGAAACCAGGAAAACCTTTAACACAGCAAGAAGCTCAAATTCGGAAACCGACTGGGATCTTTATAAAAACAATCAGCGCAAATTCAAAAGTGCGGTCAACAGTGCTAAACGCACCTCCTGGCGTAACTTCTGTTGCAGTGTAGAAAGCACTACTGAATCAGCTAGACTTAGAAAAATAATCGCCAAAGAACCGGCTGTGCCAGGTTACCTCAAGCTCCCCAATGGGGACTGGACACAATCCACCCATGAATCTTTAACACATCTACTGGAAACCCACTTCCCAGGATGTGATTCATACTCTGGTAGCACCCCAGACACAACCGTCTATGATTGCAACCCCATAACAGCAGCAATGGAGGATATGGTTAGTGTAGAAAGAATCAATTGGGCAATTGACTCCTTCTCCCCCTATAAATCTCCAGGAGTCGATGGTATTATCCCGATCATGCTACAAAAAACGAAACACCTCGTAACAGCATTCCTACACAAACTGTTTGTTAGTAGTCTAAAATGCGGTTACATCCCTAGGTGCTCGCGGGAAATAAAGGTAGTCTTTATCCCAAAAGCCGGCAAGCCCAGTCACACGACCGCGAAGGACTTTAGACCAATAAGTCTTACATCCTTCATATTAAAAACATATGAAAAACTAATGGATATCTACATTCGTGACAAACTCGACCCCCAATACATATCCTCGGCACAGCATGCCTACACGAAAGGTAAGGGAGTCGAAACTGCCCTACATGATATCGTTAGTACAATAGAAAAACCTCTTCACGAGAAGGAATATACACTCGCTGCATTTCTCGACATTGAAGGAGCCTTCAATAATGTGAACACAAACGCAGTCGAAAGAAACCTCGCGAAGAACAACGTGGACCAACCTCTAATACATATTATTGGAAGTATGCTCAACCACAGAAATATAAATGCGAATCTGGGAGACACCCATCTCAAAGTAATAGCATCAAGAGGCACACCACAAGGAGGCGTTATCTCACCTCTGTTGTGGAACATAGTCATCAATGAGATACTCATAAAGCTAGAGCGAAATGGGGTAAAAGTCATAGCCTACGCAGACGATGTAGCGATACTAGTTAAAGGGAAATTCCTACCCACTATTAGTGAACTACTCGAGCGGGCATTGAAAGCTCTCAACGAGTGGACAAAACAATGAGGGCTTGGCATCAACCCCCAGAAAACGGAACTCGTTCTCTTTACGAACAAGAGGAAGATACCAATATTCGACCTACCGGCTATCGATGGGACTACCCTCAAACTAGCCGATAGTGCAAAGTATCTGGGTGTCATTCTTGATAGAAAACTCAACTGGAACCTAAATGTGCGCGAGCGCATTAAAAAGGCCACAGTCGCTTTCTATACGTGTAATCGAATATTCGGAAAAAACTGGGGTCCGAACCCCAAGATCATCCTATGGATGTACACGGCCATTGTGAGACCTATATTAACATATGGGGGGCTTGTCTGGTGGCAATCCACAAATAAAGTCACCCATCTGAAAAATATGACAAAGGTACAAAGAATAGCATGTGTGGGCGCTACTGGCGCAATGAGAACCACGCCAACAGCGGGACTGGAAACCATCCTTAACCTGCTACCGCTTGACCTTTACATGCAAGAATCTGCAGCCAAAAGTGCTCTAAGAATCAGCCAGCTCAACTGCTGGAAATCGAACTCAGGAGGACATGCCCAAATTCTACACAGATATCTGGGCTCAGCTGTATCCTCTGACTACATGCTGCCTCACCATGACTTTCAAAGACCATTCTCCTGCATCCTCCCAAGCAGAGAGGAGTGGGAGAGGAACGAATTGGGCCCCGAAACCATATCCATCTACACTGATGGTTCAAAAATGGATGTAGGCGTTGGAGCTGGAGTGTTTTCAGAAACACTTAAGCTAAACAGCACCTTTCGTCTCCCTGAGCACAGCAGTGTCTTCCAAGCCGAAATATTGGCAGTGGCAGAGGCAGCCAAAGCGACCTCAATGCTGGCGATACCACCAGATGATATCACCATCTTTATTGACAGTCAGGCTGCAATAAAAGCTATCTCTGCTGTCGAAATAAAATCTCGGCTTGTGAAACGTTGTCGTGAAGAGCTAAAGGTTCTTGGCGTCCAACATAATGTTAAGCTCTGCTGGGTCCCCGGACACAGAGGCATACAGGGCAATGAAATTGCTGACGAACTGGCAAGAAAAGGATCTGCCTCCAGCACTGACCAAGCAGACCAGTCTGTCAAACCACCACTATGCGACCTCAAATCTCAGGTGGGACAGAAAACACTGATCGCTGCCAAAAACAGGTGGAACTCCCTTCCAACCTGTGAAACTTCCAAAAGGATGTGGCCTGAGTATGACAAAGCCAGAACCCATAAACTGCTTCGTAGAAACAGGAAATCTGTCTCTACTTTAGTTGGGATTCTTACTGGACACAACTTACTGAAAAGCCACAAACTGAAAATGCATCTCATAGATGATGACCTCTGTAGAGGCTGCGGTGATGAAGAAATACACGAGGACACCCTCCACTTTCTGTGCCACTGCCCAGGCCTCAGCCAACTAAGAATGAGAACCTTAGGAAAATACTTTTTCCATGACCTCACGGATCTATCCGAAATCCCTCTCCCTAATCTTTTCAGGTTTGCATCAACATCTGGATGGCTAGAAAGAGACTAACAACAATGGACAGTAACGGGACAATGAATGAACCAACCACATAAGTGGACCCCCAACGGGCATCACAATGGGTCTATATTGACCTGAGTGCGATGAGGGAGGACACACACCGTCTGCCTCATCAACCCACCAACCTAACCTAACCATACCCCATCCCAAGGCATTACCAATAGAAATACGTTGGTTTTTGTCGAACCACAAAAGATTTTGATAAACTGTCTGAGCAATATATTGTGACAATGTCATTTTCTGTATTTCATCGCCATAAGGCCTATATTTTGAGGATATTAATTTTAAGGATGGGATGGGATAGGGTATTCAACGATCCGCACAGTGGATTGTAGCCCTCTCATTTGTTTATACCCTATCCCATAGGGGGGTATATTAGTTTTGACATTAAGTTTGTAACATATAGAAATAATTTCGATACATATACCTCAAAGTATATGGATCGATTCAGAATCGCTAGCTGAGTCGATTAAGCCATGTCTGTCCGTCCGTCCGCCCGTCCGTCCGTCTGTGTGTCACCGATTTTTGGGCCTTAAATTTTGAGCTAGAGTATTGAAATTTGGTATGTAGACTCTCTGGCCGACGAAGCAGAACAAGTGTAAATTTTTTTGAAAGCCGCCCACTGCCACGCCCCCTTTTTGAAAAACGTAGTTTAAAGCCAAACCGTAAGGAATTTCAAAAAAGTGTCTGAGCAGCATATTTAGACAATCCTAATATCTATATTTCGTTCATACAAAGTTTTTTGCCACACCCACTTTTTGGGGGCGTTTTTAGTAAAAAACGCTTTTTGTCCAAATTTTAAAACTTTCGAAAAAAATTTTGATGCAAAAACTTTCGCAATGGTTATATAAACATTTTGTGCATAGATCATTTTCACCTGCGCCCACAGTTTGGGGGCGTTTTCTTACAAAAACCATTTGTATACCCCATCCCAAGGCATTACCAATAGAAATACGTTGGTTTTTGTCGAACCACAAAAGATTTTGATAAACTGTCTGAGCAATATATTGTGACAATGTCATTTTCTGTATTTCATCGCCATAAGGCCTATATTTTGAGGATATTAATTTTATGGGATGGGATAGGGTATTCAACGATCCGCACAGTGGATTGTAGCCCTCTCATATGTTTATACCCTATCCCATAGGGGTATATTAGTTTTGATACATAGTTTGTAACATAGAGAAATAATTTAGCTACATATACCTCAAAGTATATGGATCGACTCAGAATCGATAGCTGAGTCGATTTAGCCATGTCTGTCGGTCCGTCCGTCCGTCCGTCCGTACGTCACCAGTTTTTGGGCCTTAAATTTTGAGCTAGAAGGATGAAATTTGGTACACGTGCTCTTTGTTGCTCCCAGCAGAACAAGTGTAAAAATTTTTGAAATCCGCCCACTGCCACGCCCCCTTTTAAGAAAAACGTATTTTTTGGCCAAACCATAAGGAATTTTGAAAAACTTTCTGAACAACATATTTAGACAATCTGAATATCTGTATTTCGTTCATATAAAGTTTTTTGCCACGCCCACTTTTTGGGGGCGTTTTTAATAAAAAACGTTTTTCGGTCAAATTTTAAAATTTTCGAAAAAACTTTTGATGCAGAATCATTAGTAGTATAAATATGAACATTTCGTCCATAGACTATTTCAACCCACGCCCACTTTTTGGGGGCGTTTTTATATAAAAACCATTTTTACACACTACCCCATAACATATGCAGGAGAAAACCTTGTCTTTTGTAGAACCGTCAAAGTTTTTTGTAAACAGTCTGAACAATTTGTTGTCACCATGTCATTTTCTTTATTTTATCCACATCGTGTTTTTAGCCATGTCCACTTTTTGGGGATTTTAGTTTTACAGATAGGATGGGATAGGGTATTCAACGATCCGCACAGTGGATTGTAGCCTTCTCATATGTTTATACCCTATCCCATAGGGGGGTATATTAGTTTTGATACATAGTTTGTAACATAGAGGAATAATTTAGCTACATATACCTCAAAGTATATGGATCGACTCAGAATCGATAGCTGAGTCGATTTAGCCATGTCTGTCCGTCCGTCCGTCCGTCCGTCCGTACGTCACCAGTTTTTGGGCCTTAAATTTTGAGCTAGAAAGATGAAATTTAGTACACGTACTCCTTGTTGCTCCCAGCAGAACAAGTGTAAAAATTTTTGAAATCCGCCCACTGCCACGCCCCCTTTTTAGAAAAACGTATTTTTTGGCCAAACCATAAGGAATTTTGAAAAACTTTCTGAACAACATATTTAGACAATCTGAATATCTGTATTTCGTTCATACAAAGTTTTTTGCCACGCCCACTTTTTGGGGGCGTTTTTAATTAAAAACGTTTTTCGGTCAAATTTTAAAATTTTCGAAAAAACTTTTGATGCAGAATCATTAGTAATATAAATATGAACATTTCGTCCATAGACCATTTTAACCCACCCCTACTTTTTGGGGGCGTTTTTATATAAAAACCATTTTTATACACTACCCCATAACATATGCAGGAGAAAACCTTGTCTTTTGTAGAACCGCAAAATTGTTTTGTAAGCAGTCCGAAGAACTTGTTGTCACTATATCATTTTTTCTATTTTATCCACATCGTGTTTTTAGCCATGCCCCCTTTTTTGGGGATTTTAGTTTTATGGATAGGATGGGATAGGGTATTCAACGATCCGCACAGCGGATTGTAGCCTTCTCATATATTTATACCCTATCCCATAGGGGTATATTAGTTTTGATACTTAGTTTGTAACATAGAGAAATAATTTAGCTACATATACCTCAAAGTATATGGATCGACTCAGAATCGCTAGCTGAGTCGAATTAGCCATGTCTGTCTGTCCGTCCGTCCGTCCGTCCGTCCGTCCGTCTGTACGTCACCGATTTTTAGGCCTTAAATTTTGAGCTAGGATAATGAAATTTGGTATATAGGATCCTCGTCTCTGCCTACAGAACAAGTGTAAAAATTTTTGAAATCCGCCCACTGCCACGCCCCTTTTTAAGAAAAACTCAGTTTTTGACCAAACCGTAAGGAATTTTAAAAAAGTTTCTGAACAACATATTTAGACAATATTAATACCTATATTTCGTCCATATAAAGTTTTTTGCCACGCCCACTTTTTGGGGGCGTTTTCAATTAAAAACTGTTTTCGGTCAAATTTTAAATTTCTCGAAAAAAAATTTGATGCAGAATCATTAACATTATTAATATGAACATTTCGTCTATATACCATTTTAACCCACGCTCACTTTTTGGGGGCGTTTTTATATTAAAACCATTTTTATACCCTACCCCATAACATATGCAGCAGAAAACATTGTCTTTTGTAGAACCGTAAAAGTTTTTTATAAGCAGTCTGAAGAATTTGTTGTCACCATGTCATTTTCTTTATTTTATCCACATCGTGTTTTTAGCCATGTCCACTTTTTGGGGATTTTAGTTTTACAGATAGGATGGGATAGGGTATTTAACGATCCACACAGTGGATTGTAGCCTTCTCATATGTTTTTATACCCTATCCCATAGGGGGGTATATTAGTTTTGATACTTAGTTTGTAACATAGAGAAATAATTTTGCTACATATACCTCAAAGTATATGGATCGACTCAGAATCGCTAGCTGAGTCGAATTAGCCATGTCTGTCTGTCCGTCCGTCCGTCCGTCCGTCCGTCCGTCCGTCTGTTCGTCAGCGGTTTTTGGGCCTTAAATTTTGAGCTAGGATAATGAAATTTGGTATATAGGATCCTCGTCCGTGCCACCAGAACAAGTGTAAAAATTTTTAAAATCCGCCCACTGCCACGCCACCTTTTTAGGAAAACTTATTTTTTGGCCAAACCGTAAGGAATTTCAAAAAAGTGTCTGAGTAGCATATTTAGACAATCCTAATATCTATATTTCGTTCATACAAAGTTTTTTGCCACGCCCACTTTTTGGGGGCGTTTTTAGTAAAAAACGCTTTTTGTCCAAATTTTAAAACTTTCGAAAAAAAATTTGATGCAAATACTTCCGAAATGGTAATATAAACATTTTGTCCATAGATCATTTTCACCTACGCCCACATTTTGGGGGCGTTTTCTTACAAAAACCGTTTGTATACCCCATCCCAAGGCATTAGCAATAGAAATACGAACCACACAAGATTTTGAGAAACTGTCTGAGCAATATATTGTGAGAATGTCATTTTCTGTATTTCATCGCCATAAGGCCTATATTTTGAGGATATTAATTTAAAGGATGGGATGGGATAGGGTATTCAACGATCCGCATAGCGGATTGTAGCCTCTCATATGTTTTTTATTACAAACACTATCAGATCTGTGTCGTAGCGAGCTTATTACAAGCAGCATCTACGAGCAGAGATTTGCCACAGCATATAATATGCATCCACAGGCTCATCATTTAGTGCATTTGTTAGTGGGACATAACAGCACATAGAAGTTATTAAGTAAATTCAGTAAACGATGAAATTACAATTTAGCTATAAAACAATTTTACATATACACTTATTACGACTCTAGCATACAATTACGCAGAGTATTTATACCCTATCCCATAGGGGTATATTAGTTTTGATACTTAGTTTGTAACATAGAGAAATAATTTTGCTACATATACCTCAAAGTATATGGATCGACTCAGAATCGCTAGCTGAGTCGATTAAGCCATGTCTGTCTGTCCGTCCGTCCGTCCGAGAAATAATGGCAGGTGTATCGCAAGGAAGCGTCCTTGGACCAATCCTGTGCCTCCTATTCACTCGTGATATCCCCCAAACAAACGATACAATAGTTGAAACGTTTGCTGACGATACTGCTATACTTGCAGTTGGCACAACAATAGATTAAACAAATATCAAATTACAAAACGCTCTTAACGAGGTTAATGAATGGACTAAATCCTGGCGGATTGCACTTAATGAGAGCAAATCGATCCATGTAGATTTTTCGTATAAACGGACAAACAATTTGCCTGTACTTCTAAATACGGTTCGAGTCCCGTTTTCAAATGAAGCGAAATATCTCGGTATGACACTCGATGCAAAATTAAAATGGAAGTCGCATGTAAAAAAGAAATGCGAAGAACTTAAGAATAAATACAGAGAACTGTACAGGTTGCTCGGAATATATTCGAAGCTTAACCTTGATAACAAGCTGCTATTATACAAGCAAGTGCTTAAACCGGTTTGGACATATGGTATACAACTATGGGGTTGTACCAGTGAAACGAATCTAAAAATTTAACAAATTTTTGAAAACAAAATGTTAAGATCATTCGTCAATGCGCCGTGGTACGTAACAAACTATGCAGAGATCTGGGTATTCGCGCTGTTAAGATGAAACAAAAAACTAACTAAACCCTTAGATTTGGCCCGATAATAACAAACCGCGCTATTAATTGCGGCAAAAGCAGGAACTCTCAAAGGAAAGTTACCTGCCAACATATTATATATTCGTGATAAAAAAATTGCTTAGTTGCAATAGAAATACAAAATGGGTGGTGGTTTTAGTGAGTAAAAATCTCACACTACTTTGGCCACGTGCTCATCGTGTCTATGAAGATTTTCACCAGCCCACGGAAAAATATAAATTATAAACATATGAGAGGCTACAATCCGCTATGCGGATCGTTGAATACCCTATCCCATCCCATCCTTTAAATTAATATTCTCAAAATATAAGCCTTATGGCGATGAAATACAGAAAATGACATTGTCACAATATATTGCTCAGACAGTTTCTCAAAATCTTTTGTGGTTCGACAGAAAACAACGTATTTCTATTGCTAATGCCTTGGGATGGGGTATACAAATGGTTTTTGTAAGAAAACGCCCCCAAAATGTGGGCGTTGGTGAAAATGATCTATGGACAAAATGTTTATATTACCATTGCGGAAGTATTTGCATCAAAAAATTTTTCGAAAGTTTTAAAATTTGACCAAAAAGCGTTTTTTACTAAAAACGCCCCCAAAAAGTGGGCGTGGCAAAAAACTTTGTATGAACGAAATATAGATATTAGGATTGTCTAAATATGCTGCTCAGACACTTTTTTTAAATTCCTTACGGTTTGGCCATAGGGGTATATTAGTTTTGATACTTAGTTTGTAACATAGAGAAATAATTTTGCTACATATACCTCAAAGTATATGGATCGACTCAGAATCGCTAGCTGAGTCGAATTAGCCATGTCTGTCCGTCCGTCCGTCCGTCCGTCTGTCTGTTCGTCACCGATTTTTGGGCCTTAAATTTTGAGCTAGGATAATGAAATTTGTTATATAGGATCCTCGTCCGTGCCACCAGAACAAGTGTAAATATTTTTGAAATCCGCCCACTGCCACGCCCACTTCTTAGGAAAACTTATTTTTTTGGCCAAACCGTAAGGAATTTCAAAAAAGTGTCTGAGCAGCATATTTAGACAATCCTAATATCAATATTTCGTTCATACAAAGTTTTTTGGCAGGCCCACTTTTTGGGGGCGTTTTTAGTAAAAAACGCTTTTTGTCCAAATTTTAAAACTTTCGAAAAAAATTTTGTGCAAATACTTCCGCAATGGTAATATAAACATTTTGTCCATAGATCATTTTCACCTACGCCCACATTTTGGGGGCGTTTTCTTACAAAAACTATTTGTATACCCCATCCCAAGGCATTAGCAATAGAAATACGTTGTTTTTTGTCGAACCACAAAAGATTTTGACAATGTCATTTTCTGTATTTCATCGCCATAAGGCCTATATTTTGAGGATATTTATTTAAAGGATGGGATGGGATAGGGTATTCAACGATCCGCATAGCGGATTGTAGCCTCTCATATTTTTATACCCTATCCCATAGGGGTATATTAGTTTTGATACATATTTTGTAATATAGAGAAATAATTTAGCTACATATACCTCAAAGTATATGGATCGACTCAGAATCGATAGCTAAGTCGATTTAGCCATGTCTGTCCGTCCGTCCGTCCGTACGTCACCAGTTTTTGGGCCTTAAATTTTGAGCTAGAAGGATCAAATTTGGTACACGTGCTCTTTGTTGCTCCCAGCAGAACATGTGTAAACATTTTTGAAATCCGCCCACTGCCACGCCCCCTTTTTAGAAAAACGTTTTTTTTGGCTAAACCATAAGGAATTTTAAAAAAGTGTCTGAAAAACGTAGTTAGAGAATATCTATATTTCGTTCATATAAAGTTTTTTGCCACGCCCACTTTTTGGGGGCGTTTTTAATAAAAAACGTTTTACGGTCAAATTTTAAAATTTTCGAAAAAAATTTTGATGCAGAATAGTTAGTAATATTAATATAAACATTTCGTCTATAGACTATTTTAGCCCACGCCCACTTTTTGAGGGCGTTTTCTTACAAAAACCGTTTGTATACCCTACCCCATAGCATATGCAGGAGGAAAACGATGTGTTTTGTCAAACAACAAAAGATTCTGATAAACTGTTTGAACAATGTGTTGTGACACTGTCATTTTCTATATAATAGGTTAATAAAGCCCACTTTTTGGAGATATTAATTTTAAGGATGGGATGGGATAGGGTATTAAACGATCCGCACAGGGGATTGTACTCTTCTCATATGTTTATACCCTATCCCATAGGGGGGTATATTAGTTTTGACATTAAGTTTGTAACATAGAGAAATAATTTCGATACATATACCTCAAAGTATATGGATCGATTCAGAATCGCTAGCTGAGTCGATTAAGCCATGTCTGTCTGTCCGTCCGTCCGTCTGCCCGTCTGTGTGTCACCGATTTTTGGGCCTTAAATTTTGAGCTAGAGTGTTCAAATTTGGTATATAGACTCTCTGGCCGACGAAGCAGAACAAGTGTAAAAATTTTTGAAATCCGCCCACTGCCACGCCTTCTTTTAGAAAAACGTAGTTTTAAGCCAAACCGTAAGGAATTTCAAAAAAGTGCCTGAGCTGCATATTTAAACAATCCTAATATCTATACTTCGTCGTACAAAGTTTTTTGCCACGCCTACTTTTTAGGGGCGTTTTTAGTAAAATACGTTTTTATACCCTATCCCATAGGGGGGTATATTAGTTTTGATACTTAGTTTGTAACATAGAGAAATAATTTTGCTACATATACCTCAAAGTATATGGATCGACTCAGAATCGCTAGCTGAGTCGAATTAGCCATGTCTGTCTGTCCGTCCGTCCGTCCGTCCGTCCGTCCGTCTGTCTGTTCGTCAGCGGTTTTTGGGCCTTAAATTTTGAGCTAGGATAATGAAATTTGGTTTATAGGATCCTCGTCCGTGCCACCAGAACAAGTGTAAAATTTTTTGAAATCCGCCCACTGCCACGCCCCCTTTTTAGGAAAACTTATTTTTTGGCCAAACCGTAAGGAATTTCAAAAAAGTGTCTGAGTAGTGTATTTAGACAATCCAAATATCTATATTTCGTTCATACAAAGTTTTTTGCCACGCCCACTTTTTGGGGGCGTTTTTAGTAAAAAACGCTTTTTGTCCAAATTTTAAAACTTTCGAAAAAAATGTTGATGCAAATACTTCCGAAATGGTAATATAAACATTTTGTCCATAGATTATTTTCACCTACGCCTACATTTTGGGGGCGTTTTCTTACAAAAACCATTTGTATACCCCATCCCATTAGCAATAGAAATACGTTGTTTTTTGTCGAACCACACAAGATTTTGAGAAACTGTCTGAGCAATATATTGTGAGAATGTCATTTTCTGTATTTCATCGCCATAAGGCCTATATTTTGAGGATATTAATTTAAAGGATGGGATGGGATAGGGTATTCAACGATCCGCATAGCGGATTGTAGACTCTCATATGTTTTGTCCAAATTTTAAAACTTTCGAAAAACATATGAGAGGGTACAATCCGCTGTGCGGATCGTTGAATACCCTATCCCATCCCATCCTTAAAATTAATATTATCAAAATATAGGCCTTATGGCGATGAAATACAGAAAATGACATTGTCACAATATATTGCTCAGACAGTTTCTCAAAATCTTGTGTGGTTCGACAAAAAACAACGTATTTCTGTTGCTAATGCCTTGGGATATAGTATACAAATGGTTTTTGTACGAAAACGCCCCCAAAATGTGGGCGTAGGTGAAAACGATCTATAGACAAAATGTTTATATTACCATTTCGGAAGTATTTGCATTAAAAATTTTTTCGAAAGTTTTAAAATTTGGACAAGAAGCGTTTTTTACTAAAAACGCCCCCAAAAAGTGGGCGTGGCAAAATACTTTGTATGAACGAAATATAGATATTAGGATTGTCTAAATATGCTACCCAGACACTTTTTTGAAATTCCTTACGGTTTGGCCAAAAAATAAGTTTTCCTAAAAAGGGGGCGTGGCAGTGGGCGGATTTCAAACATTTTTACACTTGTTCTGGTGACTCGGCCAAGGATCCTATCTACCAAATTTCATTATCCTAGCTCAAAATTTAAGGCCCAAAAATCGGTGACGAACAGACAGACGGACGGACGGACGGACAGACAGACATGGCTAATTCGACTCAGCTAGCGATTCTGAGTCGATCCATATACTTTGAGGTATATGTAGCTAAATTATTTCTCTATGTTACAAACTAAGTATCAAAACTAATATACCCCTATGGGATAGGGTATAAAAATGGAAAATTTACAATATTTAAGTAAACATATTCTCAGTATTTATACCCTATCCCATAGGGGGGTATATTAGTTTTGATACTTAGTTTGTAACATAGAGAAATAATTTTGCTACATATACCTCAAAGTATATGGATCGACTCAGAATCGCTAGCTGAGTCGAATTAGCCATGTCTGTCTGTCCGTCCGTCCGTCTGTCTGTTCGTCAGCGGTTTTTGGGCCTTAAATTTTGAGCTAGGATAATGAAATTTGGTATATAGGATCCTCGTCCGTGCCACCAGAACAAAAGTAAAAATTTTTGAAATCCACCCACTGCCACCCCCCCTTTTTAGAAAAACTTATTTTTTGGCCAAACCGTAGGAATTTCAAAAAAGTGTCTGAGTAGCATATTTAGACAATCCTAATATCTATATTTCATTCATACAAAGTTTTTTGCCACGCCCACTTTTTGGGGGCGTTTTTAGTAAAAAACGCTTTTTGTCCAAATTTTAAATTGGACAAAGTTTGTAACAATCTGAATATCTGTATTTCGTTCATATAAAGTTTTTTGCCACGCCCACTTTTTGGGGGCTTTTTTGATAAAAAACCTTTTTTCGGTCAAATTTTAAGATTGTCGAAAAAACTTTTGATGCAGAATCATTAGTAGTATAAATATGAACATTTCGTCCATAGACTATTTCAACCCATGCCCACTTTTTGGGGGCGTTTTTATATAAAAACCATTTTTATACACTACCCCATAACATATGCAGGAGAAAACCTTGTCTTTTGTAGAACCGTCAAAGTTTTTTGTAAACAGTCTGAACAATTTGGTGTCACCATGTCATTTTCTTTATTTTATCCACATCGTGTTTTTAGCCATGTCCACTTTTTGGGGATTTTAGTTTTACAGATAGGATGGGATAGGGTATTCAACGATCCGCACAGTGGATTGTAGCCTTCTCATATGTTTATACATTATCCCATAGGGGGGTATATTAGTTTTGATACTTAGTTTGTAACATAGAGAAATAATTTTGCTACATATACCTCAAAGTATATGGATCGACTCAGAATCGCTAGCTGACAAAAGGACAAGGATAATGAAATTTGGTATATAGGATCCTCGTCCGTGCCACCAGAACAAGTGTAAAAATTTTTGAAATCCGCCTACTGCCACGCCCCCTTTTTAGGAAAACTTATTTTTTGGCCAAACCGTAAGGAATTTCAAAAAAAAAGTGTGAGCAGCATATTTAGACAATCCTAATATCTATATTTCGTTCATACAAAGTTTTTTGCCACGCCCACTTTTTGGGGGCGTTTTTAGTAAAAAACGCTTTTTGTCCAAATTTCAAAACTTTGGAAAAAATTTTTGATGCAAATACTTCCGCAATGGTAATATAAACATTTTGTCCATAGATCATTTTCACCTATGCGCACATTTTGGGGGCGTTTTCTTACAAAAACCATTTGTATACCCCATCCCAAGGCATTCGCAATAGGAATACGTTGTTTTTTGTCGAACCACAAAAGATTTTGAGAAACTGTCTGAGCAATATATTGTGACGATGTCATTTTCTGTATTTCATCGTCATAAGGCCTATATTTTGAGGATATTAATTTAAAGGATGGGATGGGATAGGGTATTCAACGATCCGCATAGCGGATTGTAGCCTCTGATATGTTTTTTTTTTTGAATTTGAATACATCGGTAACCCCTTGGTCTTTCATCTCTTCATAATTACGTTTTCGGTACATTTATTAAGTAAGGTGCGTATACGGTACCCTTCGAACATATTAATTGACTATGAAGAGAAACTGATATTGGGCAAATATTTAATAAACCCTTTTTTGAATGAAACAGATTTGCAATGTGTTGGAATTTGACGAGAATTAATAAATTACCATCTCTGAGTTGGTTGATTTGTTCGAATAAGAGGTGCTAATACCATCAATAGCCTTTGAAGGGTCTGTTGGGGATATGACTATAATTTTTTTTAAATTTAAAAGTTGAATGGGAGGGAAGGTTAATATTGCAGTCAATTGAAGAATATGTATTCTTTTCATTATACCATATCCCATAGGGGGGTATATTAGTTTTGACATTAAGTTTTTAACATGTAGAAATAATTTCGATACATATACCTCAAAGTATATGGATCGATTCAGAATCGCTAGCTGAGTCGATTAAGCCATGTCTGTCTGTCCGTCCGTCCGTCCGTCCGTCTGTGTGTCACCGATTTTTGGGCCTTAAATTTTGAGCTAGAGTGTTGAAATTTGGTATATAGACTCTCTGGCCGACGAAGCAGAACGAGTGTAAAATTTTTTGAAATCCGCCCACTGCCACGCCCCCCTTTTTGAAAAACGTAGTTTAAAGCCAAACCGTAAGGAATTTCAAAAAAGTGTCTGAGCAGCATATTTAGACAATCCTAATATCTATATTTCGTTCATACAAAGTTTTTTGCCACGCCCACTTTTTGGGGGCGTTTTTAGTAAAAAACGCTTTTTGTCCAAATTTTAAAACTTTCGAAAAAAATTTTGATGCAAAAACTTTCGCAATGGTTATATAAACATTTTGTACATAGATCATTTTCACCTGCGCCCACAGTTTGGGGGCGTTTTCTTACAAAAACCATTTGTATACCCCATCCCAAGGCATTACCAATAGAAATACGTTGGTTTTTGTCGAACCACAAAAGATTTTGATAAACTGTCTGAGCAATATATTGTGACAATGTCATTTTCTGTATTTCATCGCCATAAGGCCTATATTTTGAGGATATTAATTTTAAGGATGGGATGGGATAGGGTATTCAACGATCCGCACAGTGGATTGTAGCCCTCTCATATGTTTATACCCTATCCCATAGGGGGGGTATATTAGTTTTGACATTAAGTTTGTAACATATAGAAATAATTTCGATACATATACCTCAAAGTATATGGATCGATTCAGAATCGCTAGCTGTCCGTCCGTCCGTCCGTCCGTCTGTGTGTCACCGATTTTTGGGCCTTAAATTTTGAGCTAGAGTGTTGAAATTTGGTATATAGACTCTCTGGCCGACGAAGCAGAACAAGTGTAAAATTTTTTGAAATCCGCCCACTGCCACGCCCCCTTTTTGAAAAACGTAGTTTAAAGCCAAACCGTAAGGAATTTCAAAAAAGTGTCTGAGTAGCATATTTAGACAATCCTAATATCTATATTTCGTTTATACAAAGTTTTTTTGCCACGCCCACTTTTTGGGGGCGTTTTTAGTAAAAAACGCTTTTTTCCAAATTTTAAAACTTTCGAAAAAAATTTTGATGCAAAAACTTTCGCAATGGTTATGTAAACATTTTGTCCATAGATCATTATACCCTATCCCATAGGGGTATATTAGTTTTGATACTTAGTTTGTAACATAGAGAAATAATTTAGCTACATATACCTCAAAGTATATGGATCGACTCAGAATCGCTAGCTGAGTCGAATTAGCCATGTCTGTCTGTCCGTCCGTCCGTCCGTCCGTCCGTCTGTACGTCACCGATTTTTAGGCCTTAAATTTTGAGCTAGGATAATGAAATTTGGTATATAAGATCCTCGTCTCTGATACAGAACAAGTGTAAAAATTTTTGAAATCCGCCCACTGCCACGCCCCCTTTTAAGAAAAACTCAGTTTTTGACCAAACCGTAAGGAATTTTAAAAAAGTTTCTGAACAACATATTTAGACAATATTAATATCTATATTTCGTCCATATAAAGTTTTTTGCCACGCCCACTTTTTGGGGGCGGTTTCAATTAAAAACTGTTTTCGGTCAAATTTTAAATTTTTCGAAAAAAATTTTGATGCAGAATCATTAACATTATTAATATGAACATTTCGTCTATATACTATTTTAACCCACGCCCACTTTTTGGGGGCGTTTTTATATAAAAACCATTTTTATACCCTACCCCATAACCTATGCAGCAGAAAACATTGTCTTTTGTAGAACCGTAAAAGTTTTTTATAAGCAGTCTGAAGAATTTGTTGTCACCATGTCATTTTCTTTATTTTATCCACATCGTGTTTTTAGCCATGTCCACTTTTTGGGGATTTTAGTTTTACAGATAGGATGGGATAGGGTATTTAACGATCCACACAGTGGATTGTAGCCTTCTCATATGTTTTTCACCTGCGCCCACAGTTTGGGGGCGTTTTCTTACAAAAACCATTTGTATACCCCATCCCAAGGCATTACCAATAGAAATACGTTGGTTTTTGTCGAACCACAAAAGATTTTGATAAACTGTCTGAGCAATATATTGTGACAATGTCATTTTCTGTATTTCATCACCATAAGGCCTATATTTATACCCTATCCCATAGGGGGGTATATTAGTTTTGACATTAAGTTTGTAACATATAGAAATAATTTCGATACATATACCTCAAAGTATATGGATCGATTCAGAATCGCTAGCTGAGTCGATTAAGCCATGTCTGTCTGTCCGTCCGTCCGTCCGTCCGTCTGTGTGTCACCGATTTTTGATGCAAAAACTTTCGCAATGGTTATATAAACATTTTGTCCATAGATCATTTTCACCTGTGCCCACAGTTTGGGGGCGTTTTCTTACAAAAACCATTTGTATACCCCATCCCAAGGCATTACCAATAGAAATACGTTGGTTTTTGTCGAACCACAAAAGATTTTGATAAACTGTCTGAGCAATATATTGTGACAATGTCATTTTCTGTATTTCATCGCCATAAGGCCTATATTTTGAGGATATTAATTTTAAGGATGGGATGGGATAGGGTATTCAACGATCCGCACAGTGGATTGTAGCCCTCTCATATGTTTATACCCTATCCCATAGGGGGGTATATTAGTTTTGACATTAAGTTTGTAACATATAGAAATAATTTCGATACATATACCTCAAAGTATATGGATCGATTCAGAATCGCTAGCTGAGTCGATTAAGCCATGTCTCTCTGTCCGTCCGTCCGTCCGTCCGTCTGTGTGTCACCGATTTTTGGGCCTTAAATTTTGAGCTAGAGTGTTGAAATTTGGTATATAGACTCTCTGGCCGACGAAGCAGAACAAGTGTAAAATTTTTTGAAATCCGCCCACTGCGACGCCCCCTTTTTGAAAAACGTAGTTTAAAGCCAAACCGTAAGGAATTTCAAAAAAGTGTCTGAGCAGCATATTTAGACAATCCTAATATCTATATTTCGTTCATACAAAGTTTTTTGCCACGCCCACTTTTTGGGGGCGTTTTTAGTAAAAAACGCTTTTTGTCCAAATTTTAAAACTTTCGAAAAAAATGTTGGTGCAAAAACTTTCGCAATGGTTATATAAACATTTTGTCCATAGATCATTTTAACCTGCGCCCACAGTTTGGGGGCGTTTTCTTACAAAAACCATTTGTATACCCCATCCCAAGGCATTACCAATAGAAATACGTTGGTTTTTGTCGAACCACAAAAGATTTTGATAAACTGTCTGAGCAATATATTGTGACAATGTCATTTTCTGTATTTCATCGCCATAAGGCCTATATTTTGAGGATATTAATTTTAAGGATGGGATGGGATAGGGTATTCAACGATCCGCACAGTGGATTGTAGCCCTCTCATATGTTTATACCCTATCCCATAGGGGGGTATATTAGTTTTGACATTAAGTTTGTAACATATAGAAATAATTTCGATACATATACCTCAAAGTATATGGATCGATTCAGAATCGCTAGCTGAGTCGATTAAGCCATGTCTGTCTGTCCGTCCGTCCGTCCGTCCGTCTGTGTGTCACCGATTTTTGGGCCTTAAATTTTGAGCTAGAGTGTTGAAATTTGGTATATAGACTCTCTGGCCGACGAAGCAGAACAAGTGTAAAATTTTTTGAAATCCGCCCACTGCCACGCCCCCTTTTTGAAAAACGTAGTTTAAAGCCAAACCGTAAGGAATTTTAAAAAAGTGTCTGAGCAGCATATTTAGACAATCCTAATATCTATATTTCGTTCATACAAAGTTTTTTGCCACGCCCACTTTTTGGGGGCGTTTTTAGTAAAAAACGCTTTTTGTCCAAATTTTAAAACTTTCGAAAAAAATTTTGATGCAAAAACTTTCGCAATGGTTATATAAACATTTTGTACATAGATCATTTTCACCTGCGCCCACAGTTTGGGGGCGTTTTCTTACAAAAACCATTTGTATACCCCATCCCAAGGCATTACCAATAGAAATACGTTGGTTTTTGTCGAACCACAAAAGATTTTGATAAACTGTCTGAGCAATATATTGTGACAATGTCATTTTCTGTATTTCATCGCCATAAGGCCTATATTTTGAGGATATTAATTTTAAGGATGGGATGGGATAGGGTATTCAACGATCCGCACAGTGGATTGTAGCCCTCTCATATGTTTATACCCTATCCCATAGGGGGGTATATTAGTTTTGACATTAAGTTTGTAACATATAGAAATAATTTCGATACATATACCTCAAAGTATATGGATCGATTCAGAATCGCTAGCTGTCCGTCCGTCCGTCCGTCCGTCTGTGTGTCACCGATTTTTGGGCCTTAAATTTTGAGCTAGAGTGTTGAAATTTGGTATATAGACTCTCTGGCCGACGAAGCAGAACAAGTGTAAAATTTTTTGAAATCCGCCCACTGCCACGCCCCCTTTTTGAAAAACGTAGTTTAAAGCCAAACCGTAAGGAATTTCAAAAAAGTGTCTGAGTAGCATATTTAGACAATCCTAATATCTATATTTCGTTTATACAAAGTTTTTTTGCCACGCCCACTTTTTGGGGGCGTTTTTAGTAAAAAACGCTTTTTTCCAAATTTTAAAACTTTCGAAAAAAATTTTGATGCAAAAACTTTCGCAATGGTTATGTAAACATTTTGTCCATAGATAGGTTAGGTTAGGTTAGGTGGGCTGTTGACGCTCGGGCGAGTCGTCAAACACGCATAGGCCTACGTGGGCCCATAGCGATACCCTTCGAAGAAAAAGTGTCCTGAAAAAAAAAGAGAAAGAGGATACCTGGTTAAGTTCGCTTGTGATACTTATGCAGTGCTGGTCTGTGTTGCTCCTTCAGCCTCAAAGAGGTAGTTGCTCCATCCTGATTTGCAACAAAAACGGACTATCAGCGTTATTGGGATAGTCCTTAGGTCACTTAGGTCATTGAAGTAAAAGTTGCCTAAAATTTTAAATCGACTGTCACTGATCGCCGGGCAGTGGCATAGCAGGTGTGAGACATCTTCCTCGACGTCAGGGTCGCTGCATTTCCTGCAGAGTTGGTTTGCACCAGTCAGTCTCATCTTATTAGAGTGCTTACCCAACAGATTGTGACCTGTTATCACTCTCACCGCTATGGAAATGGAAGTTCTATTCAAAGCTAATAGCTTGTTTGATTTGCTGCCACTTAATTCTGGCCAGAGAGATTTAGTGTGTGTACAGTTTATTGTATTTAGCCATCTTGTTATGGTTGCTTTTTGAGTGTGCTTAGTTAATTCAAGTTTTTTAGATGCTAGCGGGGGATTGACTCTTTTATCAGCTAGGGAAATGCAACTGGACGATCCTAATCTGGCTAGTTCGTCTGCTTTCTCATTTCCTAAAATGTCATTATGTCCTGGCACCCAGATAATTTGGACTTTGTTCTGGTTACAAAGAGCCTTCAGCTCTTCGCGGCAGCGTCCAACTACCCGTGATTTTACTATATTGGATGCCAGAGCTTTTATGGCCGCTTGACTATCCACGTAGATGGAGATATCCTCATGTGATATGTCCAATACCCTAGCCGATTCGGCAGCTTCGAGTATGGCCAGGATCTCAGCTTGGAAAACACTACACGAGTTTGCTAATCTTAAGGATGTAGCTAGCCCGATTTTTTCAGAGTAGACACCAGAGCCCACTCCGACTTCCATTTTGGATCCGTCGGTGTAGATTGCTATTTCTGTGTTAGATAACACATTGTTTGAAGACCATTCGTCTCTACTTGGTATTCTGATGGAGTAATCAATATCAAAGTCGTGATATGGGATCATGTAGTCACATGCTACATCCTCATATGCCATTGAGCTTAATATTGAGCTGTGGCCAAAAGGCTTCGTAAGTAGATTGCCCGTTTCTTTGAGTCTTGCTGCGCTTTTTGCTGCTGTGTCATTGATTTTTAAGTCAATTGGTGTTATGTTTAGTATTGTTTCTAACCCTACTGTGGGGCTAGTGCGCATGGCTCCTGTCGTGAGTATGCATGCTGTTCTTTGAACTTTCGTAAGCTTGGTCGTATGTTTTGCTTTTTTCATAGCATTCCACCAGACCAAGCAGCCGTATGTTAGGATTGGTCTGACAATGGCTGTGTATAGCCATTTTGTGACCTTCGGGGATGGGCCCCATTTTTTGCCGCAGATTCTGTTGCAGCTATAGAGGGCAATGTTTGCTTTCTTTGCTCTTTCTTCAATGTTTAGATTCCAGTTCAGTTTACTATCGAGTATCACTCCCAGATATTTCGCGCTTGCTGACAATGAGAGAGTCGAATCTTCCAAAGACGGTACCGGAAATGCTGGGATCGATCTCCTGTTAGTAAAGAGAACCAGTTCTGTTTTGTTTGGATTTACACCCAGCCCGCAGGACTTTGCCCACTTGCTGAGTATATTGAGACTACCTTGCATAATTTCGCTCAGTGTCGATGGGAATTTACCGCAAGCCATGAGGACTACGTCATCAGCGTATGCCACTGTTTTTATTGCAGTGATATCTAGCTTCTTGAGTACCTCGTTGACTACTAATAGCCAGAGGAGTGGGGATAGTACGCCTCCCTGGGGGGTACCTCTTGACGTTGTGATCCTTTTGGTATAATCGCCTAGTGTTGACGAAATGATCCGGTTATTGAGCATGGTTAAAATCCAATTGCTAGAAACCGTACCTATTCCAGCTTTGGTAAGTGCCTCAGCAATTGCTTCTGTTGTGACGTTGTTGAAGGCTCCTTCTATATCTAGAAAGGCTGCTAGCGTATAATCTTTGTAGTGCAGTGAGTTTTCTACTGTGCGAACCACTTCGTGTAGAGCCGTTTCCACAGATTTACCCTTTGTATAGGCATGTTGGCTTACAGATAGGTAACCTGGATTCAGGTTGCTGCGTATATGGATGTCGAGTAATCGTTCCATCGTTTTCAGTAGGAAGGAGGACAGGCTTATGGGTCTGAAATCCTTCGCTACGGTGTGGCTGCATTTACCTGCCTTCGGTATGAATATGACGTTAACTTCACGCCACGCTTGTGGTATGTGGTTTAGTTTTAAACATGCACGGAAGATAGTGAGTAGTGTTGGCATTATTAGCTTAGCAGTTTTTTGTAGCATGATAGGGGTTATACCGTCAGGGCCGGCTGATTTGTGGGGCTTGAATGAATTAATGGCCCATGCAATTTTTCCTTGCACACTATCGTATTAATGAGAGAGAGAGAGTTGTCACTCATGTTGTCCGCTGTGTGGTCTGTACTTATATTTACGATGACACTTTCCTCTGCCGTTTTGCAGTTCGGAAAGTGTGTGTTTAAAAGAAGGTTTAGGGTATCAGCGGTTGATTCCGTCCATTCATTTGCTGAATTTTTGAGAAAACCTGGGCTGCTTGCTTCTTTCGATAGTATCTTTCTCAATCTGGCAGATTCATTGTTATCTTCGATACTACTGCAGAATTCTTTCCAAGCCTTTCTTTTGGCCGTTCTGGTCTCTTTTTTGAATTTACAGAGGCTGGTTCTGTAAGAGTGCCAGTCTGCTTCTGCGTTTGATCTTTTTGCTATTTTGAAGAGTTCTCTCGTTACTCTGTGTTGTCTGGCCAGTTCCCCAGACCACCAGTGGCTTTGTTTTTTTTTCTTTTTTGTACCTTTGCTTAGTGGGCATGCTTTTGAAAAAGCAATTTTAAACACCGAGACGAGTTCGTTTACATTTTTATCAACATCTGATTGGTTTCGTGCGACACTGCTAAAGGTGTGCTCGGAGACTGCGGAGATGAAGGTGTCCCAGTTTGTCTTTCTCGGATTGCGAAACGGAGCGATGTTAGCTAGCGTTTCAAGTAGTGAGAACTGTATAATACTGTGATCTGAAAAGCTAGGTTGGTTTGATACCCTCCAGTCAGAGACTGATAGGGTGACCGAGTTAGAGGAAAGTGTTAGGTCTAAGACTTCCCTACGATTTTTTGTGATGAAAGTGGGTTCATTACCCCGATTATGAATTAATAAGCTATGTTTGATAATATATTGGAATAGGGACTCACCTCTAGTATTTGTATCACTACTGCCCCAGCTGGTGTTATGAGCGTTAGCGTCGCATCCTATAAGTAGGTCCCAATCTCTCGCTTTGCTATGTCGGACGAGGTCTTTGATAGCAATGGGAGGAGGTGGATCATCCGAGTTGTATGGCATGTAAGCAGAGGAGAGAATCAATGGCTTTGAATCTTTCCTTTCCCACATGACTGCTGCTAGGTCATCGTTGCTGAGTTGGGGTAGAAAAATTACATTAATACTTTTCCTAGCCATGACGCAGCTACGACAATTGCCGTTGGTGCTTTTATTATAATAAATATTATAATCATCGGATTTTAGTCCGCAAATTACCCTGTTTGAGATCCAGGGTTCCTGAAGGAGTGCAATGTCGACTTGGTGCTTGGCTAGGTGGAGAAGTAGGTTGGCGCTGGCCGCCCTACTGTGATGCAGGTTTAGTTGTAGCACCTTCATCAGATTTGGCAGTACTGGGTCGGGGTGCATTTTGACCACCTACCCTGACGTCCACTAAGTTGAACCCCACCTTGAGTTTGAAGCCTGAAGTCTGGAATTTCACCAACGTTTGGTAGTTTAGTGAAATTCGGATGCTTTGTCCTTTGACAGATGGCTCAAACATTTCTGTTATAGCCCAGTCATCAGACGGAAATTCGGGGTTTTGCCGTTTGAGCATCTCCAACAGCCTTTCCTTTGGGATGGCTGGGCCCGGTATAAACATCCTACCCCTGGGAGCGGATGGAAGTTCTTTGTGCTCTAGAAGCGCAAGATCGGCGCCTGACCAGATATTGGACATTTTTGCGATCTGGCTTTTGAGCCACTGAAGGGTCCAGTCGTTGTCGCAAGACATAACCCGGAACCCCTTGTAATAGACCATCTTGCCAAAGGTCGGAGCATTTTGGGTGTCGTTTGCCAGTGAGGTGCTGAGGCACAGCAAAAGATTGTTGTGCACCAGTCTCCATTGCTCCTCGTTTAGCCGCAGATCAGGATTAGCTGCGTCAATTACCGCAACACGCAGGTGTTCCGCATAGGCAGGAACCCCCTTGTTAGCGGCGAATTTTGTACGCTTCTTTGGTCCTGTATACTGTGGAGAACCGCTGATGTCCAACCGACTCCGCTTAACTGCACCTTGCGGCGGTCTCGCAGTAGTCGGCATGCTAGGGCCAGCTTGCCTCACGTCAAACCTCGCCATCTCAGCTGATACTGCCTTGGTTCCTTTGGGTAATCCCATCGGTTCCTTGGACTCTCCCTCTGATACGGTCAGTTTCGACGCTTGGTTAGCTACTATTTTTGCGCTAACAGGTTTCCCTTTGGCGTCGCCCGCCACCCCAGCTGATCTTCCTTTAGCGGCCGTGGATATTCCCAACGGTGCTTTAGGGTCGCCCTCTGGAGCGGCCGATCTTGCCTCATGGTTGCCTTTGCTGATAGTTGTTGGCTTCCTTTTGGTATCGCCCGCCACTCTAGCTGATCCACCTTCCGCGACCGTGGGTAGTCCCGACGATGCTTCCGGATTGCCCTCAAGAGCGGCCGATCTAACCTCATGGTTGCCAGTATTAGTGACCATAGTCATATCGTACGCGCGCGATACCGATGGGGGGGGCAGACTTAAAGAGGCAGTAGCGTTGGCTAACTCGCGTCGTCGGTTGTTACGTCTGATTACACGTCTCGCGTTGCGTCTGCTCTTACCGCTTAGCCCCGAGGCTAAAGATAGCGTGTCTACGTCCCCTCTTATGTGTCTCACTGTCGTGTTGAGACATGTTTCGGCGGTGGTGTTGGCTGAGTCCACGGTGACGAACGAGTCGTTCAGATCCAGTTCCATGGCCGGCGTCGTTTCCACCCCCGACTTAACCGCAGGGAGAAGCTTCCTTGGGTCGCCAGCCAGTGATGACTTGACACCCGCCGCGGCACTGGATTGAGTCGCGGTGACCGATAACGTCTCTGCGGCGTCGCACGAGGCATGTAAGCCTGTATCCATTGCAGAGACTGTCACTTCCGCCATCTTTCCGCAAGGGATTTATCCCTTGAGTTAACAGATGACGTTGACTTGGTCAATGTGCAGGTCCTATTGGATACCGGTAGGGTCTGACGATCTGGAGCAAAACACCCCTCCCTCAAATCCACCGGAAGCACACATACCCCGCGCGACGCCACAGAGACGGCAATCCCGCTCTTGGTCGCGTTCGCTTCGCCCGATTCCGCGCTTGCGAATTTACTGGAGATGGAACTGCGATCGTCTTTCAGGAGTTCATAGATCATTATACCCTATCCCATAGGGGTATATTAGTTTTGATACTTAGTTTGTAACATAGAGAAATAATTTAGCTACATATACCTCAAAGTATATGGATCGACTCAGAATCGCTAGCTGAGTCGAATTAGCCATGTCTGTCTGTCCGTCCGTCCGTCCGTCCGTCCGTCCGTCCGTCTGTACGTCACCGATTTTTAGGCCTTAAATTTTGAGCTAGGATAATGAAATTTGGTATATAGGATCCTCGTCTCTGATACAGAACAAGTGTAAAAATTTTTGAAATCCGCCCACTGCCACGCCCCCTTTTAAGAAAAACTCAGTTTTTGACCAAACCGTAAGGAATTTTAAAAAAGTTTCTGAACAACATATTTAGACAATATTAATATCTATATTTCGTCCATATAAAGTTTTTTGCCACGCCCACTTTTTGGGGGCGGTTTCAATTAAAAACTGTTTTCGGTCAAATTTTAAATTTTTCGAAAAAAATTTTGATGCAGAATCATTAACATTATTAATATGAACATTTCGTCTATATACTATTTTAACCCACGCCCACTTTTTGGGGGCGTTTTTATATAAAAACCATTTTTATACCCTACCCCATAACCTATGCAGCAGAAAACATTGTCTTTTGTAGAACCGTAAAAGTTTTTTATAAGCAGTCTGAAGAATTTGTTGTCACCATGTCATTTTCTTTATTTTATCCACATCGTGTTTTTAGCCATGTCCACTTTTTGGGGATTTTAGTTTTACAGATAGGATGGGATAGGGTATTTAACGATCCACACAGTGGATTGTAGCCTTCTCATATGTTTTTCACCTGCGCCCACAGTTTGGGGGCGTTTTCTTACAAAAACCATTTGTATACCCCATCCCAAGGCATTACCAATAGAAATACGTTGGTTTTTGTCGAACCACAAAAGATTTTGATAAACTGTCTGAGCAATATATTGTGACAATGTCATTTTCTGTATTTCATCACCATAAGGCCTATATTTATACCCTATCCCATAGGGGGGTATATTAGTTTTGACATTAAGTTTGTAACATATAGAAATAATTTCGATACATATACCTCAAAGTATATGGATCGATTCAGAATCGCTAGCTGAGTCGATTAAGCCATGTCTGTCTGTCCGTCCGTCCGTCCGTCCGTCTGTGTGTCACCGATTTTTGGGCCTTAAATTTTGAGCTAGAGTGTTGAAATTTGGTATATAGACTCTCTGGCCGACGAAGCAGAACAAGTGTAAAATTTTTTTAAATCCGCCCACTGCCACGCCCCCTTTTTGAAAAACGTAGTTTAAAGCCAACCGTAAGGAATTTCAAAAAAGTGTCTTAGCAGCATATTTAGACAATCCTAATATCTATATTTCGTTCATACAAAGTTTTTTGCCACGCCCACTTTTTGGGGGCGTTTTTAGTAAAAAACGCTTTTTGTCCAAATTTTAAAACTTTCGAAAAAAATTTTGATGCAAAAACTTTCGCAATGGTTATATAAACATTTTGTCCATAGATCATTTTCACCTGTGCCCACAGTTTGGGGGCGTTTTCTTACAAAAACCATTTGTATACCCCATCCCAAGGCATTACCAATAGAAATACGTTGGTTTTTGTCGAACCACAAAAGATTTTGATAAACTGTCTGAGCAATATATTGTGACAATGTCATTTTCTGTATTTCATCGCCATAAGGCCTATATTTTGAGGATATTAATTTTAAGGATGGGATGGGATAGGGTATTCAACGATCCGCACAGTGGATTGTAGCCCTCTCATATGTTTATACCCTATCCCATAGGGGGGTATATTAGTTTTGACATTAAGTTTGTAACATATAGAAATAATTTCGATACATATACCTCAAAGTATATGGATCGATTCAGAATCGCTAGCTGAGTCGATTAAGCCATGTCTCTCTGTCCGTCCGTCCGTCCGTCCGTCTGTGTGTCACCGATTTTTGGGCCTTAAATTTTGAGCTAGAGTGTTGAAATTTGGTATATAGACTCTCTGGCCGACGAAGCAGAACAAGTGTAAAATTTTTTGAAATCCGCCCACTGCGACGCCCCCTTTTTGAAAAACGTAGTTTAAAGCCAAACCGTAAGGAATTTCAAAAAAGTGTCTGAGCAGCATATTTAGACAATCCTAATATCTATATTTCGTTCATACAAAGTTTTTTGCCACGCCCACTTTTTGGGGGCGTTTTTAGTAAAAAACGCTTTTTGTCCAAATATTAAAACTTTCGAAAAAAATGTTGATGCAAAAACTTTCGCAATGGTTATATAAACATTTTGTCCATAGATCATTTTAACCTGCGCCCACAGTTTGGGGGCGTTTTCTTACAAAAACCATTTGTATACCCCATCCCAAGGCATTACCAATAGAAATACGTTGGTTTTTGTCGAACCACAAAAGATTTTGATAAACTGTCTGAGCAATATATTGTGACAATGTCATTTTCTGTATTTCATCGCCATAAGGCCTATATTTTGAGGATATTAATTTTAATGATGGGATGGGATAGGGTATTCAACGATCCGCACAGTGGATTGTAGCCCTCTCATATGTTTTGAGGATATTAATTTTAAGGATGGGATGGGATAGGGTATTCAACGATCCGCACAGTGGATTGTAGCCCTCTCATATGTTTATACCCTATCCCATAGGGGGGTATATTAGTTTTGACATTAAGTTTGTAACATAGAGAAATAATTTCGATACATATACCTCAAAGTATATGGATCGATTCAGAATCGCTAGCTGAGTCGATTAAGCCATGTCTGTCTGTCCGTCCGTCCGTCCGTCCGTCCGTCTGTGTGTCACCGATTTTTGGGCCTTAAATTTTGAGCTAGAGTGTTGAAATTAGGTATATAGACTCTTTGGCTGACGAAGCAGAACAAGTGTAAAAATTTTTGAAATCCGCCCACTGCCACGCCCCCTTTTTGAAAAACGTAGTTAAAAGCCAAACGGTAAGGAATTTCAAAAAAGTGTCTGAGCAGCATATTTAGACAATCCTAATATCTATATTTCGTCCATACAAAGTTTTTTGCCACGCCCACTTTTTGGCGGCGTTTTTAGCAAAAAACGCTTTTCGTCCAAATTTTAAAACTTTCGAAAAAATTTTTGATGCAAATACTTCCGCAATGGTAATATAAACATTTTGTCTATAGATCATTTTCACCTACGCCCACATTTTGGGGGCATTTTCTTACAAAAACCATTTGATTGCCCCATCCGAAGGCATTAGCAATAGAAATACGTTGTTTTTTGTCGAACCACAAAAGATTTTGATAAACAGTCTGAGCAATATATTATGACAATGTCATTTTTTGCATTTCGTCGCCATGAGGCCTATATTTTGAGGATATTAATTTTAAGGTGGGATGGGATACGGTATTCAACGAGGCGCACAGCGGATTGTAGCCTCTCATATGTTTATACCCTATCCCATAGGGGGGTATATTAGTTTTGACATTAAGTTTGTAACATATAGAAATAATTTCGATACATATACCTCAAAGTATATGGATCGATTCAGAATCGCTAGCTGAGTCGATTAAGCCATGTCTGTCTGTCCGTCCGTCCGTCCGTCCGTCTGTGTGTCACAGATTTTTGGGCCTTAAATTTTGAGCTAGAGTGTTGAAATTTGGTATATAGACTCTCTGGCCGACGAAGCAGAACAAGTGTAAAATTTTTTGAAATCCGCCCACTGCCACGCCCCCTTTTTGAAAAACGTATTTTAAAGCCAAACCGTAAGGAATTTCAAAAAAGTGTCTGAGCAGCATATTTAGACAATCCTAATATCTATATTTCGTTCATACAAAGTTTTTTGCCACGCCCACTTTTTGGGGTAGTTTTTAGTAAAAAACGCTTTTTGTCCAAATTTTAAAACTTTCGAAAAAAATGTTGATGCAAAAACTTTCGCAATGGTTATATAAACATTTTGTTCATAGATCATTTTCACCTGCGCCCACAGTTTGGGGGCGTTTTCTTACAAAAACCATTTGTATACCCCATCCCAAGGCATTACCAATAGAAATACGTTGGTTTTTGTCGAACCACAAAAGATTTTGATAAACTGTCTGAGCAATATATTGTGACAATGTCATTTTCTGTATTTCATCGCCATAAGGCCTATATTTATACCCTATCCCATAGGGGGGTATATTAGTTTTGACATTAAGTTTGTAACATATAGAAATAATTTCGATACATATACCTCAAAGTATATGGATCGATTCAGAATCGCTAGCTGAGTCGATTAAGCCATGTCTGTCCGTCCGTCCGTCCGTCCGTCTGTGTGTCACCGATTTTTGGGCCTTAAATTTTGAGCTAGAGTATTGAAATTTGGTATATAGACTCTCTGGCCGACGAAGCAGAACAAGTGTAAATTTTTTTGAAATCCGCCCACTGCGACTCCCCCTTTTTGAAAAACGTAGTTTAAAGCCAAACCGTAATGAATTTCAAAAAAGTGTCTGAGCAGCATATTTAGACAATCCTAATATCTATATTTCGTTCATACAAAGTTTTTTGCCACGCCCACTTTTTGGGGGCGTTTTTAGTAAAAAACGCTTTTTGTCCAAATTTTAAAACTTTCGAAAAAAATTTTGATGTAAAAACTTTCGCAATGGTTATATAAACATTTTGTCCATAGATCATTTTCACCTGCGCCCACAGTTTGGGGGCGTTTTCTTACAAAAACCATTTGTATACCCCATCCCAAGGCATTACCAATAGAAATACGTTGGTTTTTGTCGAACCACAAAAGATTTTGATAAACTGTCTGAGCAATATATTGTGACAATGTCATTTTCTGTATTTCATCGCCATAAGGCCTATATTTTGAGGATATTAATTTTAAGGATGGGATGGGATAGGGTATTCAACGATCCGCACAGTGGATTGTAGCCCTCTCATATGTTTATACCCTATCCCATAGGGGGGTATATTAGTTTTGATACATAGTTTGTAACATAGAGAAATAATTTAGCTACATATACCTCAAAGTATATGGATCGACTCAGAATCGATAGCTGAGTCGATTTAGCCATGTCTGTCCGTCCGTCCGTCCGTCCGTATGTCACCAGTTTTTGGGCCTTAAATTTTGAGCTAGAAAGATGAAATTTGGTACACGTACTCCTTGTTGCTCCCAGCAGAACAAGTGTAAAAATTTTTGAAATCCGCCCACTGCCACGCCCCCTTTTTAGAAAAACGTATTTTTTGGCCAAACCATAAGGAATTTTGAAAAACTTTCTGAACAACATATTAAGACAATCTGAATATCTGTATTTCGTTCATACAAGGTTTTTTGCCACGCCCACTTTTTGGGGGCGTTTTTAATTAAAAACGTTTTTCGGTCAAATTTTAAAATTTTCGAAAAAACTTTTGATGCAGAATCATTAGTAATATAAATATGAACATTT
This sequence comes from Rhingia campestris, assembly GCA_932526625.1. NCBI lineage: Eukaryota > Metazoa > Arthropoda > Insecta > Diptera > Syrphidae > Rhingia > Rhingia campestris. Next base: position 81,332,886 of record OW052184.1, read on the forward strand.
CGTCCATAGACCATTTTAACCCACCCCCACTTTTTGGGGGCGTTTTTATATAAAAACCATTTTTATACACTACCCCATAACATATGCAGGAGAAAACCTTGTCTTTTGTAGAACCGCAAAATTGTTTTGTAAGCAGTCCGAAGAACTTGTTGTCACTATATCATTTTTTCTATTTTATCCACATCGTGTTTTTAGCCATGCCCCCTTTTTTGGGGATTTTAGTTTTATGGATAGGATGGGATAGGGTATTCAACGATCCGCACAGCGGATTGTAGCCTTCTCATATGTTTTTTTTTATAATTGGCGCGCGCTAAAGGGATTATTAATACCCTTATGGTGTTTAAGCACAGCGCGGGCATTAAGGAAATAGAGGAGTAGAGAAGAGGAGATACCGATGTGTGTTGGTTTTGAATTTCTGTAAATTGTAATGGAGAGGAAAAACTGAGTTTGGTAAAGCATTCCACATTCGAGTATTACGGTTGAATTGTTGAAGGGGCGGAATACAGCTGGCTATTTCGTTAGAGCATTTCTTGTTGTAATAGCGGTAAAAGAGTGTAAGGCAGGAGACATTCCTACGATGTTCGAGCGAAACTATGGAGTTCGCTATGGTTGGATCTCCTATCAATTTTATCGCACGCTTTTGTATCCTATCTAGTGGGTGCAATGATGTTTTGGCTACACCTGTCCATATGTTTGCGTTTTTATAGAAAAACTATTTTTATACACTATCCCATAATATATGCAGGAGAAAAACCTTGTCTTTTGTAGAACCGTACAATTTGTTGTGACATTGTCATTTTCTAAGATGATATAGCTAAGGATTGCTTCTACGAGCTCCTCGACAAAACCTATGAGCGACTACCGAAGTACGATGTTAAAATCGTGCTGGGAGATTTTAACGCAAAGGTAGGAAGAGAAGACATCTTTAGAAGTATTGTCGGAAAACAAAGCCTACACGGACTTAGGCAAATTGATTTCGCTACGGAACGAAATGCCACTATAGCCAGCACACGGTTTCCTCACCTCGATATCCATAAGGGGACATGGCGGTCTCCAGATCAACGAACGGTCAACCAAATTGATCACATTGCGATAGATAAGAGGCACGCATCCAGTGTTTTGGATGTCCGAACATTCCGAGGAGCTAACATCGACTCGGATCACTACCTTGTAGCAGCCAAGGTAAGAATGCGGATATCCACCACGCCACAACAATCCAGAAATACTGTGAAAAAATTTAATGTCGGAAGACTGCAATCGCAAGAGACCGCCAAGACCTTCGCACAACGCGTATCCCTTAACCTCTCGATTAACACCATACCACCAGCATCGAATGTCGAAGAGCAATGGCAACGATGCCAATAGGCCATTAGATCAGCCGCAACTGATGTGCTAGGTTTCTCGCGCCCACCAGCAAGAAACCCCTGGTTTGATGAGGAATGCCGACAGATGCTCGCAGCCAAGAACGAGGCCTACAAGGCTAAGCTGCAGGTGAAGACGAGAGCTGCCATTGAGCTCTATAGGCAAAGAAGAAGGGAAGAACATCGGCTTTTCAGCAAGAAGAAAAAAGAGCAAGAAAAGCGCGCGATCGAGGATATAGAGAGGTGCCACTCCAGGAACGATGTTCGCAAGTTTTACCAAAGTGTAAAACGTCAAAGCCAAGGATACAAGGCTCGAACAGAATCCTGTCGAGATGAACAAGGAACTATTGTACTTGAGACACAGTCGATGCTGAGGATATGGAAGAACCACTTCTGCAGACTGTTAAACGGTCCGCTGTCAGGCAGAACGAACCATTCAATATTGGCAACGACAGCGAAGACTGCCAACCACCCGACCTGAGTGAAGTGAGGATAGCAATATCTAAACTCAAACTTAATAAGGCTGCCGGAAATGACGGCCTTCCCGCTGAGCTCTATAAGGCCGGCGGAGATGACTTGGTAAGTAACATCCACCAACTCATAAGCCAAATCTGGTAGGATGAAAATATGCCTGAAGAATGGAACCTCAGCATCGTTTGCCCGATCCACAAAAAAGGAGACCCTCTGAACTGCGCCAACTACAGAGGCAAAAGTCTCCTCAACATCGCCTACAAGATCCTGTCTGCCGTAATATGTAAACGCCTGAAACCGTTTACCAACAACCTGATTGGCCCTTATCAGTGTGGTTTTAGGCCAGGAAAGTCCACAACCGATCAAATTTTCACACTTCGGCAGATCCTGGAAAAAAAACTCAAGAAGTCCAAATCGATACCCACCACCTATTCATCGATTTCAAAGCATTTATAGCATTTATAGAGACGAACTGTACAGAGCCATGTCTAGTTTTGGTATACCGCCCAAACTCGTCCGTTTGTGTAGGATGACGATAGAGAATTCTCGCTGCTCCATCAGGGTCGGAAACGACCTCACCGACACTTTCGATACCAAAAAAGGATTTAGGCAAGGCGATGCGCTGTCATGTGACTTCTTTAATCTGATTCTTGAGAGAATTGTGCAAAACTCCAAAGCCAACACCAGAGGCACAATTTTCCAAAAGTCTGTGCAACTACTAGCATACGCTGACGATATTGACATCATTGGTAGGACTCAACGTGATGTCATAGCCACGTTTGCTAGTATAGAGAAGGAAGCGGCGAAAATGGGTTTAGCAGTAAATGAGGGTAAGACTAAGTATATGCTGTCAACACGAAAGGACACACAACATCGACGAATTGGACAGAACGTCACCATTGACAGATATAACTATGAGGTAGTACGGGACTTTGTCTACCTCGGCTCCGCTATTAACTCTGACAACAACATCTCGTCAGAAATTAAACGAAGAATTACTCTTGCCAACCGCTGTTTCTTCGGGCTAAGAAGGCAATTTAGAAGTAAAGCCCTCACTCGAACTACTAAGGAGATCCTATATAAGACCCTGATCATCCCAGTCCTGCTCTACGGGGCTGAATCATGGACCGTATCAAAAGCGCATGAAGAAATCCTTGGTAGATTGACGGGCTATGGAGACGAAGATTCAACCAAGAACTATACGAGCTGTACAGCGACATGCCCCTGGTCAAAAAACTCCGCATTGGACGTTTAAGATGGCTAGGACATGTAGAACGAATGGACATCAATACTCCGGCTCGCAGAGTCTTCGATTCCCAGCCAGACGTCGGACGCAGTAGAGGAAGACCTCGCCTTAAGTGGCGCGCACAAGTGGAAACCGACCTCAACCAACTTGGAGTGCGCAACTGGAGGCAGTTAGCTAAGGACCGGGCTAATTGGAGAGGCATGTTGGTTGAAGCCCAGGTTCATTCCGGACTGTAGCGCCACTTAAGTAAGTAAGTAATGCCACGACCACTTTTGAGGGATGTTTAATTTGAGGATAGAATGGGATAGGGTATTCAACGATTCGCAGAGCGGATTGCAGAATTCTCATATGTTTATATCCTATCCCATGGGGTTTATTAGTTTTGATACATAGTTTGTAACAGAGAGAAATAATTTAACTAGGCATACCTTAAAGTTTATTGATCGACTTCTAGTTGCTAGCTGAGTCGATTTAGCCATGTCTGTCAGTCCATCCATATTTCAGCAGGTCACTGGTTTTAAGCCTTAAATTTTGAGCTTGAGGTACATGCGATCCTTTTACGTGCTGTTCAAACAATTGTACAAATTTTCAAAATCCGACCACTGCCACGCTCACTTTTTAGAAAAACGTTATCTAATGGTTAAGAATTTTGAAAAGTGTTGAACGAAATATTTAGACAATGTTAATATGTATATTTCTTGTATATCAAGTTTTTGGCCACGCCGACTTTTTGGAGGCATTTTCAAAACAAATTTTTCGGTCAAATTAAATAAATTCGAAGAAAAACGTTTGATGCAAAATCATTGGTAATGTTAAAGTGAATATTTCGTCTTTTGATAATTTTATGCCACAACCACTTTTTGGGGGCGTTTTCTTATAAAAACCATTTGTATTTTTTGTAGAACCATAAACGTTTTAATAATCCGTCTGAGCAATGTATTGCCACATCAACTTTTTGGGGATGTTTAATTTAAAGATGGAATAGGATAGGGTGAGTAATTTAGTTTTGAAAAAAAAAAATTATTGAAAAACTTGACTTATAAAATTGTTTATTTTATTTGCAAAATAATTAGCCAGGGGGCCTATACTCAATTGTTGCCCCAGGGCCTCTTGACCTCTAAATCCGGGCCTAGCTCCACCTCTTGCGAAAGTCAGATAATTATACAAGAGTAACACTGCCATGAGAAGCTTCTCAAATTTGCCGTTTGGAGTTGTCGTTAAATAGGGGGTCCTCTTCTATGTGGCAAAAATACTAACTTTGCACGCAACAATAAAGCCAGATATTATATTAATTTTTTATTTTCACGAAATCGCCTAAAACGATTTTCATTAAAATTCATAGCTAAGCAAATGAATCTACCTAATTTGTATCTAAAAATGTTATGGCACATTCTTAGCCCACTTTTTTAAGCGTGGAACTTATATAAAACTTTACTTTGCCCAAGTATTTATTTTAAGTCATTGGTCATATGGTACATTTTAAGTGATCTCAGGTGCCAACAATTATCTTCATGCAAGACTTTTTATTGGTTTTACTAGCACTGGTATTGATATCAATGATGCAAAGATAAGAAGAGAATGTAAAATTCAAACAACCTCTGAACAACTATGCTGGCTTGAGGAGTAGGTATTAGAATGCCTATCTTTTATATTTCTATTTAAGGGTCATATAAAGCAAAAAATATATGCAAAAGCCTGTTGTTCATTTCAAATATATGAAAGCAAGCAGACGTCAACATTATTCTCTCCTCGCATATCACAGATAATATAGACTATACATGCAATGCTTTCCTAATAAGAATTTCTTAGGATAGGCAAACTGTAGCTTTTGTGTATGAGTATGTAATTGTATAAAGAGCCAACCAAATTCAAAACAATCTGAGAGCAGAATATATCGAGAGAAAGCACAAACACAAAAAAACACACTCTCATGATTTGGCCGTAAAATCGGTACATGCACTACAGAGAGCTCTCTTATGCTTACGCTCTCGCATGTTATTGTTCGTCGCTCATTTGTTTTGTCCGCGCATGCCCCATTTAATTTTCTGATGTGCATGCTTTCGATTCACAGCAGAGTGCTCTCTAAAGCTTACGCTCTAGCTCTCATTTGCTGAAACAAGATTTTTCTTGCTGTTTGCTCGCCGATGTCCCACCACGCTAGCCTTCCCCTATCCTTGACTTTTCGAGTCTAAATTTCGTTTCATGTAAGGTTGGATTTACCCCTACGAGCCCAATGAAGTTTCACTTCAAAAAGGTCAAATTAATTATTACAACATGACAGTTAAATTGTTATTGTATATCTAATAAACTATTTTTTATAAAATATTAGCTATATGAAAAACTAAATTAATTGGATGAACAACATACCTAAACTCGCGCTCAACAGAAGGCGTAGAAGAAGGTCCAGAGCTAAGTCGTTTAATCATTTTGTTAGCAGAGCTTTGTGACTCTGGGCTATGCAATTCCACTTGTACTTTTTTAGAGTCCACACTTGGCGTACGGCTTGTCAATAAAGAAGCCTTGTATGTCCATCGGCCTCCATATAAAAGCTCTGATATTGTAGAACTCCTTCTGAAATACAAACTATTTGGCATTATAATAAAATATTTTGTAGCACCTCAGTACCGTCTTCCCTCAACAGCTAAATTATGCAAGTCCTCGTTTTCTATAGGTTTTTGTCTAGACAGTACATGTCGTTTCGCTGTATCTGATCGTTTGTTTCGATCAATAATTCTTGCTGATTGGCTATCTGAAATTCCTGTAACGGAGTATTAGTATTATGAGACTTCTTTAGACAAGCATACTACCGGACCTGTTTCGTCAACAGGCAGTGCATTGAAATAGTGCTTTTGGAAAGGTATTGATTGAAGTAAAGAGCTTGCTGATTCCCTTGAAGTTCTTTGTACAAGACTGACACTTAATCTTGGACTTCGTGTTCTAGAGTAACGACCATTTCCTTGATAAATATTGTGATGGTGGTGTCGGTGACGTCTATATGAGTTCTGAATTACATGCAATGGCTTACGGCTAGGCGACAGCAGATGTGCTAATGTTGCTGTATTCGTTTGACTTGATATATTATGTCCTGTGAGATTAGGAACGGAACCACTACGCGGAAGTCTCTTTTGTTTTGATGGCAGTTGAGCAGAGTGTCTATATAAAATAAAAGTTTTTATATATTAATTTTAATCAATGCATTGAATGTGATATGAAATCTAAAAAAATTTTTGAAGTGCTAAAACTATGGGTAATTTCTATATATGTATATCAATATGTCAAAATATTTCTATATGCTAAAGCAAAGAGTATATAACTACATATAGTACGCGAAGAAGCTAAAGAGTTGCAAAAAAGACGGACGAAATTTAATAATTAATTTAATTAATTAATTTACAGAAATTAAATTTAAACAAGTAAAAGCCTAAAATTCCGAATAAACATATGAGAAGGCTACAATCCACTGTGCGGATCGTTGAATACCCTATCCCATTCTATCTGTAAAACTAAAATCCCCAAAAAGTGGACATGGCTAAAAACACGATGTGGATAAAATAAAGAAAATGCCATGGTGACAACAAATTCTTCAGACTGCTTATAAAACATATGAGAAGGCTACAATCCACTGTGCGGATCGTTGAATACCCTATCCCATTCTATCTGTAAAACTAAAATCCCCAAAAAGTGGACATGGCTAAAAACACGATGTGGATAAAATAAAGAAAATGACATGGTGACCACAAATTCTTCAGACTGCTTATAAAACATATGAGAAGGCTACAATCCGCTGTGCGGATCGTTGAATACCCTATCCCATCCTATCCATAAAACTAAAATCCCCAAAAAAGTGGGCATGGCTAAAAACACGATGTGGATAAAATAGAAAAAATGATATAGTGACAACAAATTCTTCAGACTGCTTACAAAACACTTTTACGGTTCTACAAAAAACAAGGTTTTCTCCTGCATATGTTATGGGGTAGGGTATAAAAATGGTTTTTATATAAAAACGCCCCCAAAGAGTGGGCGTGGGTTAAAATGGTATATAGACGAAATGTTTATATTAACAATGTTAATGATTCTGCATCAAAATTTTTTTCGAAAAATTTAAAATTTGACCGAAAACAGTTTTTTATAGAAAACGCCTCAGTGGCGCGATGGTTAGTGCGATGAACTGCCGCGCAGGAGGTCTGGGTTCGATTCCCAGCCGTAGCAACACCTAAATGATTTTTCACTGGCCCTCCTCTCGTGATGATCTGACAAATCGTCCGAGTAGTATCAATTGTCAAGAATAGCTTATCTCAACTTAGCCGTTCGGAGTCGGCATAAAACAGGAGGTCCCGCCATCGTGCAAGAAGTACACACGCACACATGAATGGTTGTGAGAAAGCTAGGCCCTGGGTACTAACGAGCCTGTTGCGCCAAAAATTTGTATTTTTTTTTTGCCCCCAAAAAGTGGGCGTGGCAAAAAACTTTATATGGACGAAATATAGATATTAATATTGTCTAAGTATGCTGTTCAGAAACTTTTTTAAAATTCCTTACGGTTTGGTCAAAAAGTGAGTTTTTCTTAAAAGGGGGCGTGGCAGTGGGCGGATTTCAAAAATTTTTACACTTGTTCTGTAGGCAGAGACGAGGATCCTATATACCAAATTTCATTATCCTAGCTCAAAATTTAAGGCCTAAAAATCGGTGACGTACAGACGGACGGACGGACGGACGGACGGACGGACGGACGGACGGACGGACGGACAGACAGACATGGCTTAATCGACTCAGCCAGCGATTCTGAGTCGATCCATATACTTTGAGGTATATGTAGCAAAATTATTTCTCTATGTTACAAACTAAGTATCAAAACTAATATACCCCTATGGGATAGGGTATAAACATATGAGAAGGCTACAATCCACTGTGCGGATCGTTGAATTCCCTATCCCATTCTATCTGTAAAACTAAAATCCCCAAAAAGTGGACATGGCTAAAAACACGATGTGGATAAAATAAAGAAAATGACATGGTGACAACAAATTCTTCAGACTGCTTATAAAAAATTTTTACGGTTCTACAAAAGATAATGTTTTCTCCTGCATATGTTATGGGGTAGCGAATAAAAATGGTTTTTATATAAAAACGCCCCCAAAAAGTGGGCGTGGGTTAAAATGGTCTATGGACGAAATGTTCACTAATGATTCTGCATCAAAAGTTTATTCGAAAATTTGAATATTTGACCGAAAAAGGTTTTTTATTAAAAACGCCCCCAAAAAGTGGGCGTGGCAAAAAACTTTATACGGACGAAATATAGATATTACTATTGTCTAAATATGTTGTTCAGAAACTTTTTTAAAATTCCTAACGGTTTGGTCAAAAACTGAGTTTTTCTTAAAAGGGGGCGTGGCAGTGGGCGGATTACAAAAATGTTTACACTTGTTCTGTAGGCAGAAAGTCACCGATTTTTAGGCCTTAAATTTTGAGCTAGGATAATGAAATTTGGTATATAGGATCCTCGTCTCTGCCTACAGAACAAGTGTAAAAACTTTTTGAAAGTCGCCCACTGCCACGCCCCCTTTTAAGAAAAACTCAGTTTTTGACCAAACCGTAAGGAACTTTAAAAAAGTTTCTGAACAACATATTTAGACAATATTAATATCTATATTTCGTCCATATAAAGTTTTTTGCCACGCCCACTTTTTGGGGGCGTTTTCAATAAAAAACTGTTTTTGGTTAAATTTTAAATTTTTCGAAAAAAATTTTGATGCAGAATCATTAACATTATTAATATAAACATTTCGTCTATATACCATTTTAACCCACGCCCACTTTTTGGGGGCGTTTTTATATAAAAACCATTTTTATACACTACCCCATAACATATGCAGGAGAAAACCTTGTCTTTTGTAGAACCGGAAAAGTGTTTGTAAGCAGTTTGAAGAATTTGTTGTCACTATATCATTTTTTCTATTTTATCCACATCGTGTTTTTAGCCATGCCCACTTTTTTGGGGATTTTAGTTTTATGGATATGATGGGATAGGGTAGTCAACGATCCGCACAGCGGATTGTAGCCTTCCCATATGTTTTTATACCCTATCCCATAGGGGTATATTAGTTTTGATACATAGTTTGTAACATAGAGAAATAATTTAGCTACATATACCTCAAAGTATATGGATCGACTCAGAATCGATAGCTGAGTCGATTTAGCCATGTCTGTCCGTCCGTCCGTCCGTACGTCACCAGTTTTTAGGCCTTAAATTTTGAGCTAGGATAATGAAATTTGGTATATAGGATCCTCGTGTCTGCCTACAGAACAAGTGTAAAAATTTTTGAAATCCGCCTACTGCCACGCCCCCTTTTAAGAAAAAATCAGTTTTTGACCAAACCGTAAGGAATTTTAAAAAAGTTTCTGAACAAAATATTTAGACAATATTAATATCTATATTTCGTCTATATAAAGTTTTTTGCCACGCCCACTTTTTGGGGGCGTTTTCAATTAAAAACTGTTTTCGGTCAAATTTTAAATTTTTCGAAAAAAATGTTGATGCAGAATCATTAACATTATTAATATGAACATTTCGTCCATATAATATTTTAACCCACGCCCACTTTTTGGGGGGTTTTTATATAAAAACCATTTTTATACACTACCCCATAACATATGCAGCAGAAAACCTTGTCTTTTGTAGAACCGTAAAAGTTTTTTATAAGCAGTCTGAAGAATTTGTTGTCACCATGTCATTTTCTTTATTTTATTCACATCGTGTTTTTAGCCATGTCCATTTTTTGGGGATTTTAGTTTTACAGATAGGATGGGATAGGGTATTCAACGATCCGCACAGTGGATTGTAGCCTTCTCATATGTTTTTTATATAAAAACGCCCCCAAAAAGTGGTCGTGGGTTAAAATGGTCTCTGGACGAAATGTTCATATTTATATTACTAATGATTCTGCATCAAAAGTTTTTTCGAAAATTTGACCGAAAAAGGTTTTTTATTAAAACACCCCCAAAAAGTGGGCGTGGCAAAAAACTTTATATGAACGAAATACAGATATTCGGATTGTCTAAATATGTTGTTCAGTAAGTTTTTCGAAATTCCTTATGGTTTGGCCAAAAAATACGTTTTTCTGAAAAGAGGGCGTGGCAGTGGGCGGATTTCAAAAATGTTTACACTTGTTCTGCTGGGAGCAACAAAGAGCACGTATACCAAATTTCATCCTTCTAGCTCAAAATTTAAGGCCCAAAAACTGAGTTTATCTTAAAAGGGGGTGTGGCAGTATGCGGATTTAAAAAATGTTTACACTTGTTCTGTAGGCACGGGCGAGGATCCCATATACCGAATTTCATCATCCTAGCTCAAAATTTAAGGCCTAAAAATCGGTGACGTACAGACGGACGGACGAACGGACAGACAGACATGGCTTAATCGACTTAATCGCTAGCGATTCTGAGTTGATCCATATACTTTGAGGTATATGTAGCTAAATTATTTCTCTATGTTACAAACTAAGTATCAAAACTAATATACCCCTATGGGATAGGGTATAAATATGTCGAAGACAAAGCAGGCCATAATCGAAAAACCTAAAATTTTCACAAACTACACGGTCATCAGATATCCGGTCGGATCTTGTACATCCAAAACCAAATGTACAAACGTATGCTCAAGCTACAGTATCCAATGACGACCAAAAAGATATCTCACCTGACCCAGTTTCAAATGTATTTTCGATTATTCTTTCAAAATTTGAGGAAAAACGAATAAACTTATTTTTGACAGGCTCGCTAAGCTCGAAAATAGTATTCGCAATAGAAGTACCCCACCTTTAATATGAATAGATTGCTTAAAATTCTTACGTGGATTTATTTATGCAGGAAAAAGATATTGACATCTGTTTAATATCCGAAACTCACGCAAAGAGTAATTCGAACTTATTTAAGGTTACATCCATCGAATAAGGCTAGAGGTGGAGCCTCACTATATATAAGAGAGTGTATCGAACATTCGATTGATCTTAAATTAGAAATCGAAACAATGCAAGATAGCTGTATACAAGTCAAAAGCAGCCAATCTTTTCTGAAGATATCGTCTATTTACTGCCCACCACGGTGCAAGGTTGAGAAAATTGACTTTGAAAACTTGCTTCATTCCCTTGGACAAATTGTTGTCATCGGAGGGGACTTTAATGCAAAACATACATTCTGGGGATCTAGATGCATATCACAGAAGGGTAGGATGCTTTATGATGTAGGTATAAAGTACAATACCGAATTTCATTCTACGGGAAAACCAACTTACTGGTCAACTGATGTTAGAAAAATACCGGATTGATCGATTTTTTCATTGTAAAAGGTCTGCCGTCCAATCGAATCAATGTTGAATAATGCTTTGATCTTTACTCTGATCATTCTCCAGTCATTTTAACAACGAGCGAGTCACTGATTATAAATGAAAAAACATATGAGAAGAGTACAATCCCCTGTGCGGATCGTTTAATACCCTATCCCATCCCACCCTTAAAATGAATATCTCCAAAAAGTGGGCTTTATTAGCCTTTAATATAGAAAATGACATTGTCACAACACATTGTTCAAACAGTTTATCAAAATCTTTTGTTGTTTGACAAAACACATCGTTTTCCTCCTGCATAGGCTATGGGGTAGGGTATACAAACGATTTTTGTAATAAAACGCCCTCACAAAGTGGGCGTGGGCTAAAATGATCTATGAACGAAATGTTTATATTAATATTACTAACTATTCTGCATCAAATTTTTTTCGAAAATTTTAAAATTTGACCGTAAAACGTTTTTTTTAAAAACGCCCCCAAAAAGTGGGCGTGGAAAAAAACTTTATATGAACGAAATATAGATATTACGATTCTCTAACTACGTTTCTCAGACAATTTTTTAAACTTCCTTATGGTTTAGCCAAAAAACACGTTTTTCTAAAAAAGAGGCGTGGCAGTGGGCGGATTTCAAAAATTTTTACACATGTTCTGCTGGGAGCAACAAAGAGCACGTGTACCTTAATTTCATCCTTCTAGCTCAAAATTTAAGGCCCAAAAACTGGTGACGTACGGACGGACGGACGGACAGACATGGCTAAATCGACTGAGCTATCAATTCTGAGTCGATCCATATACTTTGAGGTATATGTAGCTAAATTATTTCTCTATGTTACAAACTAATATACCCCTATGGGATAGGGTATAAACACCCAGATTAACAAAGGGGAAAACCAACTGGGAAGGTTTCAAAAACGATATTGAAAATAATATCCGACTGGGTGTATCGCTTAGAACCCCATTGGAACTCGAAGTCGCGGTTGACTCCTTTATCGATACCATCCAAAAAGCAGCATGGAATAATACTCCTCAACAGAACAAAATTGTGAGCTATAGTAAAAACATATGAGAGGCTACAATCCGCTGTGCGGATCGTTGAATACCCTATCCCATCCCATCCTTAAAATTAATATCCTCAAAATATAGGCCTTATGGCGATGGAATAAGAAAATGACATTGTCACAACATATTGCTCAGACAGTTTATCAAAATCTTTTGTGATTCGACAAAAAACAACGTATTTCTATTGCTAATGCCTTGGGATGGGGTATACAAATGGTTTTTGTAAGAAAACGCCCCCAAAATGTGGGCGTAGGTGAAAATGACCTATGGACAAAATGTTTATATTACCATTGCGGAAGTATTTGCATGAAACATTTTTTCTAAAGTTTTAAAATTTGGACAAAAAGCGTTTTTTAACTAAAAACGCCCCCAAACATTGGGCGAGGCAAAAAACTTTGTATGGACGAAATATAGATATTAGGCTTGTCTAAATATGCTGCTCAGACACTTTTTTGAAATTCCTTACGGTTTGGCATAAAACTACTTTTTTCTAAAAGGGGGCGTAGCAGTTATTTCTCTATGTTACAAGCTTAATGTCAAAACTAATATAACCCCCTATGGGATAGGGTATAAATATGAGAAGGCTACAATCCACTGTGCGGATCGTTGAATACCCTATCCCATCCCATCCTTAAAATTAATATCCCCAAAATGTGGTCTTCATGGACCAAAAAACATTTTTTATAAAAAACGCCCCCAAAAAGTGGGCGTGCAAAAAACTTTATATTGACGAAATATAATATCTATATTTTCGATTTTCTAAAAATGCTTCTCAGACACTTTTTTTAAAATTCTTTACGGTTTGGCCAAAAAATACGCTTTCCTAAAAAGGGGGCGGGGCAGTGGGCGGGTTTCAAAACTTTTTACACTTGTTCTGGTGGCACGGACAAGGGTCCTATATACCAAATTTCATTATCCTAGCTCAATTTAAGGCCCAAAAATCGGTGACGAACAGACAGATGGACGGACGGACGGACAGACAGACATGGCTTAATCGACTCAGCTAGCGATTCTGAGTCGATCCATATACTTTGAGGTATATGTAGCTAAATTATTTCTCTATGTTACAAACTAAGTATCAAAACTAATATACCCCTATGGGATAGGGTATAAAAACATATGAGAGCCTACAATCCGCTGTGCGGATCGTTGAATACCCTAACCCATCCCATCTTTAAAATATTATTATTATTATAACTTTATTGATATATAAGTCAATTACAATATCAATAATAACAATAAAGCACTAGCTACCAGGGCTTTCGGCTAGTTAAGATTAAATAAACTAAATAAGTACCTAATCCTAGTTTTAAAATGATTTCATTTACATACTTTATGTTGTCATGCGATATGTCTGTAAGTAATTCTTGAATTTTTTTTCCAGAAATAGTTTTAGATAATGAATTTATTGTTTCGCACAGTTAATGTTGGTCTATCGTCGCAAAAATCGCAAAGAGACGGATGTTCCTTGGTGATGAGATGTATATGGGTTGTGTTAGTGTGTCCCATTCTCAGCCTTGTGTAGGTTCTTACCATTGACCTTGGTAGGTTAGACGGGAATATTGGCTTGGTAGAGGTTGGATTGAGTGTCGAATATATGTGTTGGTATTCCATCCAATCATTCATCTTTTTGTTGTTCATACATTTTTTAAGATGTTTCGTCAGATCTTTTTTGTTGAATTGGTAGAAAGATATGAGGGGTTCGTTGAGTGCCAAATTCGCTTCTGCATCAGCTTTTTCATTTCCTCTGATGCCAGCGTGTCCAGGTACCCATGCTATTTATACCCTATCCCATAGGGGGGTATATTAGTTTTGATACATAGTTTGTAACATAGAGAAATAATTTTGCAACATATACCTCAAAGTATATGGATCGACTCAGAATCGCTAGCTGAGTCGAATTAGCCATGTCTGTCTGTCCGTCCGTCAGTCCGTCTGTCTGTTCGTCACCGATTTTTCGGCCTTAAATTTTGAGCTAGGATAATGAAATTTGGTATATAGGATCCTTGTCCGATTCACCAGAACAAGTGTAAAAATTTTTGAAATCCGCCCACTGCCACGCCCCCTTTTTAGAAAAACGTAATTTTTGGCAAAACCTTAAAGAATTTTAAAAAAGTGTCTGTACAGCATATTTACAGAATCGTAATATCTATATTTCGTTCATATAAAGTTTTTTGCCACGCCCACTTTTTGGGGGCGTTTTCAATAAAAAACTGTTTTCGGTCAAATTTTAAATTTTTCGAAAAAATTTTTGATGCAGAATCATTAACATTATTAATATGAACATTTCGTCTTTATACCATTTTAACCCACGCCCACTTTTTGGGGGCGTTTTTATATAAAAACCATTTTTATACACTACCCCATAACATATACAGGAGAAAACCTTGTCTTTTGTAGAACCGTAAAAGTGTTTTGTAAGCAGCCTGAAGAATTTGTTGTCACTTTATCATTTTTTTTATTTTATCCACATCGTGTTTTTAGAAATGCCCACTTTTTTGGGGATTCTAGTTTTATGGATAGGATGGGATAGGGTATTCAACGATCCGCACAGCGGATTGTAGCCTTCTCATATGTTTTTCTAAAATTTTCAAATTTGGCCAAAAAAGGTTTTTTTATAGAAAACGCCCCCAAAAAGTGGGCGTGTCAAAAAACTTTGTATTGACGAGATATAGATATGACGATTCTATAAATATGCTTTTCAGAAACTTTTTTAAAATTCCTTACGGTTTGGTCAAAAACTGAGTTTTTCTTAAAAGGGGGCGTGGCAGTGGGCGGATTTCAAAAATTTTTACAATTGTTCTGTAGGCAGAGACGAGGATCCTATATACCAAATTTCATTATCCTAGCTCAAAATTTAAGGCCTAAAAATTGGTGACGTACAGACGGACGGACGGACGGACGGACAGACAGACATGGCTTAATCGACCCAGCTAGCGATTCTGAGTCGATCCATATATTTTGAGGTATATGTAGCAAAATTATTTCTCTATGTTACAAACTAAGTATCAAAACTATTATACCCCTATGGGATAGGGTATAAACATATGAGAAGGCTACAATCCACTGTGCGGATCGTTGAATACCCTATCCCATCCTATCTGTAAAACTAAAATCCCCAAAAAGTGGACATGGCTAAAAACACGATGTGGATCAAATAAAGAAAATGACATGGTGACAACAAATTCTTCAGACTGCTTACAAAAAACTTTTACGGTTCTACAAAAGACAAGGTTTTCTCCTGCATATGTTATGGGGTAGGGTATAAAAATGGTTTTTATATAAAAACGCCCCCAAAAAGTGGGCGTGGGTTAAAATGGTCTATTGACGAAATGTTCATATTTATATTACTAATGATTCTGCATCAAAAGTTTTTTAGAAAATTTTAAAATTTGACCGAAAAATTTTTTTTTATAAAAACGCCCCCAAAAAGTGGGCGTGGCAAAAAACTTTATATGAACGAAATACTGATATTTATATTGTCTAAATATGTTGTTCAGAAAGTTTTTCAAAATTCCTTATGGTTTGGCCAAAAAACACGTTTTTCTAAAAAGGGGGCGTGGCAGTGGCAAATTCCGACAACAAGTCGGAATTTGGCATGTAATAAAGAAGTACCGATAATTATAAGTGTTGTTTTATTTTAACCTACCAAGTTGCGCACAAGTATTGTGCGGGTAGTATTTTTTTAAATAGTAAGGAAGAAAATTCCTTTACTGGCGCCCGAGCAGGGACCTCCCCGTCTAAGGACATAAATTAATAAGGAGGAAAACCCGTGAACATTTATCAAAAAAAGTGGTATCAAATAAGTGAAAGAAGAAAAATTAAATTAAAAAGAACCCAGTGCCGAAAGAAAAGTGCGATACATTCGAACCCATTGTTAAATCTTTAAAAGTGAATCCTTAACTCAAAGTGGAAAGATGAATATAAGTTGCAAAATTAATCAAAAAAAAAAAAAAAAAAACGTTAAAATTTAGTTCTCAACTGAATGAAAAATTAATAAAAAAGAAAAAACAAAAAAAAGGAGTACAAAAGTGAATAGAGACAAAAAGTCGAAGTGAAAAGATAAGGACAAAATTAAAAATAATTAAAGGAGCCATTTAGTAAAACAACATCTGGAGATAAACCAACACCGAGCAATAAGTAAAAACATTCCTGAAGGAAGACAAGACAAGAGAAGAGAAGTTATTCCAACGAGACAACCACAAAAAAGATGAGCTGGTTAATCCTCGTCCAGTAAGATTATTTCTAAGTTTTTCCGAATTCAAGATTAAATATTGTAAATTTTTATATATAGTAAAAAAGGGTTACAACCCAAGTTGAATTTTACAAACATATTTTCTCCCTTAAAACTCATATTGATAAAAGTTGAAGTACAAAAGATCATAAAAAATTAAGCGAAGAGAAAATACATAATAATAAAAAAAAGTAACCTTGGGTACTTACAGTACAAACATATTTTTCTCCCTTAAAACTCATATTGATAAAAAGTCGAAGTACAAAAGATCATACAAAATTAAGAGAAGAGAAAATACGTAATTTAAAAACAAAAAAAAAACAAAAATTACCTTGGGTACCACTCTTAGAATGGATGAAATTAGAAATTCGGTCACCCAGCTGACAGGGGCGGTTAATTCAGTCCTGGAACAGCTGAGGGGATTCGAAACCCGAATAAACCACATTGAACAGGGGGATTCTAGGCAGGCTATTCAAAATCTAATAGGGCAGCTAAGTTCTGTCGAAAACAGAATAAAACATATGAGAAGGCTACAATCCGCTGTGCGGATCGTTGAATACCCTATCCCATCCTATCCATAAAACTAAAATCCCCAAAAAAGGGGGCATGGCTAAAAACACGATGTGGATAAAATAGAAAAATGATATAGTGACAACAAGTTCTTCGGACTGCTTACAAAACAATTTTGCGGTTCTACAAAAGACAAGGTTTTCTCCTGCATATGTTATGGGGTAGTGTATAAAAATGGTTTTTATATAAAAACACCCCCAAAAAGTGGGGGTGGGTTAAAATGGTCTATGGAAGAAATGTTCATATTTATATTACTAATGATTCTGCATCAAAAGTTTTTTCGAAAATTTTAAAATTTGACCGAAAAACGTTTTTAATATAAACGCCCCCAAAAAGTGGGCGTGGCAAAAAACTTTGTATGAACGAAATACAGATATTCAGATTGTCTAAATATGTTGTTCAGAAAGTTTTTCAAAATTCCTTATGGTTTGGCCAAAAAATACGTTTTTCTAAAAAGGGGGCGTGGCAGTGGGCGGATTTCAAAAATTTTTACACTTGTTCTGCTGGGAGCAACAAGGAGTACGTGTACCAAATTTCATCTTTCTAGCTCAAAATTTAAGGCCCAAAAACTGGTGACGTACGGACGGACGGACGGACGGACAGACATGGCTAAATCGACTCAGCTATCGATTCTGAGTCGATCCATATACTTTGAGGTATATGTAGCTAAATTATTTCTCTATGTTACAAACTATGTATCAAAACTAATATACCCCCCTATGGGATAGGGTATAAAAATGAAGAAGACTTAGGCTTGGGGGGTTCAGTGAATGAACTACAAAGTGAATCTAGGGAATCTCTACGAGGTCCAAATAATGAAGCTGAACTGAGGGAGATTTCGAAGCTACCGGACTCCGTGAAGGAGCTTCAAGTTTTCGAAGGCGATCCGGCGCGCTATGTATCATGGGTGCATAGTGTGGAGACGGTGCTCAAGGATTACGAGATCATTCGCGGTAAGCCAATTTATAGGGCAATTTTGCACCAGATAAGGCAAAAAATAAGGGGGAAAGCCGATTCTGCCCTCATATCATATAATATATTTGATAGTGAGTGGTCGGAAATCAAAAGGGTCCTTTCTCTGCATTACGCAGATAAAAGGGACATAAGAACCCTTGAACACCAGCTAAATCAGCTTAAACAAGGAACTTCCAGAATGGACGATTTCTACGCCACGGTTAACCACCAATTCTCGCTCATCATTAATAAGATCCGAGCGGAAACATATTCTGCCGAGACTGTAGATGCGTTGGTGGAGGCATACCGTAATCGTGCCCTAGACGTCTTCGTGCGAGGACTAAATGGAGAACTCTCAAAACTGCTCATAATTCAGAAGCCGAGAACTCTCCCTGAAAACTAATATACCCCTATGGGATAGGGTATAACAAAGTGCAAAATAATAGTTTCATTCGAATCTTGTTTTTATACCCTATCCCATAGGGGTGTATTCGTTTTGATACTTAGTTTGTAACATAGAGAAATAATTTTGCTACATATACCTCAAAGTATATGGATCGACTCAGAATCGCTAGCTGAGTCGATTAAGCCATGTCTGTCTGTCCGTCCGTCCGTCCGTCTGTACGTCACCGATTTTTGGGCCTTAAATTTTGAGCTAGGATAATGAAATTTGGTATATAGGATCCTCGTCTCTGCCTACAGAACAAGTGTAAACATTTTTGAAATCCGCCTACTGCCACGCCCCCTTTTAAGAAAACTCAGTTTTTGACCAAACCGTAAGGAATTTTAAAAAAGTTTCTGAACATCATATTTAGACAATATTAATATCTATATTTCGTCCATATAAAGTTTTTTGCCACGCCCACTTTTTGGGGGCGTTTTCAATTAAAAACTGTTTTCGGTCAAATTTTAAATTTTTCGAAAAAAATGTTGATGCAGAATCATTAACATTATTAATATGAACATTTCGTCTATATACTATTTTAACCCACGCCCACTTTTTGGGGGCGTTTTTATATAAAAACCATTTTTATACACTACCCCATAACAGATGCAGGAGAAAACCTTGTCTTTTATAGAACCATAAAGGTGCTTTGGAAGCAGTCTGATGAATTTGTTGTCACTATATCATTTTTTCTATTTTATCCACATCGTGCTTTTAGCCATGCCCACTTTTTTGGGGATTTTAGTTTTATGGATAGGATGGGATAGGGTATTCAACGATCCGCACAGCGGATTGTAGCCTTCTCATATGTTTTTAAGGTGTTTTGCTTCGCAATTAGTTTGTCACGGTTGTCTAAAATTATATTTGAACAATTGCTAATGTTTTTAATAGCTTTTATGGATGACAGGCTGTCAGTAAAAATAATTGTCTTGGAATTGTTTGCAGCTTGAATAGCTTTTAGTATAGCGAACGCTTCGGCGGTAAAAATTGATGAGGTGGGATGTAGCAAGCCCTTACTGATAACAGAATCCTGTTCGTTGACAACAGCGAATGAAGTTCCCTCGTTTTTTTTGGAAGCGTCGGTATATAGAAGTTTCCATCCTTGCCTTACGTAGTCTTCTTTTATCTCTAGAAACATTGAGTTGTATAATGTATTGTTGGTCGAAGCTTTTTTAATTTTTCGAGGTAAGTAATTGTAGAGGTATTAGGAAGATTCCACGGGGGGAAATTGATTTTTGGTCTGATACCTGTGATTGGGATGTTTAGATTTTTTGCCGAGTAGAATGATTTTAGTAAGGCTGATGGATATTTCGGTATTTTTTTTTCGTTTTATTAATTTTTTGATGTCATCATGAACAGGTGATGTGAAGGGTGAAAAAGTTTTTGCGATGATCTGCCAGGTTAGATATTCAATTCTATCTGTTAAATGGAGAAGACCTGCTTCTGTTAAGATGTTTATACCCTATCCCATAGGGGTATATTAGTTTTGATACATAGTTTGTAACATAGAGAAATAATTTAGCTACATATACCTCAAAGTATATGGATCGACTCAGAATCGATAGCTGAGTCGATTTAGCCATGTCTGTCCGTCCGTCCGTCCGTCCGTCCGTCCGTCCGTCCGTACGTCACCAGTTTTTGGGCCTTAAATTTTGAGCTAGAAGGATGAAATTTGGTACACGTGCTCTTTGTTGCTCCCAGCAGAACAAGTGTAAAAATTTTTGAAATACGCCCACTGCCACGCCCCCTTTTTAGAAAAACGTGTTTTTTGGCCAAACCATAAGGAATTTTGAAAAACTTTCTGAACAACATATTTAGACAATATAAATATCAGTATTTCGTTCATATAAAGTTTTTTGCCACGCCCACTTTTTGGGGGCGTTTTTATAAAAAAAAATTTTTCGGTCAAATTTTAAAATTTTCTAAAAAACTTTTGATGCAGAATCATTAGTAATATAAATATGAACATTTCGTCAATAGACCATTTTAACCCACGCCCACTTTTTGGGGGCGTTTTTATATAAAAACCATTTTTATACCCTACCCCATAACATATGCAGGAGAAAACCTTGTCTTTTGTAGAACCGTAAAAGTTTTTTGTAAGCAGTCTGAAGAATTTGTTGTCACCATGTCATTTTCTTTATTTGATCCACATCGTGTTTTTAGCCATGTCCACTTTTTGGGGATTTTAGTTTTACAGATAGGATGGGATAGGGTATTCAACGATCCGCACAGTGGATTGTAGCCTTCTCATATGTTTATACCCTATCCCATAGGGGTATAATAGTTTTGATACTTAGTTTGTAACATAGAGAAATAATTTTGCTACATATACCTCAAAATATATGGATCGACTCAGAATCGCTAGCTGGGTCGATTAAGCCATGTCTGTCTGTCCGTCCGTCCGTCCGTCCGTCTGTACGTCACCAATTTTTAGGCCTTAAATTTTGAGCTAGGATAATGAAATTTGGTATATAGGATCCTCGTCTCTGCCTACAGAACAATTGTAAAAATTTTTGAAATCCGCCCACTGCCACGCCCCCTTTTAAGAAAAACTCAGTTTTTGACCAAACCGTAAGGAATTTTAAAAAAGTTTCTGAACAACATATTTAGACAATATTAAAATCTATATTTCGTCCATATAAAGTTTTTTTGCCACGCCCACTTTTTGTGGGCGTTTTCAATAAAAAACTGTTATCGGTCAAATTTTAAATTTTTCGAAAAAAATTTTGATGCAGAATCATTAACATTATTAATATGAACATTTCTTCTATATACCATTTTAACCCACGCCCACTTTTTGGGGGCGTTTTTATATAAAAACCATTTTTATACACTACCCCATAACATATGCAAGAGAAAACCTTGTCTTTTGTAGAACCGTTAAAGTGTTTTGTAAGCAGTCTGAAGAATTTGTTGTCACTATATCATTATACCAGTTATCACAACCCAACACCGACCCGCCATACGAAATATGCAAGCGAAGCACACACGCATTCGCTTGCAAGTTCATACATGTCTACTGGCTGTATACCTGATCCGACACACGCGCATCCGGTTGCACCTTGGCAAGCACCTTCGAACCGTCGCATGAGATCCGGGCGAATATCCGATCTGCATGGGAACTGCAGATCAGCAATTTTAGATTTAAGAAAATAAAGGTATCGAGGCTGGTGCGAGCGTTCGCACAAGGCAGTCGGAATTTGGCATGTAATAAAGAAGTACCGATAATTATAAGTGTTGTTTTATTTTAACCTACCAAGTTGCGCACAAGTATTGTGCGGGTAGTATTTTTTTAAATAGTAAGGAAGAAAATTCCTTTACTGGCGCCCGAGCAGGGACCTCCCCGTCTAAGGACATAAATTAATAAGGAGGAAAACCCGTGAACATTTATCAAAAAAAGTGGTATCAAATAAGTGAAAGAAGAAAAATTAAATTAAAAAGAACCCAGTGCCGAAAGAAAAGTGCGATACATTCGAACCCATTGTTAAATCTTTAAAAGTGAATCCTTAACTCAAAGTGGAAAGATGAATATAAGTTGCAAAATTAATCAAAAAAAAAAAAAAAAAACGTTAAAATTTAGTTCTCAACTGAATGAAAAATTAATAAAAAAGAAAAAACAAAAAAAAGGAGTACAAAAGTGAATAGAGACAAAAAGTCGAAGTGAAAAGATAAGGACAAAATTAAAAATAATTAAAGGAGCCATTTAGTAAAACAACATCTGGAGATAAACCAACACCGAGCAATAAGTAAAAACATTCCTGAAGGAAGACAAGACAAGAGAAGAGAAGTTATTCCAACGAGACAACCACAAAAAAGATGAGCTGGTTAATCCTCGTCCAGTAAGATTATTTCTAAGTTTTTCCGAATTCAAGATTAAATATTGTAAATTTTTATATATAGTAAAAAAGGGTTACAACCCAAGTTGAATTTTACAAACATATTTTCTCCCTTAAAACTCATATTGATAAAAGTTGAAGTACAAAAGATCATAAAAAATTAAGCGAAGAGAAAATACATAATAATAAAAAAAAGTAACCTTGGGTACTTACAGTACAAACATATTTTTCTCCCTTAAAACTCATATTGATAAAAAGTCGAAGTACAAAAGATCATACAAAATTAAGAGAAGAGAAAATACGTAATTTAAAAACAAAAAAAAAACAAAAATTACCTTGGGTACCACTCTTAGAATGGATGAAATTAGAAATTCGGTCACCCAGCTGACAGGGGCGGTTAATTCAGTCCTGGAACAGCTGAGGGGATTCGAAACCCGAATAAACCACATTGAACAGGGGGATTCTAGGCAGGCTATTCAAAATCTAATAGGGCAGCTAAGTTCTGTCGAAAACAGAATAAAACATATGAGAAGGCTACAATCCGCTGTGCGGATCGTTGAATACCCTATCCCATCCTATCCATAAAACTAAAATCCCCAAAAAAGGGGGCATGGCTAAAAACACGATGTGGATAAAATAGAAAAATGATATAGTGACAACAAGTTCTTCGGACTGCTTACAAAACAATTTTGCGGTTCTACAAAAGACAAGGTTTTCTCCTGCATATGTTATGGGGTAGTGTATAAAAATGGTTTTTATATAAAAACACCCCCAAAAAGTGGGGGTGGGTTAAAATGGTCTATGGAAGAAATGTTCATATTTATATTACTAATGATTCTGCATCAAAAGTTTTTTCGAAAATTTTAAAATTTGACCGAAAAAACGTTTTTAATATAAACGCCCCCAAAAAGTGGGCGTGGCAAAAAACTTTGTATGAACGAAATACAGATATTCAGATTGTCTAAATATGTTGTTCAGAAAGTTTTTCAAAATTCCTTATGGTTTGGCCAAAAAATACGTTTTTCTAAAAAGGGGGCGTGGCAGTGGGCGGATTTCAAAAATTTTTACACTTGTTCTGCTGGGAGCAACAAGGAGTACGTGTACCAAATTTCATCTTTCTAGCTCAAAATTTAAGGCCCAAAAACTGGTGACGTACGGACGGACGGACGGACGGACAGACATGGCTAAATCGACTCAGCTATCGATTCTGAGTCGATCCATATACTTTGAGGTATATGTAGCTAAATTATTTCTCTATGTTACAAACTATGTATCAAAACTAATATACCCCCCTATGGGATAGGGTATAAAAATGAAGAAGACTTAGGCTTGGGGGGTTCAGTGAATGAACTACAAAGTGAATCTAGGGAATCTCTACGAGGTCCAAATAATGAAGCTGAACTGAGGGAGATTTCGAAGCTACCGGACTCCGTGAAGGAGCTTCAAGTTTTCGAAGGCGATCCGGCGCGCTATGTATCATGGGTGCATAGTGTGGAGACGGTGCTCAAGGATTACGAGATCATTCGCGGTAAGCCAATTTATAGGGCAATTTTGCACCAGATAAGGCAAAAAATAAGGGGGAAAGCCGATTCTGCCCTCATATCATATAATATATTTGATAGTGAGTGGTCGGAAATCAAAAGGGTCCTTTCTCTGCATTACGCAGATAAAAGGGACATAAGAACCCTTGAACACCAGCTAAATCAGCTTAAACAAGGAACTTCCAGAATGGACGATTTCTACGCCACGGTTAACCACCAATTCTCGCTCATCATTAATAAGATCCGAGCGGAAACATATTCTGCCGAGACTGTAGATGCGTTGGTGGAGGCATACCGTAATCGTGCCCTAGACGTCTTCGTGCGAGGACTAAATGGAGAACTCTCAAAACTGCTCATAATTCAGAAGCCGAGAACTCTCCCTGAGGCCTATTCTGCTTGCCTCGAGATGCAGAATCTCACCTTCAGAAACAATTCGGTGCATGTACAGGCACCAAACATTATATCGTCCCCTGTACACTATAATTTCAAAAATGACAGAGGACCTTCCTTGCCACCTAGAAATAATAGGTTTCCGAACAACAGATTCGGACAGCGTTCACATCCGTCCTGGAACGCAAGCTTCCAGGACAGACGATATCCACCGCCAAGGCCAACAGGCTCGAAACCCCCAATCAAGATGGAGGTGGACAGCTCTATGCAAACCAGGAATGTGAATTACATGAATCATCCTGGTAACCCATTCAAACGAGAGGCTGACTCGGACAACTACCCCATTAAACATCAGCGGCTCTACCATATAGTCACAGAAAACCCTGAGGCTACCGAGGAACCAGCAAGTACATCAAATGCTGAGGAAACCCGAAACGAGGAAAATTTTATGGCAGGTGCCTCGTTTCCAGCGTACCATACATAGAGTATGCTACGCGGGACGGAAAAATATTAGACTTTCTCGTAGATACTGGTGCAAATAAAAATTTTATTAAGCCAACCCTAGCACCAGAATCTTCCCCTGTACAAAACCCCTTTTACATTAACAGTCCTGCTGGTAGAATTCTCGTAAAAAACAAAATCCGCGGCAAATTCTTTTCTTCCGTCGGTTGCGAATCAGATGTAACCTTTTTTATCCTTCCAAGTCTGGAGTCATTCGATGGAATAATCGGCGACGACACACTGAAAGAATTAAAAGCCATTATAGACCGAGAAAAGAATGAACTGACTATTAAATCAAACATTCGAATCCCATTGAAAAATAAATCCTCTGATGTCGTTAACAGCCTTGTCATACTTAACAAAAACATTTCTGAGGCCTCTAAGTTTAAACTTGAAACTCTTTGTAATCGGTTCAATACCTTATTCGGTCCGGTCAATAACGACAAGGTGAAAACCAATGTCAGAGCCGAGATAAGAACTACAACGGATGAACCAATTTACACAAAGAGTTATCCGTACCCGGCTTGCATGCGGGAAGAAGTCGAGAGGCAGGTTAATGAACTCCTAACGGAGAACATCATACGCCCGTCTAACAGCCCATATAATTCACCTATATGGGTTGTGCCAAAGAAACCCAAGCCTATCGGGGAAAAACAATACAGGATGGTGATAGACTATAAACGTCTAAATTCCGTAACCATCTCAGATACTTATCCGATCCCTGACATAAATAACACTCTCGCAAGCCTTGGTGATGCGAAATTCTTCACCACCTTAGACCTAACATCGGGTTTCCACCAAATAGCCATGAGGGAAAAGGACATTCCTAAGACTGCCTTCTCTACCATGAATGGCAAATTCGAATATGTCAGATTGCCCTTTGGGCTCAAGAATGCTCCGTCAATCTTTCAACGTATGATAGATGACGTCCTAAGGGAATTGATTGGGAAAATTTGCTACGTCTACATAGATGATATTATCATCTACAGTAAAACAGAAAATGACCACTTAAGAGATATAGAAACAGTTTTTTCCAAAATTCATGAAGCTGGGTTAAAAATTAATCTAGAAAAAACACATTTCCTGGATACAAGTGTAGATTTCCTAGGATATCTAGTAACCTCGGACGGTATTCTTCCAAATCCCGATAAGGTAAAAGCAATCGAAGCTATTCTTCCCCCGAATACCCTAAAGGAACTGAAGAGTTTCCTAGGGTTAACATCATACTATCGAAGATTTTTTAGGGACTATGCCAAGATTGCAAAACCGTTGACGAACATGACTCGTGGAGAGCATTCACAGGTTAGAGCCAATCAATCAAAGAAAGTTCCCATATATCTCGACCAATCGGCACTTAAGGCCTTCGAAACATTAAAACAACTTCTTACCTCGGCAGAGGTGTTATCCTTCCCTGACTTCGAAAAGCCTTTTAACTTGACGACAGATGCTTCAGATTATGCCATTGGCGCTGTATTGTCCCAAGGCGAATTTGGCAAGGACAAGCCAATCGCATTCATCTCCCGTTCTTTAAATAAAACGGAAGAAGGGTATGCGACCAATGAGAAGGAACTTCGTGCCATAGTTTGGGCACTCGACAATTTAAGGAACTATCTCTACGGAGCCAAAAAAATTAAAATATATACCGATCACCAACCCTTGACCTTCACGCTCAGTAATAGAAATTACAATGCGAAGCTCAAGCGTTGGAAGTCAAGAATTGAGGAATACAACTACGAGTTGATTTATACACCTGGTAAATCAAACTTTGTGGCTGATGCCCTCTCACGGCTCCGAACACAGGTTAATCACCTTTCAGGTTCAGGTTCCTCCTCTTCTCAGACAGACACGGCAAGCATGGTCGCAGAAGCAACTACGGACGACGCGGACGAAGGACAATCACAAACACATACAGAAACAGCGGATGACGAACGAAGTCTAGGAACAGACGAGGCGGAAACGGGCACTGCCGAAGAAGGACTGTGCGAAGGATCTTCCGATATCGAGGATTCCGGTACCATGCACAGCGCTGACCAAGACAGTTCCGACTTAATACCTCATGTAGAGGCGCCGATTAACGTCTTTAGGAACCAAATAATCTTTAAGATCGGCGTCGACCTTTGTTCTCACGAAGAACCACACCCTGGCTATCACCGCCATTATATCTCCACAAGGAACTTAGACAAAAATAACCTTGCTGAATTTTTGGTGGAGAACCTAAACCCAAACGTAATCAATGGGATTAAAATTCCCGAGAAATATCTTGGAATACTCCAAAATCTGTATGTAGAAAGCTTCGGAAAATATAAAGTTAGGGTGACACAGAGAGTAGTGGAGGATGTAGCCAGCGAGGAACGCAAATTCTGTATCATCGAAAATGAACACAGAAGAGCTCACCGCGCTCCCAGAGAAAACAAGGAGCAAATCCTGGAACAATTTTATTTTCCGAAAATGATGGCCAGCATAAGAAGATTTGCGGCCTCTTGCGAAGTCTGTAACGCCAATAAGTACGACAGACACCCCATAAACCCCGAACTGCAACCTACACCCGTTCCTAGATATCCATGTGAAATAATTCATATGGATATAATGGAGATTGAGAACGAAAAATTTCTGACTGTCATGGACAAGTTCTCCAAATTTTCAAAATTTTTCCACATTAAGGATAGATCGGCCATTCATATAAGGTCCAAAGTAATTAAAAACCTTCATTATTTTACAGTTCCTCTGATTTTAGTCACGGACAACGAAAGGGGCTTCCTTAGCCCGATTGTCCTAAATTTGATCAGAAATCTGGGGGTAAAGCTATACTTGACGCCATCTCACAGAAGCGAGGTCAACGGCCAAATTGAGAGAGTTCATTCTACCATCCTGGAGATATATCGTTGTCTTAGGGTAGAGCAATCAAATTTTAAAGTCAAAGAACTTGTCTATGTGGCTGTTGACCGGTATAACAACACAGTACATTCTGTCACTAACAGAAAGCCTACGGACGTATTCTTTAATAGGTCGCAAAGAGTCAACTACCAAAATCTTTTGAACATCCGTTCAAAGATTAATAATGATCTTAGAGGAATAATTAAGAGAAATATGGAAGCTAGGAACGTAAGGAAAAATCTGAAAAGAGTGGTCCCAAGAAGTTACCGTCCCGGTGATGTAGTCTATATTGCCGTAAAGGGGATAAAAAGTAAACACAAGGCAATATATAGAAAAGAAATTGTGGCCAGGGATAACCGTGTAACAGTAACAACATTAAGCGGTAAAAAAATCCATAAGGCTCACCTAAAAAATATCAAATAACTGAAATTTTCTTTTGTTCTCTTCTCTTCATAAAAAATATATACAACATATGATCCGTACTATAAAAAAAAAAAAAGGAATGTGCACACGAAATACACATGACATATATATTAATTAAAAATTGAATTACATGTGTGCGAAATGAAAAGCAATTCAAGCCATTAGCTTACTAAAATATGCCTTGGAGTTTAGCTCTCACGAAACAAGGGGCCGGTTCACTTATATAATTATTTAACCTTAATTGCGGTAGTGTTGATCTTCGTTCCCTAGTAGGTTGTTTGACATTTTTAACCTTACGACCAAAGAGGACTAATACGAACCTTCCGATCCGGAGTGACTACCCCGAAAATTTAATGGAGAGCTACCTCATCGGGCATCTAGGGACAAATTATTGGCTTAAATAATAAAAAAAATGTACAAAAAACTAAATAATAACTTAAAGTAAAAAAATATGGAAACAAGAACGAAATTAATTTGAAAACCGTAATTGAAGGTTCAAGAGACCTACATATGTAATGACATTATATATTATAATTTATATTTTAAGATTAATTTGTGAACTTCTTTTATGATAAACCTTGATTATATTACAGATTAGTAGTTCTTTTCACTCCCATGCAGACTCTGCATATCTTCGCCTACGAATCTCCTATTGCAACGATTAAGGAGGGAAACGCTTGGGTGACAAACGGGTTTTTTAAATTGGTACATATCATTGATTTGACAAAATATGACATACTTATAAAAGACACTGAACGCCTGATGCTTGAACATATTAAAGACAAAGAAGCACGCCCCATTTTGGGGTACCATTTAGATCAAATCAAAGATCGCCTTAACGAACTCCGAGACGCAAGATCAAGGAAAGTTAGGTCGATAAATTGGATAGGAACAGCTTGGAAATGGGTAGGTGGATCTCCTGACGCAACTGACTGGGATAACCTTTTAGAAAAACAAACGGACATCACACAGAATAACAACCGACAATACGCAATTAACGAAAAGCTATTTGACACGACTCGTGAGATTACAGGGAAAATTAACAATTAACGGCCGACCTTCAGTTTACTGCAACGGGACACTGATGCTATACGTCCTGTCCATACCAAAAACGGACCCAAAGGTGTATCACCTAGTTACGGCCCGTGCAGCGATAAAAAGGGTGGTAACGCGATTTGTAACTATAGGACAACGAATGCAGAAGTAGTCGAGCTGATTGGAGAAAACACGATTTTCTTGACAAACTTTAATGGAACAATTTTAAATAAAAATGTATCTATTCCTTTAGTAGGTACTTACCTGTTACAGCTGGACAACGACACAGTCCACATAAATGAGAAGACATACTCCAGCAAAGTGGCTTTCAGTCCGCAGGCACTTCCTCCAGTCCTGGCCAATGTGACAAGCAACAGGGTTAAACCTAACTTGGAATTCGTACATGACCTTAGCACGAGGAACATCAAGCTCATTAACATTTTAAATAGAAACCTTAACTCTTCTATCATTACAGAAA
Organism: Rhingia campestris; assembly: GCA_932526625.1. Classification (NCBI taxonomy): domain Eukaryota; kingdom Metazoa; phylum Arthropoda; class Insecta; order Diptera; family Syrphidae; genus Rhingia; species Rhingia campestris. The sequence goes on from OW052184.1 coordinate 81,362,651, forward strand.
TTTTGATCATTATAGCTGTCATTACCATTATCTGTATATTCTGGAGGAAGATCTACGGAAACGTCAATATCCCAGAGCTCCGCCTATCATTTCGCCGAAGACCAATTCCACGTCCTTTGCCACGACAACCCGAAGGAAATCAGAGTTCATTGCCCTGTCAATCGAGTGATCTGCGGGACGCAGATTTTTAAAGGGGCGGCAGTTATCACAACCCAACACCGACCCGCCATACGAAATATGCAAGCGAAGCACACACGCATTCGCTTGCAAGTTCATACATGTCTACTGGCTGTATACCTGATCCGACACACGCGCATCCGGTTGCACCTTGGCAAGCACCTTCGAACCGTCGCATGAGATCCGGGCGAATATCCGATCTGCATGGGAACTGCAGATCAGCAATTTTAGATTTAAGAAAATAAAGGTATCGAGGCTGGTGCGAGCGTTCGCACAAGGCAGTCGGAATTTGGCATGTAATAAAGAAGTACCGATAATTATAAGTGTTGTTTTATTTTAACCTACCAAGTTGCGCACAAGTATTGTGCGGGTAGTATTTTTTTAAATAATAAGGAAGAAAATTCCTTTACTTACCCTATCCCATAGGGGGGTATATTAGTTTTGATACTTAGTTTGTAACATAGAGAAATAATTTTGCTACATATACCTCAAAGCATATGGATCGACTCAGAATCGCTAGCTAAGTCGAATTAGCCATGTCTGTCTGTCCGTCCGTCCGTCCGTCCGTCTGTCTGTTCGTCACCGATTTTTGGGCCTTAAATTTTGAGCTAGGATAATGAAATTTGGTATATAGGATCCTCGTCCGTGCCACCAGAACAAGTGTAAAAATTTTTGAAATCCGCCCACTGCCACGCCCCCTTTTTAGAAAAACTTATTTTTTGGCCAAACCGTAAGGAATTTCAAAAAAGTGTCTGAGCAGCATATTTAGACAATCCTAATATCTATATTTCGTTCATACAAAGTTTTTTGCCACGCCCACTTTGTGGGGGCGTTTTTAGTAAACGCTTTTTGTCCAAATTTTAAAACTTTCGAAAAAATTTTTGATGCAAATACTTCCGCAATGGTAATATAAACATTTTGTCCATAGATCATTTTCACCTACGCCCACATTTTGGGGGCGTTTTCTTACGAAAACCATTTGTATACCCCATCCCAAGGCATTAGCAATAGAAATACGTTGTGTTTTGTCGAACCACAAAAGATTTTGAGAAACTGTCTGAGCAATATATTGTGACAATGTCATTTTCTGTATTTCATCGCCATAAAGCCTATATTTTGAGGATATTAATTTAAAGGATGGGATCGGATAGGGTATTCAACGATCCGCATAGCGGATTGTAGCCTCTCATATGTTTATACCCTATCCCATAGGGGGGTATATTAGTTTTGATACATAGTTTGTAAAATAGAGAAATAATTTAGCTACATATACCTCAAAGTATATGGATCGACTCAGAATCGATAGCTGAGTCGATTTAGCCATGTCTGTCCGTCCGTCCGTCCGTCCGTCCGTCCGTACGTCACCAGTTTTTGGGCCTTAAATTTTGAGCTAGAAAGATGAAATTTGGTACACGTACTCCTTGTTGCTCCCAGCAGAACAAGTGTAAAAATTTTTGAAATCCGCCACGCCCCCTTTTTAGAAAAACGTATTTTTTGGCCAAACCATAAGGAATTTTGAAAAATTTTCTGAACAACATATTTAGACAATCTGAATATCTGTATTTCGTTCATACAAAGTTTTTTGCCACGCCCACTTTTGGGGGCGTTTTTAATTAAAAACGTTTTTCGGTCAAATTTTAAAATTTTCGAAAAAACTTTTGATGCAGAATCATTAGTAATATAAATATGAACATTTCGTCCATAGACCATTTTAACCCACCCCCACTTTTTGGGGGCGTTTTTATATAAAAACCATTTTTATACACTACCCCATAACATATGCAGGAGAAAACCTTGTCTTTTGTAGAACCGCAAAATTGTTTTGTAAGCAGTCCGAAGAACTTGTTGTCACTATATCATTTTTTCTATTTTATCCACATCGTGTTTTTAGCCATGCCCCCTTTTTTGGGGATTTTAGTTTTATGGATAGGATGGGATAGGGTATTCAACGATCCGCACAGCGGATTGTAGCCTTCTCATATGTTTATACCCTATCCCATAGGGGTATATTAGTTTTGATACTTAGTTTGTAACATAGAGAAATAATTTAGCTACATATACCTCAAAGTATATGGATCGACTCAGAATCGCTAGCTGAGTCGAATTAGCCATGTCTGTCTGTCCGTCCGTCCGTCCGTCCGTCTGTACGTCACCGATTTTTAGGCCTTAAATTTTGAGCTAGGATAATGAAATTTGGTATATAGGATCCTCGTCTCTGCCTACAGAACAAGTTTTAAAAATTTTTGTAATCCGCCCACTGCCACGCCCCCTTTTAAGAAAAACTCAGTTTTTGACCAAACCGTAAGGAATTTTAAAAAAGTTTCTGAACAACATATTTAGACAATATTAATATCTATATTTCGTCCATATAAAGTTTTTTGCCACGCCCACTTTTTGGGGGCGTTTTCAATTAAAAACTGTTTTCGGTCAAATTTTAAATTTTTCGAAAAAAATTTTGATGCAGAATCATTAACATTATTAATATGAACATTTCGTCTATATACCATTTTAACCCACGCCCACTTTTTGGGGGCGTTTTTATATAAAAACCATTTTTATACCCTACCCCATAACATATGCAGCAGAAAACATTGTCTTTTGTAGAACCGTAAAAGTTTTTTATAAGCAGTCTGAAGAATTTGTTGTCACCATGTCATTTTCTTTATTTTATCCACATCGTGTTTTTAGCCATGTCCACTTTTTGGGGATTTTAGTTTTACAGATAGGATGGGATAGGGTATTTAACGATCCACACAGTGGATTGTAGCCTTCTCATATGTTTATACCCTATCCCATAGGGGGGTATATTAGTTTTGACATTAAGTTTGTAACATAGAGAAATAATTTTGATACATATACCTCAAAGTATATGGATCGATTCAGAATCGCTAGCTGAGTCGATTAAGCCATGTCTGTCTGTCCGTCCGTCCGTCCGTCCGTCCGTCCGTCTGTGTGTCACCGATTTTTGGGCCTTAAATTTTGAGCTAGAGTGTTGAAATTTGGTATATAGACTCTCTGGCCGACGAAGCAGAACAAGTGTAAAAATTTTTGAAATCCGCCCACTGCCACGCCCCCTTTTTAGAAAAACTTATTTTTTGGCCAAACCGTAAGGAATTTCAAAAAAGTGTCTGAGTAGCATATTTAGACAATCCTAATATCTATATTTCGTTCAGACAAATTTTTTTTGCCACGCCCACTTTTTGGGGGCGTTTTTAGTAAAAAACGCTTTTTGTCCAAATTTTAAAACTTTCGAAAAAAAATTTGATGCAAATACTTCCGCAATGGTAATATAAACATTTTGTCCATAGATCATTTTCACCTACGCCCACATTTTGGGGGCGTTTTTTTACAAAAACCATTTGTATACCCCATCCCAAGGCATTAGCAATAGAAAGACGTGGTTTTTTGTCGAACCACACAAGATTTTGAGAAACTGTCTGAGCAATATATTGTGACAATGTCATTTTCTGTATTTCATCGCCATAAGGCCTATATTTTGAGGATATTAATTTAAAGGATGGGATGGGATAGGGTATTCAACGATCCGCATAGCGGATTGTAGCCTCTCATATGTTTTTTTTTGAATTTGAATACATCGGTAACCCCTTGGTCTTTCATCTCTTCATAATTACGTTTTCGGTACATTTATTAAGTAAGGTGCGTATACGGTACCCTTCGAACATATTAATTGACTATGAAGAGAAACTGATATTGGGCAAATATTTAATAAACCCTTTTTTGAATGAAACAGATTTGCAATGTGTTGGAATTTGACGAGAATTAATAAATTACCATCTCTGAGTTGGTTGATTTGTTCGAATAAGAGGTGCTAATGCCATCAATAGCCTTTGAAGGGTCTGTTGGGGATATGACTATAATTTTTTTTAAATTTTAAAAGTTGAATGGGAGGGAAGGTTAATATTGCAGTCAATTGAAGAATATGTATTCTTTTCATTATACCATATCCCATAGGGGGGTATATTAGTTTTGACATTAAGATTATAAAAAACTGTTTTCGGTCAAATTTTAAATTTTTCAAAAAAAATTTTGATGCAGAATCATTAACATTATTAATATAAACATTTCGTCTAAATACCATTTTAACCCACGCCCACTTTTTGGGGGCGTTTTTATATAAAAACCATTTTTATACACTACCCCATAACATATGCAAGAGAAAACCTTGTCTTTTGTAGAACCGTAAAATTGTTTTGTAAGCAGTCTGAAGAATTTGTTGTCACTATATCATTTTTTCTATTTTATCCACATCGTGTTTTTAGCCATGCCCACTTTTTTCGGGATTTTAGTTTTATGGATAGGATGGGATAGGGTATTCAACGATCCGCACAGCGGATTGTAACCTTCTCATATGTTTTTAATTGGGGTTGTACGGAAAGCTCCAAGACTGGTTCTAATGGCGGTGTGGTATGGTGTTGAAACAAGTTGCAGAGATGATTTTGAACATTTCCCGTAGATTGGTAGGCCATAATCGATTTTTGATAAAATGATAGATTGAACGATATTAAGGATAGTGTTAACATTACAATTGCTTTTTTTTGAAGAAAGATACTTTACTAAGTTGACCCTGGTAGTGAGGCTCTTTCTTAAATTAATACAATGTTCCTTAAAATTATATTTCGAATCAAAGATAATGCCTAGGATCTTAGAGTAATTTACATTTTTGATACTAATATTATTGAAGTTTACTCCTTGAATATTTTTTTGACACTTATGTTTCTTGCAAATATGTAATAGTTCACATTTATCAATGAAATATTTGAGCCCGATATCTCGCCCCATTCAGATAAATTTACAATTATTCTTGAAAAAATATTTGTTAGACATTCTAAGTCTTTTAACTTTGAGAACAAGATTAAGTCATCAGCATAAAGAATGTGGCTTATTTGTGAATGCGTACGAACAATTCTACTTATTTCATTAAAAGCTATTATGAATAAGGTTACTGATAATGGCGATCCTTGGGGGATGCCGTTTTTGAAGATATGAATAGCAGAGTAAATGTTGTTAGTTTTAACGCGAAATTTACGATTGGTAAGAAAAGCTTTTACAAAATTGAAGATTTTCGTACCAATTTTCCATTTTGTTGGTTTAAAAAAATGTGTGGGCCAATTTTGTCGAAGGCTTGTTCGAAATTGATTGAAAGAATCGATACGTGTTTTTTCCCTGAAAGAGCTGAAGATATGTACATATCCATGTGTAAGAGCGAGTCTTGGGTGCTTCTTCCTTTCTTGAAGGCTGTTTGGTTTTTGTCAATAAAATTGTTCTTTTCTAGCCACCATGCTATACGCATTGAAATTATTTTTTCCAATATTTTTGAAATGCAAGGAAGAAGCGATATTGGGCGATACCCTTTAATGGAAGAGCTGTCTTTGTTGGGTTTTGGAATAGGCACAATTGTAGCCACTTTCCATGTTTGCGGGATTATGCCACTTTCGAAAATATGGTTGAAAAGAGATAGCAACCTTGTTTTTAAACAAGGCGGGCTGTTTTTAAGCATTATATAGGATATTCTGTCAAAACCCGGAGTCTTACCTTTGGTAGATCTTAAGTAATTTTCAAGCTCTAAGAGATTTATTGGGGTTTCGATTAATTTAGTTGAAGGCGATGTGCTGTATTGTGGTTGAGATTTATTTAAACAGTCGTATTTATACCCTATCCCATAGGGGGGTATATTAGTTTTGATACATAGTTTGTAACATAGAGAAATAATTTAGCTACATATACCTCAAAGTATATGGATCGACTCAGAATCGATAGCTGAGTCGATTAAGCCATGTCTGTCCGTCCGTCCGTCCGTCCGTCCGTACGTCACCAGTTTTTGGGCCTTAAATTTTGAGCTAGAAAGATGAAATTTGGTACACGTACTCCTTGTTGCTCCCAGCAGAACAAGTGTAAAAATTTTTGAAATCCGCCCACTGCCACGCCCCCTTTTTAGAAAAACGTATTTTTTGGCCAAACCATAAGGAATTTTGAAAAACTTTCTGAACAACATATTTAGACAATCTGAATATCTGTATTTCGTTTATACAAAGTTTTTTGCCACGCCCACTTTTTGGGGGCGTTTTTAATTAAAAACGTTTTTCGGTCAAATTTTAAAATTTTCGAAAAAACTTTTGATGCAGAATCATTAGTAATATAAATATGAACATTTCGTCCATAGACCATTTTAACCCACCCCCACTTTTTGGGGGCGTTTTTATATAAAAACCATTTTTATACACTACCCCATAAAATATGCAGGAGAAAACCTTGTCTTTTGTAGAACCGCAAAATTGTTTTGTAAGCAGTCCGAAGAACTTGTTGTCACTATATCATTTTTTCTATTTTATCCACATCGTGTTTTTAGCCATGCCCCCTTTTTTGGGGATTTTAGTTTTATGGATAGGATGGGATAGGGTATTCAACGATCCGCACAGCGGATTGTAGCCTTCTCATATGTTTTTCTTTAATATACTTTGGGTGAAAGTTAGAGTCATCTTGGCATTTTTCCCAAGAATTAGCAAAAAACTCGTTTATTTCGTGGACGCCGGTTAGATTATTTGAATCTGTTTTTATAAGTTATAAAAATTTTTGAAATCCGCCCACTGCCACGCCCCCTTTTTAGGAAAACTTATTTTTTGGCCAAACCGTAAGGAATTTCAAAAAAGTGTCTGAGTAGCATATTTAGACAATCCTAATATCTATATTTCGTTCATACAAAGTTTTTTACCACGCCCACTTTTTGGGGGCGTTTTCAATAAAAAACTGTTTTCGGTCAAATTTTAAATTTTTCGAAAAAAATTTTGATGCAGAATCATTAACATTATTAATATAAACATTTCGTCTATATACCATTTTAACCCACGCCCACTTTTTGGGGGCGTTTTTATATAAAAAACATTTTTATACCCAACCCCATAACATATGCAGGAGAAAACCTTGTCTTTTGTAGAACCGTAAAACTGTTTTGTAAGCAGTCTGAAGAATTTGTTGTCACTATATCATTTTTTCTATTTTATCCACATCGTGTTTTTAGCCATGCCCACTTTTTTGGGGATTTTAGTTTTATGGATAGGATGGGATAGGGTATTCAACGATCCGCACAGCGGATTGTAGCCTTCTCATATGTTTTTAAATGTTTTCCATGCGGTTTGCTTTTTTTGGCGAAGGTTGCCCAGATTTTGATTCCACCAAGGAACTGTTTTAGAATGGATTTTATTGGTTGACTGAGGAATTGACGCGTTCGCTGCGGAGCGAATTGACTTAAGGACGCTAGCGGCTTCTTTGTTAATGTTGGAGGAAGTTGCTCTAGCTAAAATCTGTTTCGAGATTTCGGCCTGAAAAATGTCCCACTTAGCGAAATCCGTTAGAAATTTACATTGTGGCTTTGGTAGATTTTCATTGCTCCCTAAGGAGATTGAGGTAAGAATTGGGAAATGGTCGCTACCATTTAAGTTATCGGAGACCTCCCAAGATGATTTTTGAGTAAGGTGCGGGGAAAGAAGGGTAAGATCAATATGAGACAGTGTTCCGTGAGTCGAAAGGTGAGTGGGTCGTCCGTCGTTTAATATCGCGAGTCCATTATTGGCTATAAAGTTTTCGACTAGTTTACCACGACTGTTAATGCTAGGAGAGCCCCAAGAGGGGGACCAAGAGTTAAAATCGCCAGTGAAGACGACGGGGGTAGAGATGTTGTTTAGTATAGATTCGAGATCACACGTCGTGACCTTTTGGTCTGGTGGGATGTATAATGAGACAATGGTTAGCTTAAACGTTAACTCGATTTCCACTGCAATGGCAGATATGTTGGAGTCTATGGTAATAAATTTATGAGGGATCCCTTTGTAAACAAGAATACATGTACCTTGTTAAGAGGTTGTATTGCAAGTTCGATTATGGAAAACAGATGAGTATTTTTTTGGAGGAAATGGTTGTATGTTATTTTTCACGTGTGTTTCTTGAAGAGAAATAATATGTGGATTTAATTCTTTTATAAGCAATTGGAGTCCATGATAGTTATTTAAATAACCATTCATGTTCCATTGTAGAATTTTGAGATCATTAGAGGTGGTGGAAGCTGACTTGGTACCTGTACTGTACCATGTACAGGCAGAAGGCAGGTTTCCACCTGGAGTTATAATGGAATTCCCGCGACCCCGCTGGTGATGGTGATCGCCACCGATAAGGTGGATTCCTCCATCACCAACGGAGGCGCGGGTTGTGGTGGGCAAAATAGTTTTCTTAAGAGCTGTCATTTTCATCAATAATCATAGTGTTTTGCTTGTCTGATAGACGAGATAAATTTAAAAGAGAGTTGTTTGAACATATATTATTAAGGTTAGCTGTAGTTGTGTTTGTATTTAGGGCTTTTTCGATTAGATTTAAGTTGTTATTATTTGAGATGTCTTGTTGTTGAGAACTTGCTTGAGTGTTTGGGGATTGACTTTTAACATTTTCAGGGTCTGGTGTGTAGACTTGTGGAGACTTTTCTCTTTCAGGAGAAATTAAATTTATTGTGTGAGTTTTCTTGTGTATGGCGATTGACGATGATGCACAATTTTCTGTGTTGTGGATGGGTGTAGAATTGTTTTTTTGCAATTTAGGGACGGTATGATTTTCTTTATTTGGGATATTTTGCTGTGGCTGTCTAAGTTTCTCTGAGTAGAGATCGGATGATGGAGAAGTGATAAACGGGTTTCGCTCTTTCTGAATGCGCCTGGCTTCAGCCACGGTGCATTTGTTTTTGGTTTTTATTTCGAGGGTCTCTTTACTTTGTACGTACTTTGGGTATGTTTTGGCAGAGGCGGGATGTGGTCCGGAACAATTTGCGCATAGAGTGCGGGTGCAGCTTGTGTCATTGTGAGGGGGGTAATTACAGGTTACGCAAGCAGCGGCGCGCTTACACCATTTAATTGTGTGTCCAAGTAACTGGCACTGTCTACAACGCATTGGGTTGGGAATGTATTCAGTAACTTTAGTCTTGTACCAATCAATTTCGATGGTGTTTGGAATAGTAAATAAATTGAAAGTGAAAATCATGAGTCCTGTAGGCATTCGTTTACCTTCGAGCAGTTTTGTGAATTTGTACACGTCGGTAACATTTTCACTTTTCAGTTCAGACACTATTTCTGACTCGGGGACGTTTATCAGGCAAGGTGCATATGCAATTCCCTTGGACGAATTGAGGTGTGCATGTAGTTTTATATTGACCGGACATATGTTATCTAGGGCTTTTGATGTAATAAATCTATCGGCAATGTTTTGGTCTTTTGTGAGGATCAGAATAGAGCCATCTCTTAGTTGCGAAATCTTTTCATATTGTGTACTGATAGAGTCAATAGTTTTTTTCAAAATGAAAACACTGATAGATGACAAAGGCTTGGAGTCGTCCTTGGAGGTTATATGAACAAACCGTGGGTTCTTAGAGTTTGTCTTTATTGGTAGGGCTGGGTACTCACAGAAAGCACTACTCGATTGTTTAAATCTTTTTTGTGGAGGCGGAGGAAGGGGGTCAGGAGGATCGGAAAGCGTACATTCGTCGAGAATGCCATATCGGTTGCCCGAATTGCGGACAGGCTTTTTAGCCATGCCGAAGAATATTTGGACTCTTATAAAGAAAATCTATTCACGAATTATAAGTATAAAACTAATGTAAGTAAATGAGAAAATCGGTTTTGTGAGAGAGAGAGAGTAAGAGAAAACGCAAACTGTTGTTCTTACCTAGGTCTGTGCGGTTGGAAGGTCAGCCGATGACTGATCTTTAAAATAATATCCTCAAAATGTGGGCTTTATGGCGATAAAATACAGAAAATGACATTGTCACAATATATTGCTCAGAGAGTTTATCAAAACCTTTTGTGGTTCGACGTATTGCATATGCCTTGGGGTAGTGCATACAAATGGTTTTTGTAGGAAAACGCCCCCAAAAAGTGGGCGTGGGTTAAAATGGTCTACTGACGAAATGTTCATATTAATACTACCAATGATTTTGCATCAAAATTTTTTTCTAAAATTTTCAAATTTGGCCAAAAATGGTTTTTTATAGAAAACGCCCCCAAAAAGTGGGCGTGGCCAAAAACTTTGTATAGACGAAATATAGATATTACGATTCTATAAATATGCTTATCAGACACTTTTTTAAAATTCCTTACGGTTTGGCCAAAAACTGAGTTTTTCTTAAAAGGGGGCGTGGCAGTGGGCTGATTTCAAAAATTTTTACACTTGTTCTGTAGGCACGGGCGACGATCCTATATACCAAATTTCATTATCCTAGCTCAAATTTTAAGGCCTAAAAATCGGTGACGTACAGACGGACGGACGGACAGACAGACATGGCTTAATCGACTCAGCTAGCGATTCTGAGTCGATCCATATAGTTTGAGGTATATGTAGCTTAATTATTTCTCTATGTTATAAACTAAGTATCAAAACTAATATACCCCTATGGGATAGGGTATAAACAACGTTTTTATACCCTATCCCATAGGGGGGTATATTAGTTTTGATACATAGTTTGTAACATAGAGAAATAATTTTGCTACATATACCTCAAAGTATATGGATCGACTCAGAATCGCTAGCTGAGTCGAATTAGCCATGTCTGTCTGTCCGTCCGTCCGTCCGTCCGTCTGTCTGTTCGTCACCGATTTTTGGGCCTTAAATTTTGAGCAAGGATAATGAAATTTGGTATATAGGATCCTTGTCCGAGTCACCAGAACAAGTGTAAAAATTTTTGAAATCCGCCCACTGCCACGCCCCCTTTTTAGAAAAACGTAATTTTTGGCAAAACCGTAAAGAATTTTAAAAAAGTGTCTGAACAGCATAATTAGAGAATGGTAATATCTATATTTTGTTCATATAATGTTTTTTGCCACGCCCACTTTTTGGGGGCGTTTTCAATAAAAAACTGTTTTCGGTCAAATTTTAAATTTTTCGAAAAAAATTTTGATGCAGAATCATTAACATTATTAATATAAACATTTCGTCTATATACCATTTTAACCCACGCCCACTTTTTGGGGGCGTTTTTATATAAAAAACATTTTTATACCCAACCCCATAACATATGCAGGAGAAAACCTTGTCTTTTGTAGAACCGTAAAACTGTTTTGTAAGCAGTCTGAAGAATTTGTTGTCACTATATCATTTTTTCTATTTTATCCACATCGTGTTTTTAGCCATGCCCACTTTTTTGGGGATTTTAGTTTTATGGATAGGATGGGATAGGGTATTCAACGATCCGCACAGCGGGTTGTAGCCTTCTCATATATTTATACCCTATCCCATAGGGGTATATTAGTTTTGATACTTAGTTTGTAACATAGAGAAATAATTTAGCTACATATACCTCAAAGTATATGGATCGACTCAGAATCGCTAGCTGAGTCGAATTAGCCATGTCTGTCTGTCCGTCCGTCTGTACGTCACCGATTTTTATACCTTAAATTTTGAGCTAGGATAATGAAATTTGGTATATAGGATCCTCGTCTCTGCCTACAGAACAAGTGTAAAAATTTTTGAAATCCGCCCACTTCCACGCCCCCTTTTAAGAAAAACTCAGTTTTTGACCAAACCGTAAGGAATTTTAAAAAAGTTTCTGAACAACATATTTAGACAATATTAATATCAATATTTCGTCCATATAAAGTTTTTTGCCACGCCCACTTTTTGGGGGCGTTTTCAATTAAAAACTGTTTTCGGTCAAATTTTAAATTTTTCGAAAAAAATTTTGATGCAGAATCATTAACATTATTAATATGAACATTTCGTCTATATACCATTTTAACCCACGCCCACTTTTTGGGGGCGTTTTTATATAAAAAACATTTTTATACCCTACCCCATAACATATGCAGCAGAAAACATTGTCTTTTGTAGAACCGTAAAAGTTTTTTATAAGCAGTCTGAAGAATTTGTTGTCACCATGTCATTTTCTTTATTTTATCCACATCGTGTTTTTAGCCATGTCCACTTTTTGGGGATTTTAGTTTTACAGATAGGTTGGGATAGGGTATTTAACGATCCACACAGTGGATTGTAGCCTTCTCATATGTTTTTATACCCTATCCCATAGGGGGGTATATTAGTTTTGATACTTAGTTTGTAACATAGAGAAATAATATTGCTTCATATACCTCAAAGTATATGGATCGACTCAGAATCGCTAGCTGAGTCGAATTAGCCATGTCTGTCTGTCCGTCCGTCCGTCCGTCCGTCCGTCCGTCTGTCCGTTCGTCACCGATTTTTGGGCCTTAAATTTTGAGCTAGGATAATGAAATTTGGTATATAGGATCCTCGTCCGTGCCACCAGAACAAGTGTAAACATTTTTGAAATCCGCCCACTGCCACGCCCCCTTTTTAGAAAAACCCTTTTTTTTGGCCAAACCGTAAGGAATTTCAAAAAAGTGTCTGAGCAGCATATTTAGACAATCCTAATATCTATATTTCGTTCATATAAAGTTTTTTGCCACGCCCACTTTTTGGGGGCGTTTTTAGTAAAAAACGCCTTTTTTCCAAATTTTAAAACTTTCGAAAAAAATTTTGATGCGAATACTTCCGCAATGGTAATATAAACATTTTGTCCATAGATCATTTTCACCTACGCCCACATTTTGGGGGCGTTTTCTTACAAAAACCATTTGTAAACCCCATCCCAAGGCATTAGCAATAGAAATACGTGGTTTTTTGTCGAACCACAAAAGATTTTGAGAAACTGTCTGAGCAATATATTGTGACATGTCATTTTCTGTATTTCATCGCCATAAGGCCTATATTTTGTGGATATTAATTTTAAGAATGGGATGGGATAGGGTTTTCAACGATCCGCATAGCGGATTGTAGCCTCTCATATGTTTTTTTATTAAAAACGCCCCAAAAAGTGGGCGTGGCAAAAAACTTTATATTGACGAAATATAGACAATTCGATTCTCTAAGTATGCTGCTCGGACACTATTTTGAAATTCTTTACGGTTTGGCCAAAAAAACGTTTTCCAAAAAAGGGGGCGTGGCAGTGCGCGGATTTTATAAATGTTTACACTTGTCCTGGTGACTCGGACAAGGATAATATATACCAAATTTCATTATCCTAGCTCAAAATTTAAGGCCCAAAAATCGGTGACGAACAGACAGACGGTCGGACGGACAGACAGACATGGCTAATTCGACTCAGCTAGCGATTCTGAGTCGATCCATATACTTTGAGGTATATGTAGCTAAATTATTTCTCTTTGTTACAAACTAAGTATCAAAACTAATATACCCCTATGGGATAGGGTATAAACATATGAGAAGGCTACAATCCGCTGTGCGGATCGTTTAATACCCTATCCGATCCCATCCTTAAATTAGTTTTCCCAAAAATGTGGTCTTTATGGGCATAAAGTATTATAAATGACGTTGTCACAACATAATGTTCAGAAGGTTTATCAAATTCTTTTATGGTTCTACAAAAAACAACGTTTTTAAACCCTATCCCATAGGGGTATATTAGTTTTGATACTTAGTTTGTAACATAGAGAAATAATTTAGCTACATATACCTCAAAGTATATGGATCGACTCAGAATCGCTAGCTGAGTCGATTTAGCCATGTCTGTCTGTCCGTCCGTCCGTCCGCCTGTACGTCACCGATTTGTAAGCCTTAAATTTTGAGCTAGGATAATGAAATTGGGTAAATAGGATCCTCGCCCGTGCCTACAGAACAAGTGTAAACATTTTTGAAATCCGCCCACTGCCATGCCCCCTTTTAAGAAAAACTCAGTTTTTGGCCAAACCGTAAGCAATTTTAAAAAAAAGAGTCTGAGGAGCATATTTATAGAATCGTTATATCTATATTTCGTCAATACAAAGTTTTTTGCCACGCAAACTTTTTGGGGGCGTTTTCTATAAAAAACCTTTTTTGGCCAAATTTGAAGATTTTAGAAAAAAATTTTGATGCAAAATCATTGGTAGTATTAATATGAACATTTCGTCAGTAGACCATTTTAACCCACGCCCACTTTTTGGGGGCGTTTTCCTACAAAAACCATTTGTATGCACTACCCCAAGGCATATGCAATACAAAAACGTTGTTTTTTGTCGAACCACAAAAGGTTTTGATAAACTCTCTGAGCAATATAGTGTGACAATGTAATTTTCTGTATTTGAGGATATTATTTTAAAGGTGGGATGGGATAGGGTATTCAAAGATCCGCACAGCGGATTGTAGCCTCTCATATGTTTCTATTGCATATGCCTTGGGGTAGGGCATACAAATGGTTTTTGTAAGAAAACGCCCCCAAAAAGTGGGCGTGAGTTAAAATGGTCTATTGACGAAATGTTCACATTAATACTACCAATGATAGTGCATCAAAACTTTTTTCAAAAATTTTAAAATTTGACCGCAAAAGTTTTTTTATAAAAACGCCCCTAAAAAGTGGGCGTGGCAAAAAACTTTATATTGACGAAATATAGATATAACCATTCTTTAAATATGCTGCTCGGACACTTTTTTAAAATTCATTACGGTTTGGCCAAAAAATACGGTTTCCTAAAAAGGGGACGTGGCAGTGGGCGGATTTCTGCCTACAGAACAAGTGTAAACATTTTTGAAATCCGCCCACTGCCACGCCCCTTATTAAGAAAAACTCAGTTTTTGACCAAACCGTAAGGAATTTTAAAAAAGTTTCTGAACAACTTATTTAGACAATATTTATATCTATATTTCGTCCATATAAAGTTTTTTGCCACGCCTACTTTTTGGGGGCGTTTTCTATAAAAAAAAACAACTGTTTTCGGTCAAATTTTAGATTTTTCGAAAAAAAATTTGATGCAGAATCATTAACATTGTTAATATAATCATTTCGTCTATTTACCATTTTAACCCACGCCCACTTTTTGGGGGCGTTTTTATATAAAAACCATTTTTATAGACTACCCCATAACATATGCAGGAGAAAACCTTGTCTTTTGTAGAACCGTGAAGTGTTTTGTAAGCAGTCTGAAGAATTTGTTGTCACTATATCATTTTTTCTATTTTATCCACATCGTGTTGTTAGCCATGCCCACTTTTTTGGGGATTTTTGTTTTATGGATAGGATGGGATAGGGTGTTCAACGATCCGCACAGCGGATTGTAGCCTTCTCATATTTTTATACCCTATCCCATAAGGGTATATTAGTTTTGATACTTAGTTTGTAACATAGAAAATAATTTTGCTACATATACCTCAAAGTATATGGATCGACTCAGAATCGCTAGCTGAGTCGAATTAGCCATGTCTGTCTGTCCGTCCGTCTGTCTGTTCGTCACCGATTTTTGGGCCTTAAATTTTGAGCTAGGATAATGAAATTTGGTATATAGGATCCTTGGCCGAGTCACCAGAACAAGTGTAAAAATTTTTAAAATCCGCCCACTGCCACGCCCCCTTTTAGAAAAAAAACGTAGTTTTAAGCCAAACCGTAAGGAATTTCAAAAAAGTGGTATATATAGCTAACTTTTTTCTATATGTTACAAACTAGGTATCAAAACTAAAATATTCCTATGGAATAGGGTATAGTTAGTAAGAACCATAACATGAAGTTGTAATGAACCAATTACGCGGAGCTATAAATATTTTGTAATTTATTTATTTTAATTTCTAAAAATACTTATTTCTAAAACTATAGAAATTCAAAGAACAAAAAAGAAAAATACAAAACAGCAACCAAATTAAAATGGAAGCATTCCACATGCATACGCATTCCACGAAATCAAATTAAATGTATTTATATATTTATTAAAAGGTTTTATTATATTCAAATACAAATGATAATATATAAAATTGTCTTACCCCAAGGTTTTGGAGAAATGTATTAGTGCAGCGGTTAATGCTTGGCGATCGAATTGGGTTATTTGCGGAGGCTCTGCTGGTGAAGAACGAAATACCCCTAGATGATGATCCCACCGAGTATTCTGATAAGAAGCTCCTGTTACAAAATAATATAAGTTAAAATTATAACACAATCGATTAAAAAGTGATTTTAAGTATAGTTCTCTTAAAATAATGTCCATAAATAATATTAATCAATTTAGTTGTTATACTCTATCCCATAGTGGTTTATTAGCTTTTATACATAGTTTGTAGCATAGAGAAAGAATTTGAGTCGACTTAGATACCGTAGTCCTTACGTCGCCGTTTTTGGGCCTCAAATTTTGAGCTAAAATAATGAAATTTGGTACAAGTGTTCTTTGCTGATCACAGCAGACAAGGGTACATATTTTTGATGTTTCTTTGGGTAAAATTTTAAAATATTTGAAAAAAGTTTCGATGCAAGATCATTGGTTATGATAATAAACATATGATGCTACAATCCGCTGTGCGGATCGTTGAATACCCTTTCTAATCTCATCTGTAAAACTAATATCCCCAAAAAGTGCACATGGCTAAAAACACATGGATTAAAAAATAACATTTTCACAACAAATTGCTCAGACAGTTTATAGAACACTTTAATGGTTGAAAAGTGTTCATATTAATATTACTAATGATTCTATATCGAAATTTTTTCCGAAAATCTTAAAATTTGACCGAAAAAAGTTTTTTGCTGAAAACGCCCCCAAAAAGTGGGCGTGGTACAAGAAATATAGATATTAAGATGCTATAAATATGTTGTTCAGAAACTTTTTCAAAATTCCTTACGATTTGGCCAAAAACTACGCTTTTCTTAAAAGGGGCCGTGGCAGTGCGCGGATTTTAAAAAATGTTACGCTTGTTCTGCTGGGAGCAACAAAGAGCTAGTGTACCAAATTTCATCATTCTAGCTCAAATTTTAAATCCCAAACATATGAGAAGGCTACAATCCGCTGTGCGGATCGTTGAATACCCTATCCCATCCCATACTTAAAATTAATATCCTCAAAATGTAGGCTTTATGGCGATAAAAGACAGAAAACGACATTGTCACAATATATTGCTCAGACAGTTTATCAAAACCTTTTGTGGTTCGACAAAACACAACGTTTTTGTATTGCATATGCCTTGGGGTAGGGCAAACAAATGGATTTTGTAGGAAAACGCCCCCAAAAAGTGGGCGGGGGTTAAAATAGCCTATTGACGAAATGTTCATATTAATACTACCAATGATTTTGCATCAACATTTTTTTCGAAAATTTTCAAATTTGGCCATAAAAGGTTTTTTTATAGAAAACGTCCCGATTCTCTAAATATGCTTTCAGACACTTTTTTAAAATTCCTTACGGTTTGGCGAAAAACTACGTTTTTTTAAGAAGGGCGGATTTCAAAAATGTTTACACTTGTTCTGCTGGGAGCAACAAAGAGTACGTGTACCAAATTTCATCATTCTAGCTCAAAATTAAGGCCCAAAAACTGGTGACGTACGGACGGACGGACGGACGGACAGACATGGCTAAATCGACTCGGCTATCGATTCTGAGTCGATCCATATACTTTGAGGTATATGAAGCCAAATTATTTCTCTATGTTACAAACTATGTATCAAAACTAATATACCCCTATGGGATAGGGTATAAAAACTGGTGACGTACGGACGTACAGACAAGGCTTAATCGACTCAGCTAGCGATTCTGAGTCGATCCATATATTCCGAGGTATATCTAGCTAATTTATTTCTCTATGTTACAAACTATGTATCAAAACTAATATATCCCTATGGGATAGCATATAAAAACATATGAGAAGGCTACAATCCACTGTGCGGATCGTTTAACACCCTATCCCATCCCATCCTTAAAATTAATATCCGCAAAATATGATCTTTATGTTCATAAAGTATTGAAAATGACGTTGTTACAACATATTGTTCCGAAGGTATATCAAATTCTTTTAAGGTTCGACAAAAAACAACGTTTTTCTTTGCATATGCCTTGGGGTAGGGCATACAAATGGTTTTTGTAAGAAAACGCCCACAAAAAGTGGGCGTGGGGTAAAATAGTCTATTGACGAAATGTTGGTATTAATACTGCCAATGATTGTGCATCAAATTTTTTTTCGAAAATTTTAAAATTTGACCAAAAAATATTTTTTATAAAAAACGCCCCCAAAAAGTGGGCGTGGCAAAAAACTTCATATTGACGAAATATAGATATTACGATTCTCTAAAAATGCTCCTCAGACACTTTCTTAAAAAAATGTACGGTTTGGCCAAAAAATAAGTTTTCCTAAAAAGGGGGCGTGGCAGTGGGCGGATATAAAAATTTTTACACTTGTTCTGGTGGCACGAACGAGGATCCTATATACCAAATTTCATTATCCTAGCTCAAAATTTATAGCCCAAAAATCGGTGACGAACAGACAGACGAACGGACGGACGGACGGACGGACGGACAGACAGACATGGCTTAATCGACACAGCTAGCGATTCTGATTCGATCCATATACTTTGAGGTATATGTAGCTAAATTATTTCTCTGTGTTACAAACTAAGTATCAAAACTAATATACCCCTATGGGATAGGGTATAAAAACATATGAGAAGGCTACAATCCGCTGTGCGGATCGTTTAATACCCTATCCCCTCCCATCCTTAAAATTAATATCCTCAAAATATAAAGAATATTAAAAAAGTGCCCGAGCAGCATATTTAGAGATTCGAATTATCTATATTTCGTCTACATAATGTTTTTTGCCACGCCCACTTTTTGTGGGCGTTTTGAAAAAAACGTTTTTGTAGAAAAATTTTTAAATTTTCGAAAAAAACATATGAGAAGGCTACAATCCACAGTGCGGATCGTTGAATACCCTATCCCATCCCATCTGTAAAACTAATATCCTCAAAAAGTGGACATGGCTTAAAACACGATGGGGATTTAAATATAGAACATATGAGAAGGATACAATCCGCTGTGCGGATCGTTGAATACCCTATCCCAACCTATCTGTAAAACTTTAATCCCCAAAAAGTGGACATGGCTAAAAACACGATGTGGATAAAATAAAGAAAATGACATGGTGACAACAAATTCTTCAGACTGCTTATAAAAAACTTTTACGGTACTACAAAAGACAAGGTTTTCTCCTGCATATATTATGG
The DNA here is from genome assembly GCA_932526625.1 of Rhingia campestris. Taxonomy (NCBI): domain Eukaryota; kingdom Metazoa; phylum Arthropoda; class Insecta; order Diptera; family Syrphidae; genus Rhingia; species Rhingia campestris. Next base: position 81,381,855 of record OW052184.1, read on the forward strand.
GGTAGTGTATAAAAATGGTTTTTATATAAAAACGCCCCCAAAAAGTGGGCGTGGTTAACATGGTCCATGGAAGTAATGTTCATATTTATATTACTAATGATTCTGCATCAAATTTTTTTCGAAAATTATAAAATTTGACCCTAAAATGTTTTTTATTGAAAACGCCCCCAAAAAGTGGGCGTGGCCAAAAACTTTTTATGGACGAAATATAGATAATAAATATGCTGCTCAGACACTTTTTTGAAATTCCTCACGGTTTGGGTAAAACTACGTTTTTCTAGGAGGGGGTGTGGCAGTGGGCGGATTTCAAAAATTTTTACACTTGCTCTGCTTCGTCGCCCAGAGAGTCTATATACCAAATTTCAACGCTCTAGCTCAAAATTTAAGGCCCAAAAATCGGTGACACACAGACGGACGGACGGACAGACAGACATGGCTAATTCGCGTCAGCTAGCGATTCTGAGTCATCCATATACTTTGAGGTATATGTAGCAATATTATTTCTCTATGTTACAAACTAAGTATCAAAACTAATACACACCTATGGGATAGGGTATAAAAATCAAAAAAATCTATTGATGCAAAATCATTGGCTATGATAATATAAACATTTCGTGTATAGTTCATTTTAACCCACACCCACTTTTTGAGGGCATTTTTCTACAAAAACCATTTGTATACCCTTCTGCAGAGCATATGCTGTTGACAAATGTTTTGTTATTATTTGATTAATTTATATATCGGTGGTTATATTTTATTAGTACAATTTAATGATTATTCGTATGTTAATTATTGAGTCAAACTGATGTTTTGAGTCACTGTAATTTTGAATTTGTACACTCAACTGTTTTACTGTCGTTTGCTTGTGTACGTACTCTGCTTGTATACATGAGCAATGAGCATGAGTGCATGATTAAACGGCGTGGCCGCGGCGGCTTGATAATTATGTACTCTTGTGCTCGTTCACTTGGATTTAGAACAGCAAAGCGTCAACAACCCAGGAATTGATAAGTTTACCTTTTAAATTTACACCTCGATTTACTAACACCCCCGGGGGTGCAGTTTCGCTTCTTAAATCAATGGGGAAAAAGTTTTTAAAAAACGACGCTCTTCGCCATTCATATTCAATTTTCATGGACGAGTACTTAGCATTGGGACATATGCGTAAGGTTCCTCAAAGTGAAATTTTAAACGAAAACGTTTTCTACTTGCCACATCACGCTATGCTCAAGCCAGACAGTGCCACCACAAAACTTCGCGTTGTGTTCGACGGTTCATTTAGCGATGCTGACGGAAACTCACTCAACGAATCGCTTATGATAGGCCCATCCATTCAACGTAACCTTTTTTCAGTTTCTCTTCGATTTCGTCGCCACCAGTTTGTGTTCACAGCGGACATAGTAAAAATGTTTCGCCAAATCTGGGTGTCCGACAAAGACATGGATTATCAAAGAATCGGTGACATAAAAACGAACATCGTTGCGGCCAAAACTCGGGTAGCTCCTCTCAAGCAACTTACCATTCCACGATTGGAACTGTGTGGGGCATTATTACTAGCAAGGTTACTGATTGCTGTTCGAAATTCTTTGAATATAACCTGTTCAAATGTGTTTGCAAAGTGTGATTCACAAGTCGTCCTCTCTTGGCTATCCTCCCCTCCTCGACGATGGGAAATTTACATCGGAAATCGGACAGCCGAGATACTAAACACCATACCAAGATCACGATGGTTCCATGTGAGATCGGAGCAAAACCCTGCGGACTGTGCATCGCGCGGAATAGCACCATCGAACCTTGTGAAGCACTCAATCTGGTGGAATGGTCCTCAGTGGTTAGTTGAAAATGAAACCCATTGGCCTATAATTACAAAGTACCAGGAACATCCTGAATGCACGTTGGACGTTCTAAACCATCCTACCTAGCAGTCACCCAAGATCTTCCCATCGAATATTTGTCGTCTCGCATCTCCTCTTGGAATCGTCTGGTTCGAACGGTGGCGTTCATGTATCGGTTTAATCCCAAATTTCGGAAAACAATAGACTTTAACTTGGATCATCTACTACCCTCAGAAATGTACAACGCTAAACGTATAATAATAATATATCTTCAAAATCTTTACTTTGGTGAAGATATAGATTACTATTCGAGACACAAACACTTTAGATATTTATTTTCAGTGTGTAAAGTGTTTCTTGACAAACTGTATATACAAGTTCACGTGACTGTACACGCGTGTGTAAAGACAATTCGCTGGTATGGTTGGTTGATCGCGCGGTATAGATCATTATTCTCTTAATATGACCCGAAGTCTTTCTGTTTTGCGCGCAATCCGCTGTTATATGAAAGGTTCGCTTACTAGACTAGCCACATTTACCGAGTCAATAGGTGATACAATTACATTGGCTGCTTTGGAGTTGCGTGCAGAAAAGGCTGAAGAATTGTGGCAAAGATTTCGTGCTACTCAGGAAGAATTATATGTTTATGCTGAAGAAGAGGGTTTCGATGATCCAGATCCCGAGTTAGAACAATTCGAGACAAAACATTTGCTTGTCAAATAAGTTCTATTATCTACGATTCGTGAAAAAACCGTAGCTGAAACTGCGATGCTTCAAGCAAATTCTTTGCCTACGAACACTTCTCAGTCACCTTCCGTGTTAAATACTACACACCAGTTTAGTGATCACCTCCCTAAGATTCATATAGAACCGTTTTATGGCAGCTATAGAGACTGGCCAGCTTTTCGAGATATGAACGCAAGCACCGTTCATAACAAACCTAACTTGTCTCCAATTCAGAAATTTCATTTCGTGCGCTCGAGCCTTCGTGGAGAAGCGTTAAACTTACTTTCGCACATTACAGTTTCTGATTTGACCTACGAGCAAGCATGGAAAAGATTACAGAAACGATACGATAGGCCGCGGTATATAATAACGAGTTTATTAGACACATTCGCGCAGTTACCATCAGTAACCAGCTCAAACGTAAAAACTCTTCGCAAACTATCGGACGGTGCCGATGAGGTTCTTAGAGGTCTAAATTCATTTAAATCCATGGGACGAGATCCTTAGATGATTTACACATTGTTGCGTATGGTAGACCCCGAAACTCAACAGGCATGGGCCGCAGACAGTGTTGAAGAGGATTAGCCTACAATCGCTCAGTTTTTAAAATTTTTGGAACGTCGCTGTGAGGCGTTGGAATCTTGTAGGCCATATTCGCGTGAAATCAGTAAGGGAAAACCAATGCCTTTAAAAATCATGCATGTAACGACTGCAACACAGTGCCCTAAATGCAATGCTGAACATCTCTTAACACAATGTGAGTTATTTCTCGGTATGGATGTAGTTACCAAACGCGACTTTGTAAAATCGGCAAAGCTATGTTTCAACTGCTTGCGTAGCGGTCACAATTCGGATCGGTGTCAATTCAAGTTTCGGTGCAAATCATGCAATTCGAGGCATCATAGCCTAGTTCACCTTGCTGGAGGTAATTCTACGTCGGAAAATTCCTCAACATCATCAAACTATACATCGCCATCAACTTCATATGAGGTCTAAACCCGTGCTAATCGCCCTTCAATTTCGTCAAATTCGAATCAAATCGTGAATAATCATTCTATCAATTTTAGTAGTTTCCCTCCTCAAACTCTGCTTAATTCAGCAATCGCTTTTGTTAAGGATGTATATGGAAATGATCAACCGGTCCGGGTTCTCATAGACTCTGGATCGCAGGTTTCATTCGTTACCGAATCTTGCATCCAAAGACTCGGTCTAAAACGAAACAACGCTCGCATACCCATCAAGGGGATCGGGTCAGCAAGTGCAGGTACATCTAGGGGCTCGTAACAATGATCCTTGAGTCAAAATATAATGGGGCCAGTATCCAAGTAGATACTTTCATTCTATCAAGTGTTACCTCTACGTTACCAACTGTTTCTTTCGAGATTAAAGATTGGGATCACATCGTAAACTTAGATCTAGCCGATCCTGCCTTCAACAGATCCAATCCAATCGACGTTCTGCTTGGTGCAGACAAGGTGTGGGATATCTTGGAGGGTGATGTCATTAAAAGTGCCAACGGCCATCCAATCGCACAGAAAACAATCTTTGGGTGGGTTGTTGGCTGGTCAACTTTTCTCAAAATTCGGAACGTCTATTCAATCGAACCACACTCTTGTAGACATCGATGCCACGTTGCAAGCATTTTGGACAATAGAAGAAGTAGATCCGAAATCTCTCATCTCAAATGAAGACAAAGCAATTAACGATCACTTCATGCAAACTCATCAACGCGATGAGCATGGCAAATACATCGTGCGTTTACCTTTTAAATTTACACCTCGATTTACTAACACCCTCGGGGGTGCAGTTTCGCGTCTTAAATCAATGGAGAAAAAAGTTTTTAAAACATATGAGAAGGCTACAATCCACTGTGCGGATCGTTGAATACCCTATCCCATTCTACCTGTAAAACTAAAATCCCCAAAAAGTGGGCATGGCTAAAAACACGATGTGGATAAAATAAAGAAAATGACATGGTGACAACAAATTCTTCAGACTGCTTATAAAAAACTTTTACGGTTCTACAAAAGACAAGGTTTTCTCCTGCATATGTTATGGGGTAGCGTATAAAAATGGTTTTTATATAAAAACGCCCCCAAAAAGTGGGCGTGGGTTAAAATTGTCTATTGACGAAATGTTCATATTTATATTACTAATGATTCTGCATCAAAAGTTTTTTCGAAAATTTGAAAATTTTACCAAAATCGTATTTTATTAAAAACGCCCAAAAAAGTGGGCGTGGCAAAAAACTTTATATGAACAAAATACAGATATTAAGAATGTCTAAATATGTTGTTCAGAAAGTTTTTCAAAATTCCTTATGGTTTGGCCGGAAAATGCGTTTTTCTTAAAAGAAGGCGTGGCAGTGGGCGGATTTCAACAATTTTTACACTTGTTCTGCTGGGAGCAACAGAGAGCACGTGTACCAAATTTCATCTTTCTAGCTCAAAATTTAAGGCCCAAAAACTGGTGACGTACGGACGGACGGACGGACAGAAATGGCTTAATCGACTCAGCTATCGATTCTGAGTCATCCATATACTTTGAGGTATATGTAGCTAAATTATTTCTCTATGTTACAAACTATGTATCAAAACTAATATACCCCTATGGGATAGGGTATAAAAACTTGTACGGTTCTACAAAAGACAAGGTTTTCTCCTACATATGTTATGGGGTAGCGTATAAGAATGGTTTTTATATAAAAACGCCCCGAAAAAGTGGGCGTGGGTTAAAATGGTCTATGGACGAAATGTTCATATTTATATTACTAATGATTCTGCATCAAAAGTTTTTTCGAAAATTTGAAAATTTTACCAAAAAAGTTTTTTATTAAAAACGCCCCCAAAAAGTGGGCGTGGCAAAAAACTTTATATAAACGAAATACAGATATTCAGATTGTCTAAATATGTTGTTCAGAAAGTTTTTCAAAATTCCTTATGATTTGGCCAAAAAATGAGTTTTTATTAAAAGAGGGCGTGGCAGTGGGCGGATTTCAAAAATGTTTACACTTGTTCTGCTGGGAGCAACAAAGAGCACGTGTCCCAAATTTCATCTTTCTAGCTCAAAATTTAAGGCCCAAAAACTGGTGACGGACGGACAGACATGGCTTAATCGACTCAGCTATCGATTCTGAGTCGATCCATATACTTTGAGGTATATGTAGCTAAATTATTTCTCTATGTTACAAACTATGTATCAAAACTAATATACCCCTATGGGATAGGGTATAAAAACGACGCTCTTCGCCATTCATTTTCAAATTTCATGGATGAGTACTTAGCATTGGGGCATATGCGTAAGGTTCCTCAAAGTGAAATTTTAAACGAAAACGTTTTCTACTTGCCACATCACGCTGTGCTCAAGCCAGACAGTGCCACCACAAAACTTGGCGTTGTGTTCGACGGTTCATTTAGCGATACTGACGGAAACTCACTCAACAAATCGCTTATGATAGGCCTATCCATTCAACGTAACCTTTTTTCAGTTTCTCTTCGATTTCGTCGCCACCAATTTGTGTTCACAGCGTACATAGTAAAAATGTTTCGCCAAATCTGGGTGTCCGACAAAGACATGGATTGTCAAAGAATCGTTTGGCGAAAATCTCCCGAACATTCCTTGGAGCATTATCGCTTGTGCACAGTGACATATGGAACATCATGTGCTCCATATCTTTCGGTTCGCGTATTAGAACAATTAGCGTCGGACTATCGCGAAGAATTTCCAGTCGCAGCAGAAATTCTGATAAATGACTTTTATGTTGATGATGTAGTATCAGGAGGAGACTCGATCCCTGATGCTATCTTCAAAAAAAGGTGTTTAATAGAACTCCTTTCGAAAGCTGGTTTAACATTGAGTAAGTTGCAAAGCAATTGCCCTGAACTTTTAGAATCTCCAGTGCAAAGTCAATGTGTTAACCGCTCGTTTGAAAATGAATCGGAATCGTGGGTAAAAATCTTAGGCCTATACTGGAACTCTAAAACAGACTATTTTTCGTTTCGTTTAAATATAGAAGTCAGTGAACCTGCTACAAAACGTAATATCCTTCGTGATGTTGCAAGAATTTTTGACCCTCTCGGTTTTATCGCTCCTTCGGTCGTGCAGTTGAAAATTCTACTACAGGCACTGTGGCATCAAAAACTCGGTTGGGATGATCCATTGCCGGACTCGATCGCGAAACAGTGGTGCAAAACTCGTGATGAGCTCGTGTTGCTCACTAACCTTCAAATTCCTCGGTCTATAGGAACAGCAGATGCAAGCTTTCAGTTGCATGGCTTTTCTGACGCCTCATCTTCCGCGTATGCTGCTGTAATTTACTCGCGTCATCAGCTTCCAAACGGTGACACAAAAACGAACATCGTTGCGGCCAAAACTCGGGTAGCTCCTCTCAAGCAACTTACCATTCCACGATTGGAACTGTGTGGGGCATTATTACTAGCAAGGTTACTGATTGCTGTTCGGAATTCTTTGAATATAACCTGTTCAAATGTGTTTGCATGGTGTGATTCACAAGTCGTCCTCTCTTGGCTATCCTCCCCTCCTCGACGATGGGAAATTTACATCGGAAATCGGACAGCCGAGATACTAAACACCATACCAAGATCACGATGGTTCCATGTGAGATCGGAGCAAAACCCTGCGGACTGTGCATCGCGCGGAATAGCACCATCGAACCTTGTGAAGCACTCAATCTGGTGGAATGGTCCTCAGTGGTTAGTTGAAAATGAAACCTGTTGGCCTATAATTACAAAATACCAGGAACATCCTGAATGCACGTTGGAGGAAAAGAAACATTCGAAACCATCCTACCTAGCAGTCACCCAAGATCATCCCATCGAATATTTGTCATCTCGCATCTCCTCTTGGAATCGTCTGGTTCGAACGGTGGCGTTCGTGTATCGGTTTAATCCCAAATTTCGGAAAACAATAGACTTTTACTTGGATCATCTACTGCCCTCAGAAATGTATAACGCTAAACGTATAATAATAATATATCTTCAAAATCTTTACTTTGGTGAAGATATAGATTACTATTCGAGACACAAACACTTTAGTAAACGCTGTAAAATTACAAATTTGAATCCTTTTCTAGATGATGACCAGATTCTTCGTGTTGGAGGACGTATTCACGAAGCGGATATTTCCTTCAGCTCAAAACATCCTATTATATTGCCAAAAGGGCACATCATCACCAAACTCATCGCCTTGGACTTCCACGATCGCTTTTTACACTCTGGGGTGTCAGCACTATTCGTAACAATTCGCCAGGAATATTGGATTATCGGCTGCAGGAATCTGCTTCGTAAGATTACGCATGACTGTGTAAAATGCTTTCGCCAACGGAAACTCACCTCAACACAAATCATGGGAAATCTTCCACCTCAAAGGATTCAACAAAGCCGTCCCTTCGTACACTGTGGAGTAGATTATGCAGGTCCCATTCTCTTAAAAACCAAAATTGGCCGCAGAACGCAAACAACAAAAGGCTACATTTCGTTGTTTGTATGCCTTGTGACAAAATCAATGCACTTAGAACTTGTCACCGATTTAACAACAAACACCTTCATCGCATCTCTTCGTCGATTTATTGCTCGTCGCGGCAAACCTTCGCATATGTATTCAGACAACGGAACAAACTTTCGTGGATCTGCTAAAGTGTTATCCGAAATGCATCAACTCACTTTGTCTGAATACCACAATTCAATCGTTGCCGAAACGCTAGCCCGCGATGGCATTACTTGGCATTTAATTCCCCCCTCATCACCACACTTCGGCGGTCTATGGGAGGCGGGGGTAAAGTCTGTCAAACAGCATATGCGACGTGTGATTGGCTCAAATGTTCTTACTTTTGAAGAGCTATACACACTTTTAACCCAAATCGAAGCCCTTCTAAATTCTCGTCCTTTATGTCATTCATCTGATAACGATCTAGACCCATTAACGCCTTCTCATTTTTTAATAGGTGCACCATACATTGCTGTGTATGGTACCGGATCCATCTACAGAAATACCACAAAATCGCCTGATGAGCTGGAAAGCAATTCAAGCAAGGGTACACGGATTTTGGAGGCGATGGAGTAACGAGTACTTGACTTCATTGCAACAACGATCGCGGTGGACCCAACCTCAGGAAAACTTTAAAATCAATAATTTGGTGGTCATTAAGGAGTCAAACTTACCACCTGGCAAATGGGCCATGGGTCGAATTACTGCAGTCCACCCTTGCAAAGATGACAAGGTTTGTGTCGTCACATTACGCACAGCAAGCGGCAGTCTACTTCGGCCTGTACATAAGCTGGCTCTTATACCAAACTGCTGAAACTTTGTTCCAGGGGCGGGGGAATGTTGACAAATGTTTTGTTATTATTCTTGTTTATTATTTGATTAATTTATATATCGGTTGTTATATTTTATTAGTACAATTTAATGATTACTCGTATGTTAATTATTGAGTCAAACTGATGTTTTGAGTCACTGTAATTTTGAATTTGTACACTCAACTGTTTAACTGTCCTTTGCTTGTGTACATACTCTGCTTGTATACATGAGCAATGAGCATGAGTGCATGATTAAACGGCGCGGCCGCGGCGGCTTGATAATTATGTTCTCTTGTGCTCGTTCACTTGGATTTAGAACAGCGAAGCGTCAACAACCCAGGAATTGATAAGTATCAATAAATATTGTAAGAAGTTTTAATTCTTTTCGTTTTACTTTGGTTTGTCTGTTGATAATTCTGAGTGCTGGTCCTTCTTGCAAAGCACACATCTCGCGTATTCCTATACATAAAATTTGGTACATATCGAGCCGGATTTGTTGCTCTACAGTTTTTATACCCTATCCCATAGGGGTATATTAGTTTTGATACTTAGTTTGTAACATAGAGAAATAATTTAGCTACATATACCTCAAAGTATATGGATCGACTCAGAATCGCTAGCTGAGTCGAATTAGCCATGTCTGTCTGTCCGTCCGTCCGTCCGTCCGTCCGTCTGTACGTCACCGATTTTTAGGCCTTAAATTTTGAGCTAGGATAATGAAATTTGGTATATAGGATCCTCGTCTCTGCCTACAGAACAAGTGTAAACATTTTTGAAATCCGCCCACTGCCACGCCCCCTTTTAAGAAAAACTCAGTTTTTGACCAAACCGTAAGGAATTTTAAAAAAGTTTCTGAACAACATATTTAGACAATATTAATATCTATATTTCGTCCATATAAAGTTTTTTGCCACGCCCACTTTTGGGGGCGTTTTCAATTAAAAACTGTTTTCGGTCAAATTTTAAATTTTTCGAAAAAAATTTTGATGCAGAATCATTAACATTATTAATATGAACATTTCGTCTATATACCATTTTAACCCACGCCCACTTTTTGGGGGCGTTTTTATATAAAAAACATTTTTATACCCTACCCCATAACATATGCAGCAGAATAAGCAGTCTGAAGAATTTGTTGTCACCATGTCATTTTCTTTATTTTATCCACATCGTGTTTTTAGCCATGTCCACTTTTTGGGGATTTTAGTTTTACAGATAGGATGGGATAGGGTATTTAACGATCCACACAGTGGATTGTAGCCTTCTCATATGTTTATACCCTATCCCATAGGGGTATATTAGTTTTGATACTTAGTTTGTAACATAGAAAAATAATTTAGCTACATATACCTCAAAGTATATGGATCGACTCAGAATCGCTAGCTGAGTCGAATTAGCCATGTCTGTCTGTCCGTCTGTCCGTCCGTCCGTCCGTCCGTCCGTCCGTCTGTACGTCACCGATTTTTAGGCCTTAAATTTTGAGCTAGGATAATGAAATTTGGTATATAGGATCCTCGTCTCTGCCTACAGAACAAGTGTAAACATTTTTGAAATCCGCCCACTGCCACGCCCCCTTTTAAGAAAAACTCAGTTTTTGACCAAACCGTAAGGAATTTTAAAAAAGTTTCTGAACAACATATTTAGACAATATTAATATCTATATTTCGTCCATATAAAGTTTTTTGCCACGCCCACTTTTTGGGGGCGTTTTCAATTAAAAACTGTTTTCGGTCAAATTTTAAATTTTTCGAAAAAAATTTTGATGCAGAATCATTAACATTATTAATATGAACATTTCGTCTATATACCATTTTAACCCACGCCCACTTTTTGGGGGCGTTTTTATATAAAAACCATTTTTATACCCTACCCCATAACATATGCAGCAGAAAACATTGTCTTTTGTAGAACCGTAAAAGTTTTTTATAAGCAGTCTGAAGAATTTGTTGTCACCATGTCATTTTCTTTATTTTATCCACATCGTGTTTTTAGCCATGTCCACTTTTTGGGGATTTTAGTTTTACAGATAGGATGGGATAGGGTATTTAACGATCCACACAGTGGATTGTAGCCTTCTCATATGTTTTTTTTTGGTTTTGTTTGCTGGAAACTCCAAATTGGAATTTTCGTTCGTTTGATAAATAATCAAAGTTTAGCTATTCGCAGCTTATTGATCGAAAAGTTAATTCGGCGCAGTTCGACACTTGTGTGTTTAGTTAGAAATATATGCAAGATCACGTGACTGTACACGCGTGTGTAAAGACAATTCGCTGGTGCGCTCTAGACATTTAAGTGCATATTGTTTTGTGGCGCTACATCTTGTTCGCATATCGGTGCTCCCTAAGATTCATATAGAACCGTTTTATGGCAGCTATAGAGACTGGCCAGCTTTTCGAGATATGTACGTAAGCACCGTTCATAACAAACCTAACTTGTCTATAATTCAGAAATTTTATTTCATGCGCTCGAGCCTTCGTGGAGAAGCGTTAAACTTACTTTCGCACATTACAGTTTCTAATTTGACCTACGAGCAAGCATGGGAAAGATTACAAAACGATACGATAGGCCGCGGTATATAATAACGAGTTTATTAGACACATTCGCGCAGTTACCATCAGTAACCAGCTCAAACGTAAAAACTCTTCCCAAACTATCGGACGGTGCCGATGAGGTTCTTAGAGGTCTAAATTCATATAAATCCATGGGACGAGATCCGTGGATGATTTACACATTGTTTCGTAAGGTAGACGCCGAAACTCAACAGGCATGGGCCGCTGACAGTGTTGAAGAGGATTATCCCACAATCGCTCAGTTTTTAAAATTTTTGGAACGTCGCTGTGAGGTGTTGGAATCTTGTAGGCCATAATCGCGTGAAATCAGTAAGGGAAAACCAATGCCTTTAAGAATCATGCATGTAACGACAGCGACACAGTGCCCTAAATGCAATGCTGAACATCTCTTAACACAATGTGAGTTATTTCTCGGTATGGATGTAGTTATACCCTTATACCCTATCCCATAGGGGTATATTAGTTTTGATACTTAGTTTGTAACATAGAAAAATAATTTAGCTACATATACCTCAAAGTATATCCTAATATCTATATTTCGTCAATACAAAGTTTCTTGCCACGCCCACTTTTTGGGGGCGTTTTTAGTAAAAAACGCTTTTTGTCCAAATTTTAAAAAAATCGAAAGAAACTTTTGATGCAAATGCTTCCGTAATGATAAAATAAACATTTTTTCTATATATTATTTTCACCTACACCCACTTTTTGGGTGCGTTTTCTTACTAAAACCATTTGTATGCCTTACCCCAAGGCATATGCAATAGAAACAAATGAGAAGGCTACAATCCGCTGTGCGGATCGTTTAATACCCTATCCCATCCCATCCTTAAAATTAATATCCCCAAAATATGGTCTTTATGGTCATAAAGTATTAAAATGATGTTGTTACAACATATTGTTCCGAAGGTTTATTATACCCTTTCCCATAGGGGGTATATTAGTTTTGACATTAAGTTTGTAACATATAGAAATAATTTCGATACATATACCTCAAAGTATATGGATCGATTCAGAATCGCTAGCTGAGTCGATTAAGCCATGTCTGTCTGTCCGTCCGTCCGTCCGTCTGTGTGTCACCGATTTTTGGGCCTTAAATTTTGAGCTAGAGTGTTGAAATTTGGTATATAGACTCTCTGGCCGACGAAGCAGAACAAGTGTAAAATTTTTTGAAATCCGCCCACTGCCACGCCCCCTTTTTGAAAAACGTAGTTTAAAGCCAAACCGTAAGGAATTTCAAAAAAGTGTCTGAGCAGCATATTTAGACAATCCTAATATCTATATTTCGTTCATACAAAGTTTTTTGCCACGCCCACTTTTTGGGGGCGTTTTTAGTAAAAAACGCTTTTTGTCCAAATTTTAAAACTTTCGAAAAAAATTTTGATGCAAAAACTTTCGCAATGGTTATATAAACATTTTGTCCATAGACCATTTTCACCTGCGCCCACAGTTTGGGGGCGTTTTCTTACAAAAACCATTTGTATACCCCATCCCAACGCATTACCAATAGAAATACGTTGGTTTTTGTCGAACCAAAAAAGATTTTGATAAACTGTCTGAGCAATATATTGTGACAATGTCATTTTCTGTATTTCATCGCCATAAGGCCTATATTTTGAGGATATTAATTTTAAGGATGGGATGGGATAGGGTATTCAACGATCCGCACAGTGGATTGTAGCCCTCTCATATGTTCATATTATGTTATGGTTCGACAAAAACAGCGTTTTTCTTTGCATATGCCTTGGGGTAGGGCATACAAATGGTTTTTGTAAGAAAACGCCCCCAAAAAGTGGGTGTGGGTTAAAATGGTCTATAGACGAAATGTTGGTATTAATACTGCCAATGATTGTGCATCAAATTTTTTTTAGAAAATTTTTAAATTTGACCAAAAACATTTTTTTATAAAAACGCCCCCAAAAAGTGGGCAAAAAAATTTATAGTGACGAAATATAGATATTACGGTTCTCTAAAAATGCTTCTCAGACACTTTTTTAAAATTCTTTTCGGTTTGGCCAAAAAATAGGTTTTCCTAAAGAGTAGGCGTGGCAGTTTGCGGATTTCAAAATTTTTTACACTTGTTCTGGTGGCACGGACAAGGATCCTATGGTCCATGGTCTAATGCAAACCTTCGCATCGTCGAAAAGAAAGAGCTCTTAACCTGACCAGACCCAAAGGTCGCATCCTTATCACAAGGTCATGCATCCCGAAGGATAGGATTGAGCGCAACTTACAGAACCTCAACCCAGAATTCCTCAGTAAGTACTGGGAGGTCATAGAGGCAGGAGTGCGTTCAAAAACTGGCACGGAAGTCGTGGTGCTAAGAAAGGGTAGAAAGTACGAGTCGGGATTACCCGATGCAAAGTACGACCTTTCGTAACAGTAAGACGTAATGATGGGAGGAAAGCTGACCACCATGAAGATAATACAAATAAATCTTCACCGTAGTAAGGCGGCCAGCGCCAACCTTGTCTTCCTTTTAAATAGGAACGACATTGACATTTCCCTAATACAAGCACCTTGGGTAGTCCCAAGAATAATAGAATTTCAAATAGAGGACGACACAAAACTCCCCCTTCAACATCCAAACCCCAAGAAAGCCAACCGGGACAAGTTCGTTGTGGAAGCAGGGAGACACAGTAGCGCCCTTTCACTGCATCTGATGGAAACTCCGTTTGAAATCGATGCTGCAGCGGAACTAATAGGCAACATTTTTGTCAAAGCCTATGAAAGAATCTGCCCTCTAAAGACTATAAAGCCACAAAGATCACCGACATGGTGGACGAAAGAGCTTCAAAGCATTAGAAGGGAAACCAGGAAAACTTATAACGCAGCAAGAAGCTCAAATTCGGAAACCGACTGGGATCTTTATAAAAATAATCAGCGCAAATTCAAAAGTACGGTCAACAGTGCTAAACGCATCTCCTGGCGTAACTTCTGTTGCATTGTAGAAAGCACTACTGAATCAGCCAGGCTTAGAAAAATAATCGCCAAAGAACCGGCTGTGCCAGGTTACCTCAAGCTCCCCAATGGGGACAGGACAAAGTCCACCCATGAATCTTTAACACATCTACTGGAAACCCACTTTCCAGGATGTGATTCATACTCGGGTAGGACTCCAGACATAACCGTCTATAATGGCAACCCCATAACAGAAGCAATGGAGGATATGGTTAGTGTAGAAAGAATCAATTGGGCAATTGACTCCTTCTCCCCCTATAAATTCCCAGTGGTCGATGGTATTATCCCGATCATGCTACAAAAATCGAAACATCTCGTAACAGCATTCCTACAAAAATTGTTTGTTGGTAGTCTAAAATGCGGTTACATCCCTAGGTGCTGGCGGGAAGTAAAGGTAGTCTTTATCCCAAAAGCCGACAAGCCCAGGCACACGACCGCGAAGGACTTTAGACCAATAAGTCTTACATCCTTCATACTAAAAACCTATGAAAAACAAATGGATATCTACATTCGTGACAAACTCGACCCCCAATGCATATCCTCGGCACAGCATGCCTACACGAAAGGTAAGGGAGTCGAAACTGCCCTACATTATATTTTTAGTACAATAGAAAAACCTCTTCACGAGAAGGAATATACACTCGCTGCATTTCTCGACATTGAAGGAGCCTTCAATAAAGTGAACAAAAACTCAGTCGAAAGAAACCTCGTGAAGAACAACGTGGAACAACCTCTAATACATATTATTGGAAGTATGCTCAACCACAGAAATATAAATGCGAATTTGGGAGACACCCATCTCAAAGTAATAGCATCAAGAGGCACACAACAAGGAGGAGTTATCTCACCTCTGTTGTGGAACATAGTCATCAATGAGATACTCATCAAGCTACAGCGAAATGGGGTAAAAGTCATAGCCTACGCAGACGATGTAGCGATACTAGTTAAAGGGAAATTCCTACAAACTATTAGTGAACTACTCGAGCGGGCATAGAAAACTCTGGATCTACCTCCAGCATTGACCAAGCAGACCAGTCTTTCAAACCACTACTATGTGACGGACAGACATGGCTAAATCGACTCAGCTAGCAATTCTGAGTCGTTCCATATACTTTGAGGTATATGTAGCTAAATTATTTTTCTATGTTACAAACTATGTATCCAAACTAATATACCCCTATGGGATAGGGTATAAAAAAGTGGGCGTGGCAAAAAAACTTTTTATCAACGAAATATAGATGTTCAGATTGTCTAAATATGTTGTTCAAAAACGTTTTCAAAATTCCTTATGGTTTGGTCAAAAACTACGTTTTTCTAAAAAGGGAGCGTGGCAGTGGGCGGATTTCAAAAATGTTTACACCTGTTCTGCTTCGTCGGCTAGAGAGTCTATATACCAAATTTCAACACTCTAGCTCAAAATTACAGGCCCAAAAATCGGTGACACACAGACGGACGGACGGACGGCGGACAGACAGACATGGCTTAATCGACTCAGCTAGCGATTCTGCCATATACTTTGCGGTATATGTTCATTTCATCATCGGAAATAAATTAAGTAATTGATCTCTGTCATCTTTACCTCCAACCACATTACCCGCTGAGCTTTTATCTTCTCCAAGCACCTCCTTTCATCGTATTCATCAACCACATAAACCATTTAGCTAATTTGGTTGCTGTACTAGCTTTTAACAGAGTTGCCATATTTAAGTTAATATAATTAAATTGATCGGAGTGAATTAAATAGCATAAGCAACTCTTAATGATAAATTTATCGCCACTAGTACTACCTGAACTGATCCACACAAAAAGAACATTACGCTCTAGTGCACGTAGAGAGCATACAACAACATACGATAAACAATCTTCTTCTCAGTATTTATCACTTAGTTCAAATGTTAAACTGGAGTCGTCAATGGAGGATAGATCGACTCAAGTGACAAATCCAATTATATGTAAACCCTTATCTCCAAAAAGGGAACCTGTCAATAATAATACTCTTAGAGTCGTGCCACCACCGTTCGCAATATTTATACCCTATCTCATAGGGGTATATTAGTTTTGATACATAGTTTGTAACATGAGAAATAATTTTGCCACATATACCTCAAAGTATATGGATCGACTCAGAATCGCTAGCTATCCACATTTTTGGGAAAATTAATTTAAGGATGGGATGGGATAGGGTATTAAACGATCCGCACAGCCGATTGTAGCCTTCTCATATGTTTTTATACCCTATCCCATAGGGATATATTAGTTTTGATACTTAGTTTGTGTGTTAAGAATGACAATTCGATATAAAGTGTCTTTATTAAACAAGTGTCAAATGTAATACAAAGTGGTAGTGTTAAGTTATTTTCGTTAAAACGAGTGATGCCAATACAACATCCCTCTTTAAATATTAAAGTTAAACAAATGCTTTAAATTCATATTTAAGTTTGAAATATATGAGATATGAAATTCAGATAATTTGCAATTCAAAACTCACTTTCTTAGTGATGTATTAATAAATTCAATAAAATTTAGATATTACAAAAGGATTTTTTTCACTTTTAAGAACGATATATTCGTTTTCCCGATCTGGTTACTAAAGTGTCATATGCTTCTTGCCTGGGCACCCGAATATGATCACTAGCTTCCGTTACCAATGGCAGATGTTCATCTTCTCTACATGTCGACTCCTTATCCCCTGAATCTCCATCCGATAAGTCGCTCTGGATGCCTTCTAGACTTGGATTAGTATTCGAATTTTGCTGTAACGATTCTAAATAAGATGCTTTAATAAGGTGGAATCTATTTCTACGAATAATACGTTTATTGGTATCAATTAGGTATGATCTACGCTGAACCTTTTTTATGACCTTTCCATGTCGTCTTAGGTCAACTATCCATACGAAATCTCCTGTCTGCAACTCACTCAATTCCTTTACCCTATGGCTTTTGTCATAATTTGCCTTATAGCCGCTCCTGTATAAAGCCTCCCTTTTGTTCAAGTTTTTGAGATTTGGCTTTTCCGTTACGTTTACATTCGGTACGTTGTCCCGTAGTCTCCTTCCGAAACTAAGTTCTGCTGGACTGAAACCATTTGAAATCGGAGTATTTCTATAGGCTAACAATGCCAGTTCGACCTGTTCCGTATTTTTTTTAAGTAAGTTCTTTGCTATTTTTACTCCCGCTTCTGCAGCGCCGTTTGCCTGGTGGTATTGGGGACTGCTAGTAATAATTTTAAATGACCACTGCTGCAAACTGTCGAAACTCCGATGACTCTAAATTCTGGAATTGTGTACCGCTGTCGGTGTAGATAAATTGTGGTATACCATGACGACTGAAAGTTGTTTTACATATTTTTATGATATCTCCCATACGCATCCGTTTTAACTCCTCAACCTCAAAATATCGCGAAAAACAGTCAATGATTACAATATACCATTTGTTTTGAAGTTTGAATAAATCCATAGCAACCTTTTGCCAATGATAATTCGGAAATTCGGATGTTATTAACGGTTCGTGTTTATTCTGTGCATGCTGGGCAATTTTTTACTTTTTCTGCGATCTCTTTGGAGATCCCTGGCCACCACATAGTCCTTTGAGCTCGTATTCTCGTTTTAGTTATACCTAAGTGCCCCTCATGTAGCTTTGCTAGCATGATACCTCTAAGGCTTTTGGGAATTATCATCCTATTCCTCCGTAAAATCAGGTTGTCTATAATAGATATCTCATCCATGACTGAGTAATAATACTTCATCTCAGCTCTTAGTATTTTCCGTGATGGCCATCCCATGTTGATGTACTTTCTGAGTTCTTGACACTCTGTGTCTGCTAACTGCGCCTTAATGACATTTGTAATGTTTTCATCCTTTGTGTAAATATTTTTTAACGATATTTGATGAATGTATGCATCTATTTCCTCCTCTATTTCGTCTTAATTTTCATTACACTTAATGGCTGTTCTGGACAAGTGATCTGCAACGACTAAATTTCTCCCTGGTATATAAATTATTGAAAAATCGTACCTCATCATTCTCATACGTATTCGTTGCAATCGCGGTGTTAGGCCATCTAAGCTCTTCGTTTTTAAAAGTAGAAGCAGTGGCTTATGGTCAGTTTCTACTAAGAAATGCCTCCCTAATAGATAGTTTCTAAATTTTTCACATGCCCATGCAATGGCTAAAGCCTCTCTTTCAATATTTGCATAATTTTGTTCAGCATGTGTTAACGTTCGTGATATATATGAAACTGGAGATGAATTTCCTTCATACCTCTGCAAAAGTACAGCACCTAAACCTAACATTGACGCATCGCAAGACACTGTAGTTTCCCTTGCGGGATCATACATTTTTAAGTTTGGCGGCGATGTGAGAAGATTTTTGATTTCCTTGAACGCCTTATCCTGGGCGTCCCCCCAAATGAATGCATTTTTCTTTCAGAGTAAACTTGTAATTGGTTCCAGTATCGAGGATTTGTTTGGGATATATTTACCGATAAAGTTTACCATCCCCAGGAACCTCTGCACTTCCGTAGGATTTGTTGGAGCTTGCATTTTCACAATCGCATTTATCTTCTCCTCATCAAGCCTCATTTCCCCTTCAGTGATAGTGTGACCCAAGTACGTAATTTTTGTTTTACCGAACTCTGATTTGTTCTTGCTGAGTGTCATTCCAGATTCTCGTATTTTTTTGAGTACCGCTTCTACACATTGATCATGGACTCTGATCGTTTCTCCCCATATAAGAATATCATCCATGTGTACTATGCAATTCTTCATTCCTGCTAGAAGTTGCGTCATTCTCCTTTGGAAGAATTCTGGGGCCGATGTTATACCGAATGGAAGTCTCAAAAATTTATATCTACCGAATGGCGTAAGAAAGGTTGTCAACTCTTGCGATTCCTTAGATAAGGGGATTTGCCAAAATCCACTGTTTGCATCTAGCTTTGTAAAAAACTTTGCCCCTGATAATTGTGCTAGAGAGTAATCTATACCCGGGATCGGATGTATCTGCCGTTTAACCCATTTGTTGAGTTTACCTAGATCAACGCAAATTCTGATACCGTATTTTTTCGGTACGATGACCATGGGTGCACACCAATCTGAGGCTTTCTCAACAGGCGCTATTACCCCCTCTATCTCCATTTTTTTTAACTCCCCTTGAACATTTTCCCTCAGATGAACGGGTATTGTTCTCGGAGTGGATATCGCGTATGGTTCCGCCTTTGGCTTTAGTTCGATTACGTATTTTTCTTTAAATTTCCCAAGTCCACCAAAAACTTCCTTAAATTCCTCCAGCCAGTTTCTTGAAGAAACTTCAAATAATTTTTTGACCAAACCAAGTTTTTCTATTCCAGTTTTTCCCAGTAATGGAGTAATCGTATCCTTTGTAATATAAACAACTTCATCTACGTATGTTTTCCCATATTGCAAGCAAACCTTTGCCTTTCCTAGTATATCAATTTGTTGTCCCACACCGTATAGTTTTGTTCCCGTTTTTTCCACACACATATTTCTTAAGTCTGCTACTGCTGACCAGGGTACTAATGTGACGTCAGCTCCTGTGTCAACTTTAAAGGTAATTTTTTTTGTTTAGTCATAAATCAACAGACCACTTATCTGTCACCATGCCAACAAAGTATTCTTGTTCTCCCTCTCTGCCTCCGTTGTCACTACTCCCTTCTCTAACTTCACAGACTCCTCTAGTCCTACAGACTCTAGCGTAATGCCCGGACTTATTGCATTTTTTGCAAATAGCACTTTTTGCTGGACACCTATCATAGCTGTGTTGTTCGTACCCACATCGCATACACTTATCGCTTCCTTTCTCTCCTCTCTGATGTCTTTGTTTCGCTCTATCCCCCACTTTTTTTTGTTTATCTAATCTACGTTTTTGATCTCCCCATCGATCGACTTTATAAATATGTGGTGCTGGTGTTAGCTGGAGATCTTTCTTTTGTAGATGTAGCTCTTCTACCTGTCGCAGTGAACAAATTGCCTTTTCTAATGTAAGACTTGGGTCTAGTTGTAGCCTATCGCTTAAACTTTCGTCTCGCATGCCTACGACTAGAGTTAATAATATCATATCATCTAAAAGAGGGCCCCATTCGCAGTGTTTTGCTAATGCATATAAAGCTGTTATGAATTCTTCACCCGATTCATCGCCCTGTTTTCTTTTTAGAAATTTAGTTCGTTCGTAGATTATGTTTCGCTTTGGTATAAAATACTCTCCTAATTTTTGTATGCATGCATTATATGTTTCGGGTTGTGGTTTCAAAGATGCGTAAATTTCCTCGGCTTTCTCGCCCATGCAATATATGAGAATATTTACCTGTGTCCTCTCAGCTGACTCGTGTAGTCCATTTCCAATGCGATATCTCTCAAATCTCTTAGTCCATTTTTCCCAATCCGATGGTATAAATGAAAATTCTCCTGGTGCCGAAAGTGCTAATTGGGTCTGCATTTTGGTTATTCCGGGTGGTTTTGGAAAAGCTGTAGTTTTTAGTTTAGCTGAGATGGTCGATTGCTCTTCCTTCGATTCCTCGGTCATTTCATGCAATTACACGTGTTTGGTGATTTTCTTTTTTTTTTTCCAAGATTATATTTAATTTACCTATTCCTGTTTTTCCTTTATAATTTTTCCGTTTTGTATGTGCAGATGCTTTTTTTTTTCGTGTTCGAAAATCCAGTTTTTTTTCCTTAATTTGCGGTTTTTCTTTTCTTTCCGCTGCCACCATGTGTTAAGAATGACAATTCGATATAAAGTGTCTTTATTAAACAAGTGTCAAATGTAATACAAAGTGGTAGTGTTAAGTTATTTTCGTTAAAACGAGTGATGCCAATACAACAGTTTGTAACATAGAGAAATAATTTAGCTACATATACCTCAAAGTATATGGATCGACTCAGAATCGCTAGCTGAGTCGATTAAGCCATGTCTGTCTGTCCGTCCGCATTTTTTGGCCAACCCGTAAAGAATTTTAAAAAAGTATCTGAGAAACATTTTTAGAGAATCGTAATATCTTTATTTCGTCAATATAAAGTTTTTTGCCACGCCTACTTTTTGGGGGCGTTTTTTTATAAAAAAATGTTTTTTGGTCAAATTTTAAAATTTTCGAAAAACATATGAGAAGGCTACAATCCACTGTGCGGATCGTTGAATACTCTATCCCATCCCATCTGTAAAACTAATATCCACAAAAAGTGGACATTGCTTAGAACACGATGGGGATTTAAATATAGAAAATGACATTGTCAGAACAAATTTTACGGTTCTACAAAAGACAAGGTTTTTCTCCTGCATATGTAATGGGGTAGTATATAAAAATGGTTTTTATATAAAAACGCCCCCAAAAAGTGGGAGTGGGTTAAAATGGTCTATCGACGAAATGTTAATATTAATAATACTAATGATTCTGCATCAACATTTTTTTCGAAAATTTTAAAATTTGACCAGAAAACGTTTCTTAAAAAACCCCCCAAAAGTGGGCGTGGCAAAAACTTTATACTGACGAAATAAAGATATTCTGATTCTCTTAATATGCTGCTCAGAAACTTTTTTAAAATTCCTTACGGTTTGGAGAAAAAATACGTTTTTCTAAGAAGGGGGCGTGGCAGTGGGCGGATTTCAAAAATGTTTACACTTGTTCTGGTGGCACGTACGAGGAACCTATATGCCAAATTTCATTATCCTAGCTCAAAATTTAAGGCCCAAAAATCGGTGACGAACAGACAGACGGACGGACGGACAGACAGGCATGGCTAATTCGACTCAACTAGCGATTCTGAGTCGATCCATATACTTTGAGGTATATGTAGCTAAATTATTTCTCTATGTTACAAACTAAGTATCAAAACTAATATACCCCCTATGGGATAGGGTATACTAATTTTGATGCACAATCATTGGCAGTATTAATACCAACATTTCGTCAATTGACCATTTTAACCATAAAAGAATTTGATAAACCTACGGAACAATATGTTGTAACAACGTCATTTTCAATACTTTATGACCATAAAAACCATATTTTGGTTATATTAATTTTAAGGATGGGATGGGATAGGGTATTAAACGATCCGCACAGCGGATTGTAGCCTTCTCATATGTTTATACCCTATCCCATAGGGGGGTATATTAGTTTTGATGCTTAGTTTGTAACATAGAGAAATAATTTTGCTACATATACCTCAAAGTATATGGATCGACTCAGAATCGCTAGCTGAGTCGAATTAGCCATGTCTGTCTGTCCGTCCGTCCGTCCGTCTGTCTGTTCGTCACCGATTTTTGGGCCTTAAATTTTGAGCTAGAATAATGAAATTTGGTATATAGGATCCTTGTCCGAGTCACCAGAACAAGTGTAAAAATTTTTGAAATCCGCCCACTGCCACGCCCCCTTTTTAGAAAAACGTATTTTTTGGCAAAACCGTAAAGAATTTTAAAAAAGTGTCTAAACAGCATATTTAGAGAATCGTAATATCTATATTTCGTTCACATAGAGTTTTTTGCCACGCCCACTTTTTGGGGGCGTTTTCAATAAAAAACTGTTTTCGGTCAAATTTTAAATTTTTCGAAAAAAATTTTGATGCAGAATCATTAACATTATTAATATGAACATTTCGTCTTTATACCATTTTAACCCACGCCCACTTTTTGGGGGCGTTTTTATATAAAAACCATTTTTATACACTACCCCATAACATATGTCTTTTGTCTTTTGTAGAACCGTAAAAGTTTTTTATAAGCAGTCTGAAGAATTTGTTGTCACTATATCATTTTTTCTATTTTATCCACATCGTGTTTTTAGCCATGCACACTTTTTTGGGGATTTTAGTTTTATGGATAGGATGGGATAGGGTATTCAACGATCCGCACAGCGGATTGTAGCCTTCTCATATGTTTATACCCTATCCCATAGGGGTATATTAGTTTTGATACATAGTTTGTAACATAGAGAAATAATTTTGCTACATATACCTCAAAGTATATGGATCGACTCAGAATCGCTAGCTGAGTCGAATTAGCCATGTCTGTCTGTCCGTCCGTCCGTCCGTCCGTCCGTGTGTCCGTCCGTCCGTCCGTCTGTACGTCATCGATTTTTAGGCCTTAAATTTTGAGCTAGTTTAATGAAATGTGGTATATGGGATCCTCGCCCGTGCCTAAAGAACAAGTGTAAAAATTTTTGAAATCCGCCCACTGCCACGCCCCCTTTTAAGATAAACTCAGTTTTTGGCCAAACCGTAAGGAATTTTAAAAAAGTATCTGAAAAGCATATTTAGAGAATCGTAATATCTATATTTCGTCAATACAAAGTTTTTTGCCACGCCCACTTTTTGGGGGCGTTTTCTATAAAAAAACTTTTTTTGGCCAAATTTGAAAATTTTCGAAAAAAATTTTGATGCAAAATCATTGGTAGTATTAAAATGAACATTTCATCAGTAGACCATTTGAACCCGCGCCCACTTTTTGCACCCCAAGGCATGTGCAATACAAAAACGTGGTTTTTTGTTGTAACCATGTAAAGACCACATTTTGGGGATATCAATTTTAAGGATGGGATGGGATAGGGTATTAAACGATCCGCACAGCGGATTGTAGCCTTCTCATATGTTTTTTCTTCTTTTTGAAAAGCCGGTCCGCCTTTCTTCTTCTTTGCTTGTAGAGCTCAATTGTAGCTCACGTATTCACCAGTAGGGGTTCTTGCTGGTGGTCACGAGAAACCTAGCACATCAGTTGCGGCTGATCTAATGGTTTGTTGGCATTGTTTTAACTGTTCTTCGACTTTCGATGCTGATGGTATGGTGTCAATCGAGAGGTTAAGGGATACGCGCGTTGCGCGAAGGTCTTGGTGGTCCCTTGCGATTGCAGTCTTTCGACATTAAATTTTAATTCACAGTATTTCTGGTTTGCTGTGCCGTAATGGATATCTGCATTCTTACCTTGGCTGTAACAAGGTAGTATTCCGAGTCGATGTTAGTCATTCGAAATGTTCGGACATCCATAATGCTGGGTGCGTGCCTCTTGTCTATATCAGTGTGAACCACAATAGCTATGTTGCGACAATGTCATTTTCTGTATATCATAGCCATAAAGCCTACATTTTGAGGATATTAATTTTAAGGATGTGATGGGATGGGGTAGGGAATGCAACGATCCGCACAGTGGATTGTAGCCTTCTCATATGTTTATACCCTATCCCATAGGGGTATATTAGTTTTGATACTTAGTTTGTAACATAGAGAAATAATTTAGCTACATATACCTCAAAGTATATGGATCGACTCAGAATCGCTAGCTGAGTCGATTAAGCCATGTCTGTCTGTCCGTCCGGCCGTCCGTCTACACGTCACCGAATGAAATTTGGTATATAGGATCCTCGCCCCTGCCTACAGAACAAGTGTAAATTTTTTTGAAATCCGCCTACTGCCACGCCCCCTTTTAAGAAAAACTCAGTTTTTGGCAGACCGTAAGGAATTTTAAAAAAGTTTCTGAACAACACATTTAGACAATATTAATATCTAAATTTCGTCCATATAAAGTTTTTTGCCACGCCCACTTTTTGGGGGCGTTTTCAATAAAAAACTGTTTTCGGTCAAATTTTAAATTTTTCGAACAAAATTTTGATGCAGAATCATTAACATTCTTAATATAAATATTTCGTCTATATACCATTTTAACCCTCGCCCACTTTTTGGGGGCGTTTTTATATAAAAACCAATTTTATACACTACCCCATAACATATCCAGGAGAATGTTAACTTGACAATGTTAACGGCATATATGACTTTAAATTGCCTGTTTTTCAGATCATTTGCAATGTCATCCTTTAAGCACGACGCATGTAACCCTCTAGCTACAACGCGTAAAGGCCTTTCAGATTTATTTTCAAAAGAATATCATTCTATTTTATCGGTATTAAGCTTGCGAGATAATAGACGGTAACTTTCAGGGTCTTTAACGCAGACTTTCCATGTATTTTTATACCCAATCCCATAGGGGTATATTAGTTTTGATACATAGTTAGTAACATCGAGAAATAATTTTGCTACATATACCTCAAAGTATATGGATCGACTCAGAATCGCTAGCTGAGTCGAATTAGCCATGAAATATGGTATATGGGATCCTCGCCCGTGCCTACAGAACAAGTGTAAACATTTTTGAAATCCGCCCACTGCCACGCCCCCTTTTAAGAAAAACTCAGTTTTTGACCAAAATATTAAGGAATTTTAAAAAAGTTTCTGAACAACATATTTAGACAATATTAATATCTATATTTCGTCCATATAAAGTTTTTTGCCACGTCCACTTTTTGGGGGCGTTTTCAATAAAAAACATATGAGAAGGCTACAATCCACTGTGCGGATCGTTGAATACCCTATCCCATCCTATCCATAAAACTAAAATCCCCAAAAAAGGGGGCATGGCTAAAAACACGATGTGGATAATATAGAAAAAAATGATATAGTGACAACAAGTTCTTCAGACTGCTTACAAAACAATTTTGCGGTTCTACAAAAGACAAGGTTTTCTCCTGCATATGTTATGGGGTAGTGTATAAAAATGGTTTTTATATAAAAACGCCCCCAAAAAGTGGGCGTGGGTTAAAATGGTATATAGACGAAATGTTCATATTAATAATGTTAATGATTCTGCATCAAAATTTTTTTCGAAAAATTTAAAATTTGACCGAAAACAGTTTTTAATTGAAAACGCCCCCAAAAAGTGGGCGTGGCAAAAAACTTTATATGGACGAAATATAGATATTAATATTGTCTAAATATGTTGTTCAGAAACTTTTTTAATATTCCTTACGGTTTGGTCAAAAACTGAGTTTTTCTTAAAAGGGGGCGTGGCAGTGGGCGGATTTCAAAAATTTTTACACTTGTTCTGGTGACTCGGCCAAGGATCCTATATACCAAATTTCATTATCCTAGCTCAAAATTTAAGGCCCAAAAATCGGTGACGAACAGACAGACGGACGGACGGACGGACGGACGGACGGACGGACGGACGGACAGACAGACATGGCTAATTCGACTCAGCTAGCGATTCTGAGTCGATCCATATACTTTGAGGTATATGTAGCTAAATTATTTCTCTATGTTACAAACTATGTATCAAAACTAATATACCCCTATGGGATAGGGTATAAAAATGATATAGTGACAACAAGTTCTTCAGACTGCTTACAAAACAATTTTGCGGTTCTACAAAAGACAAGGTTTTCTCCTGCATATGTTATGGGGTAGTGTATAAAAATGGTTTTTATATAAAAACGCCCCCAAAAAGTGGGCGTGGGTTAAAATGGTATATAGACGAAATGTTCATATTAATAATGTTAATGATTCTGCATCAAAATTTTTTTCGAAAAATTTAAAATTTGACCGAAAACAGTTTTTAATTGAAAACGCCCCCAAAAAGTGGGCGTGGCAAAAAACTTTATATGGACGAAATATAGATATTAATATTGTCTAAATATGTTGTTCAGAAACTTTTTTAATATTCCTTACGGTTTGGTCAAAAACTGAGTTTTTCTTAAAAGGGGGCGTGGCAGTGGGCGGATTTCAAAAATTTTTACACTTGTTCTGGTGACTCGGCCAAGGATCCTATATACCAAATTTCATTATCCTAGCTCAAAATTTAAGGCCCAAAAATCGGTGACGAACAGACAGACGGACGGACGGACGGACAGACAGACATGGCTAATTCGACTCAGCTAGCGATTCTGAGTCGATCCATATACTTTGAGGTATATGTAGCTAAATTATTTCTCTATGTTACAAACTATGTATCAAAACTAATATACCCCTATGGGATAGGGTATAAACATATGAGAGGGCTACAATCCACTGTGCGGATCGTTGAATACCCTATCCCATCCCATCCTTAAAATTAATATCCTCAAAACATATGAGAGGGCTACAATCCACTGTGCGGATCGTTGAATACCCTATCCCATCCCATCCTTAAAATTAATATCCTCAAAATATAGGCCTTATGGCGATGAAATACAGAAAATGACATTGTCACAATATATTGCTCAGACAGTTTATCAAAATCTTTTGTGGTTCGACAAAAACCAACGTATTTCTATTGGTAATGCCTTGGGATGGGGTATACAAATGGTTTTTGTAAGAAAACGCCCCCCAAACTGTGGGCGCAGGTGAAAATGATCTATTGACAAAATGTTTATATAACCATTGCGAAAGTTTTTGCATCAAAATTTTTTTCGAAAGTTTTAAAATTTGGACAAAAAGCGTTTTTTTTACTAAAAACGCCCCCAAAAAGTGGGCGTGGCAAAAAACTTTGTATGAACGAAATATAGATATTAGGATTGTCTAAATATGCTGCTCAGACACTTTTTTGAAATTCCTTACGGTTTGGCTTTAAACTACGTTTTTCAAAAAGGGGGCGTGGCAGTGGGCGGATTTCAAAAAATTTTACACTTGTTCTGCTTCGTCGGCCAGAGAGTCTATATACCAAATTTCAATACTCTAGCTCAAAATTTAAGGCCCAAAAATCGGTGACACACAGACGGACGGACGGACGGACAGACAGACATGGCTTAATCGACTCAGCTAGCGATTCTGAATCGATCCATATACTTTGAGGTATATGTATCGAAATTATTTCTATATGTTACAAACTTAATGTCAAAACTAATATACCCCCCTATGGGATAGGGTATAAATATAGGCCTTATGGCGATGAAATACAGAAAATGACATTGTCACAATATATTGCTCAGACAGTTTATCAAAATCTTTTGTGGTTCGACAAAAACCAACGTATTTCTATTGGTAATGCCTTGGGATGGGGTATACAAATGGTTTTTGTAAGAAAACGCCCCCAAACTGTGGGCGCAGGTGAAAATGATCTATGGACAAAATGTTTATATAACCATTGCGAAAGTTTTTGCATCAAAATTTTTTTCGAAAGTTTTAAAATTTGGACAAAAAGCGTTTTTTACTAAAAACGCCCCCAAAAAGTGGGCGTGGCAAAAAACTTTGTATGAACGATATATAGATATTAGGATTGTCTAAATATGCTGCTCAGACAATTTATTGAAATTCCTTACGGTTTGGCTTTAAACTACGTTTTTCAAAAAGGGGGCGTGGCAGTGGGCGGATTTCAAAAAAATTTACACTTGTTCTGCTTCGTCGGCGAGAGAGTCTATATACCAAATTTCAACACTCTAGCTCAAAATTTAAGGCCCAAAAATCGGTGACACACAGACGGACGGACGGACAGACAGACATGGCTTAATCGACTCAGCTAGCGATTCTGAATCGATCCATATACTTTGAGGTATATGTATCGAAATTATTTCCGTCCGTCCGTCCGCCCGTCCGTCTGTACGTTACCGATTTTTAGACCTTAAATTTTGAGCTAGGATAATGAAATTTGGTATATAGGATCCTCGTCTCTGCCTACAGAACAAGTCTAAAAATTTTTGAAATCCGCCCACTGCCACGCCCCCTTTTAAGAAAAACTCAGTTTTTGACCAAACCGTAAGGAATTTTAAAAAAGTTTCTGAACAACATATTTAGACAATATTAATATGAATCTGAATCGATCCATATACTTTGAGGTATATGTATCGAAATTATTTCTATATGTTACAAACTTAATGTCAAAACTAATATATAGGGTATAAATATAGGCCTTATGGCGATGAAATACAGAAAATGACATTGTCACAATATATTGCTCAGACAGTTTATCAAAATCTTTTGTGGTTCGACAAAAACCAACGTATTTCTATTGGTAATGCCTTGGGATGGGGTATACAAATGGTTTTTGTAAGAAAACGCCCCCAAACTGTGGGCGCAGGTGAAAATGATCTATGAACAAAATGTTTATATAACTATTGCAAAAGTTTTTGCATCAAAATTTTTTTCGAAAGTTTTAAAATTTGGACAAAAAGCGTTTTTAACTAAAAACGCCCCCAAAAAGTGGGCGTGGCAAAAAACTTTGTATGAACGAAATATAGATATTAGGATTGTCTAAATATGCCGCTCAGAAACTTTTTTGAAATTCCTTACGGTTTGGCTTTAAACTACGTTTTTCAAAAAGGGGGCGTGGCAGTGGGCGGATTTCAAAAAATTTTACACTTGTTCTGCTTCGTCGGCCAGAGAGTCTATATACCAAATTTCAACACTCTAGCTCAAAATTTAAGGCCCAAAAATCGGTGACACACAGACGGACGGACGGACAGACAGACATGGCTTAATCGACTCAGCTAGCGATTCTGAATCAATCCATATACTTTGAGGTATATGTATCGAAATTATTTCTCTATGTTACAAACTTAATGTCAAAACTAATATACCCCCCTATGGGATAGGGTATAAAAACAGTTTTCGGTCAAATTTTAAATTTTTCGAAAAAATTTTGATGCAGAATCATTTACATTATTAATATAAACATTTCGTCTATATACCATTTTAACCCACGCCCACTTTTTGGGGGCGTTTTTATATAAAAAACCATTTTTATACACTAAGAAATAATTTAGCTATATATACCTCAAAGTATATGGATCGACTCAGAATCGATAGCTGAGTCGATTTAGCCATGTCTGTCCGTCCGTCCGTCCGTCCGTCGGTCCGTACGTCACCAGTTTTTGGGCCTTAAATTTTGAGCTAGAAGGATGAAATTTGGTACACGTGCTCTTTGTTGCTCCCAGCAGAACAAGTGTAAAAATTTTTGAAATCCGCCCACTGCCACGCCCCCTTTTTAGAAAAACGTATTTTTTGGCCAAACCATAAGGAATTTTGAAAAACTTTCTGATCAACATATTTAGACAATCTGAATATCTGTATTTCGTTCATATAAAGTTTTTTGCCACGCCCACTTTTTGGGGGCGTTTTTAATAAAAAACGTTTTTCGGTCAAATTTTAAAATTTTCTAAAAAAATTTTGATGCAGAATCATTAGTAATATAAATATGAACATTTCGTCAATAGACCATTTTAACCCACGCCCACTTTTTGGGGGCGTTTTTATATAAAAACCATTTTCATACCCTACCCCATAACATATGCAGGAGAAAACCTTGTCTTTTGTAGAACCGTTAAAAATTTTTTATAAGCAGTCTGAAGAATTTGTTGTCACCATGTCATATTCTTAATTTTATCCACATCGTGTTTTTAGCCATGTCCACTTTTTGGGGATTTTAGTTTTACAGATAGGATGGGATAGGGTATTCAACGATCCGCACAGTGGATTGTAGCCTTCTCATATGTTGTTAAAACAGTTTATCAGAATATTTTGTTGTTTGACAAAACACATCGTTTTCCTCCTGCATATGCTATGGGATGGGGTATACAAACGGTTTTTGTAAGAAAACGCCCCCAAAAAGTGGGCGTGGGCTAAAATGATCCAGGGACGAAACGTTTATATTAAAATTACTAATTATTCTGCATCAACATTTGTATACCCTATCCCATAGGGGTATATTAGTTTTGATACTTAGTTTGTAACATAGAGAAATAATTTTGCTACATATACCTCAAAGTATATGGATCGACTCAGAATCGCTAGCTGAGTCGATTAAGCCATGTCTGTCTGTCCGTCCGTCCGTCCGTCCGTCCGCCCGTCCGTCTGTACGTCACCGATTTTTAGACCTTAAATTTTGAGCTAGGATAATGAAATTTGGTATATAGGATCCTCGTCTCTGCCTACAGAACAAGTCTAAAAATTTTTGAAATCCGCCCACTGCCACGCCCCCTTTTAAGAAAAACTCAGTTTTTGACCAAACCGTAAGGAATTTTAAAAAAGTTTCTGAACAACATATTTAGACAATATTAATATCTATATTTCGTCCGTAAAAAGTTTTTTGCCACGCCCACTTTTTGGGGGCGTTTTCAATTAAAAACTGTTTTCGGTCAAATTTTAAATTTTTCGAAAAAAATTTTGATTCAGAATCATTAACATTATTAATATGAACATTTCGTCCATATACCATTTTAGCCCACGCCCACTTTTTGGGGGCGTTTTTATATAAAAACCATTTTTATACACTACCCCATAACATATGCAGCAGAAAACCTTGTCTTTTGTAGAACCGTAAAAGTTTTTTATAAACAGTCTGAAGAATTTGTTGTCACCATGTCATTTTCTTTATTTTATCCACATCGTGTTTTTAGCCATGTCCACTTTTTGGGGATTTTAGTTTTACAGATAGGATGGGATAGGTTATTCAACGATCCGCACAGTGGATTGTAGCCTTCTCATATGTTTTTCGAACATTTTAAAATTTGACCGTAAAACGCTTTTTTATTAAAAACGCCCCCAAAAAGTGGGCGTGGCAAAAAACTTTATAAAACCGAAATATAGATATTACGATTGTCTTACTACGTTTCTCAGACACTTTTTTAAAATTCCTTATGGTTTAGCCAAAAAATACTTTTTTCTAAAAAGGGTTCGTGGCAGTGGGCGGATTTTAAAAATTTTTACACTTGTTCTGCTGGGAGCAGCAAAGAGCACGTGTACCAAATTTCATCATTCTAGCTCAAACTTTAAGGCCCAAAAACTGGTGACGTACGGACGGACGGACGGACAAACATGGCTAAATCGACTCAGCTATCGATTCTGAGTCGATCGATATACTTTGAGGTATATGTAGCTTAATTATTTCTCTATGTTAGAAACTATGTATCAAAACTAATATACCCCTATGGGATAGGGTATAAACATATGAGAAGGCTACAATCCGCTGTGCGGATCGTTTAATACCCTATCCCAAACCATCCTTAAAAACATATGAGAAGGCTACAATCCGCTGTGCGGATCGTTGAATACCCTATCCCATCCTATCCATAAAACTAGAATCCCCAAAAAAGTGGGCATGGCTAAAAACACGATATGGATAAAATAAAAAAAATGATATAGTGACAACAAATTCTTCAGGCTGCTTACAAAACACTTTTACGGTTCTACAAAAGACAAGGTTTTCTCCTGTATATGTTATGGGGTAGTGTATAAAAATGGTTTTTATATAAAAACGCCCCCAAAAAGTGGGCGTGGGTTAAAATGGTATAAAGACGAAATGTTCATATTAATAATGTTAATGATTCTGCATCAAAAATTTTTTCGAAAAATTTAAAATTTGACCGAAAACAGTTTTTTATTGAAAACGCCCCCAAAAAGTGGGCGTTGCAAAAAACTTTATATGAACGAAATATAGATATAACGATTCTGTAAATATCCTGTTCAGACACTTTTTTAAAATGTTTTACGGTTTTGCCAAAAATTACGTTATTCTAAAAAGGGGGCGTGGCAGTGGGCATATTTCAAAATTTTTTACACTTGTTCTGGTGACTCGGACAAGGATCCTATATACCAAATTTCATTATCCTAGCTCAAAATTTAAGGCCCAAAAATCGGTGACGAACAGACAGACGGACGGACGGACGGACGGACGGACAGACAGACATGGCTAATTCGACTCAGCTAGCGATTCTGAGTCGATCCATATACTTTGAGGTATATGTAGCAAAATTATTTCTCTATGTTACAAACTATGTATCAAAACTAATATACCCCCCTATGGGATAGGGTATAATTAATATCCCCAAAATGTGGTCTATATGGTTATAATGTATTGAAAATGACATTGTCAAAACATATTGTTCAGAAGGTTTATCAAATTCTTTTCTGGTTCGACGAAAAACAACGTTTTTATACCCTATCCCATAGGGGGGTATATTAGTTTTGATACTTAGTTTGTAACATAGAGAAATAATTTTGCTACATATACCTCAAAGTATATGGATCGAGGCAGAATCGCTAGCTGAGTCGAATTAGCCATGTCTGTCTGTCCGTCCGTCCGTCCGTCTGTCTGTTCGTCAGCGGTTTTTGGGCCTGAAATTTTGAGCTAGGATAATGAAATTTGGTATATAGGATCCTTGGCCGAGTCACCAGAACAAGTGTAAAAATTTTTAAAATCCGCCGACTGCCACGCCCCCTTTTAGAAAAAACGTAGTTTTAGGCCAAACCACAAGGAATTTCAAAAAAGTCTGAAAGCAACATATTTAGACAATCTTAATATCTATATTTCGTTAATACAAAGTTTTTTGCCACGCCCACTTTTTGGGGCGTTTTTAGTAAAAAACGCTTTTTGTCCAAATATTACAACTTTCGAAAAAAAAGTTGATGCAAATACTTCCGCAATGGTAATATAAACATTTTGTCTATAGGTCATTTTCACCTACGCCCACATTTTGGGAGCGTTTTCTTACAAAAACCATTTGTATACTCCATCCCAAGGCATTAGCAATAGAAATACGTTGTTTTTTGTCGAACCACAAAAGATTTTGAGAAACTGTCTGAGCAATATATTGTGACAATGTCATTTTCTGTATTTCATCGCCATAAGGCCTATATTTTGAGGATATTAATTTAAAGGATGGGATGGGATAGGGTATTCAACGATCCGCATAGCGGATTGTAGCCCTCATATGTTTTTATACCCTATCCCATAGGGGTATATTAGTTTTGATACATAGTTTGTAACTAATAAATACACAACAAGTATTTATAAATTCAACTTTATTAATTCTTAATCTAATTAAACAAGGACGGAGTTCTGATCGCCGCGATGTCTATTACAAAAGTGACTCAAGTTAATGCAGCTGCAAGACAAGTGTCATGCGAGCCATAGCTGTAATTATGTATACACAAGCATAGATCGTACGATGCGTAGCTGTATTTTAGTTGAATCGAAGATAGCGGGAGAATCCAATACGACAGTAGGTAAGGCCAGTGATGGTACATAACACCCCTTAACGCCTAGTCGATGCAATATTTACTTCTGTTCCGTAGAATCTTACTTGTTTTCGTTCTCGACTAGATCTTCGAACGTCTGCTGCTTTCGGCTGAAGAAGCTGTTTTTCAAGTGATGAGTGTTCTTCTGGAGTGCTCGCCTGCGATTGTTGGTCAGCTGATGGAAAATCTTCGTAGGTGTACTTTTCGCGTTGTCTTAATTGATCAACATGCCTTTTAACGACATGTCCACCTTCAAGAAGAATCCTGTATGACAGAGGACCCGTCTTAGATCTGATCACACCAGCAATCCATTTGGAGCCTCTTGAATAATTTCTTGCCCATATAAGGTCATTGGGTTGAAACTGTTTTTTTACGACGTCTTCCGTTCCACCTTCTAATTCTGCTGTTTTCGATTTAAATGTTATGGCATTTGGATGTATTTTGTCAAAATATGTTTTGATCTGACGATTATACATTAAAACAGATGGGGAATGTCCCGTAGTTGCTGAGGGAGTGATGTGTTGACTCAACAGGAATCGTGAGAGGTTCAGTTGGATGTTGGAACCTTCGGGCATCTTCTTAAGAAAGTTCTTTGCCGTTTGAACCATGCGTTCGGCTTGTCCATTTGACGAAGGGTGGAACGGAGCAATGCGTGTGTGCCGAATTAGGTTGTTGTTGCAAAATAGCTGAAAAACTTCTGACGTAAATGCTGTGCCGTTGTCAGAGACAATGCTGTCAGGAAGGCCATGTGTTGCAAACAGCATTCGTAGAACCTGTATAGCACATTTAGATGAGGTCGTACTTACATGATGGACTTCCAGCCATTTCGAATGCGAGTCGACAACGAGGAAAAATATCTTTCCCTGAAATGGTCCAGCGAAGTCGATGTGAAGTCTTGACCAAGGATGTTCCGTCACTTCCCATGGGCTGGTATTTGTGGGTCGTTCTTCAGGTCGGGATGTTTGGCAGGCTTCACACATCTTGACTGTTCGTTCACAGTCATCTCCAATATTGGGCCACCACACATAGCTGCGGGCTAATGCCTTCATCCGAACGATGCCTGGATGTCCAGCATGAAGGGCTGTTAGTATGGCCTTCTGTCCGGCTTTGGGGATGATGGTCCTGTTTCCCCATAATAAGCATCCTTTTAACGTAGATATTTCATTTCGTTTTTGGAAAAATGGTCGAAATTTCTCATCGGTTGGTTGTTTCTCAGGCCATCCCCTTAACGCCCAGCTTAAAACCTGTGAATATATTGAATCTTTTGAAATCATATTGGATATTTCTTGTGGAGTAAGAACAGGATTTTCCAATGTTTCCAGCATCAGGACTTCTTCCGATTCATCAGATTCTTGGTTTGGGCTCTGTAAAGGAAAACGGCTTAGAAAATCAGCATTACCCATTTTAGATCCGCTGCGGTGGACGATATCGTAATCGTACGCATTGAGAAATATCCGCCTTCTTAACATTTGTGCTGATAATACGTTTGGAGTTTGCTTATTCGGGTTGAATATCCCTAATAAGGGCCGATGATCAGTGACAATCGTGAATCGTCTCCCGTATAAAAATTCATGGAATTTTTTAATTCCAGCGATTATTGCGACACTTTCCCTATCGATTTGGGCGTAGTTTCGTTCGGCCTTGGTGAGTGTTCTTGAATAGAACGAAATGGGTTTTTCCGACCCATCGTCACACAGATGGCACAAAACAATACCTACTCCGTAAGGCGACGCATCGCAAACAATGCGGACTGGGAGTTTGTTGTTATAGTGCACAAGAATTCGGTCTGATGAAATGAGATTTTTTAGGTTGTTGAATGACGATTCATATAGTTCACTCCACTCCCACTTCTGGTTCTTGTCGAGAAGGCGGTGAAGTGGTTCTGCAACTGTTGCTTTCTGTGGAAGAAAGGAGTGGTAAAAATTTAAAATCCCAAGAAATGCTTGCAGTTGTTTTTTGTCCTTTGGTGCTGAGGCCTCCTTAATTGCTTTCACCTTGTCGGTTTTTGGACGGATACCAAGTGAATCGATTTTAAATCCTAAAAAATCGACAGATTTTAATCCGAATTGGCATTTCGGAAGACGCAGTCGCAGTCCCAGCTTCCTGAACCTGGAAAAAACTTCATTAAGTCGTTCTGCTAACTGTCTTGTGTCACGGCCTGTGACAACAATGTCATCAAAGTATGGTAGCACGCCCTCGATGGCCCGGAGTGTATTCTCTATGAATGTTTGGAAAATTCCAGGAGCTGAACTTACACCAAACTGAAGTCTATTTACGCGGTATGCGCCTTTCTGGGTGACGATGGTCTGGTAGCATGATGATTTTTCATCTACGGTAAGTTGCGTGTAGGCTTGGTTCAAATCCAGTTTAGCGAAAACAACACCATCCTCAATTGACGCAAGAAGGGTACTGATAGGTGGAATCTGAAAACAATGTGGCCTTACTGCTTTATTCAGGGTAGATTTATAATCCCCGCAGATTCGTATGGATCCATCATTCTTCACCACAGGAACGATTGGCGTAGCCCAGTCAGAATATTCCACTGCAACCAATACACCTTCCTTTTCTAGGCGACTCAGCTCTGCTTCCACCTTGGCTTTTAGCGCTAGAGGTACGCGACGAGGGGGCAATCTAACTGGTAGCACGTTTGGATCAATTTCCAAAGAAATAGGAGCGCCTGTATAGCATCCCAACTCGTCAGAAAATAAATCCTTGTAGCTAGCAACGACGTCCTCAACGAGAACATCTTCAGATACCATGTTGATTCCCTGCAAGCTAATACCTAGCGGTGCAAACCAATTGCAACCTAAAATGCTGGATTTGTTCCCATTCACGACTACAACTGGAAGATCGGGTATCAACTTGCCATTGTACAGAACATCGATGTCAATAACACCAACAACTGGAATGTTATTTCGCTGAAAATCCACTAATTGCAAATCACAATGATGGAAATGTGGTTGTTTCTCAGGCCAAATTGTCTCGCACGTGGATGACGATATGATGGTATAGCTGGAACCTGAGTCCACTTCGAAGTTGCACTCCCGGTTGTTGATGGTTATAATGACACGTTTCTTCAGATCGGTCAATGGAAAAATGTGGTTTACCGTTGATTTTTCCTTAAAGTGATGACTTTTGTTTCTCGGTTTGTTAGACGATGTGGCTTTCTTAGATCGGCAAACACGTTGTAAATGTCCCATCTTTCCGCAATTCGAACATATGGTCTCCAGGTAAGGGCAAACAACTCTGTTGTGTGCAGCGTCGCAACCAGCACACTGGTTTGATGTTGTTGATGTAGCATTACGTTTGCTCTGCAATTTCTGCTTTCCGATGAAATGTACTGAATCGTCGGGATGACGAATTTCATGGAGATTTTTTGTAGCTGCCTCTGCTGTTGATGCTTTCTCGATGACCTTCTGCAACGTGAGCTTGTCTTCTGCAAGGAAACTTCGTTGTAAAGCTTCATCCCGAAGACCACATACGATTCGATCTCGAAGCATGCGGTCGAGAGAACTTGCAAAGTTACAATTTATTGCAAGTCTACGCAGCTCAGCCACATAGGAAGCAAAACACTCATCAGGTTGTTGGTCCCGTTTGAAGAATTTGTAAAATGCGGCAATTTCAGACGGAATTGGAGAAAAATGATTTTTAAGAATCGATTCGATCTCAGAAAGTTTTAAAGTGCTTACCTCTGTTGGAGCTGCCAATGAGCACAGGAGGTCATACAGTTGTGAACCGCAAACTGTCAGGAAAACTGCTTGTTGTCGGGGCTCCCCCTGTATCTCATTGGCAAGCAGGTATAGCTTGAAACGCTGGTAGTATGAACTCCATTTGTCTGGTTGACTGATATTGAACTGCTCCAGGTATGCTGTAACGGGGCTGCTTGATGTCATTGTTTCGGGAATTGTAGGCAATGTTTTTTTATCATCCGTGTTTCCCATGAACGCAGATTTTATTTGTTCTTTTGTGTTTATTCAAAGGTAGATTTTCGTTAAAAAAAAATGCAACTACCGACTGCGCCAGTAATAAATACACAACAAGTATTTATAAATTCAACTTTATTAATTCTTAATCTAATTAAACAAGGACGGAGTTCTGATCGCCGCGATGTCTATTACAAAAGTGACTCAAGTTAATGCAGCTGCAAGACAAGTGTCATGCGAGCCATAGCTGTAATTATGTATACACAAGCATAGATCGTACGATGCGTAGCTGTATTTTAGTTGAATCGAAGATAGCGGGAGAATCCAATACGACAGTAGGTAAGGCCAGTGATGGTACATAACAGTAACATAGAGAAATAATTTTGCTACATATACCTCAAAGTATATGGATCAACTCAGAATCGCTAGCTGAGTCGAATTAGCCATGTCTGTCTGTCCGTCCGTCCGTCCGTCCGTCTGTCTGTTCGTCACCGATTTTTGGGCCTTGAATTTTGAGCCAGGATAATGAAATTTGGTATATACGATCCTTGTCCGAGTCACCAGAACAAGTGTAAACATTTTTAAAATCTGCCCACTGCCACGCCCCCTTTTTAGGAAAACGTTTTTTTTTGGCCAAACCGTAAAGAATTTTAAAAAAGTGTCCGAGCAGAATATTTCTAGAATTGAATTATCTATATTTCGTCAATATAAAGTTTTATGCCACGCCCACTTTTTGTGGGCGTTTTTAATAAAAAACGATTTTCGGTCAAATTTTAAAATTTTCGAAAAAAATGTTGATGCAGAATCATTAGTATTGTTAATATTAACATTTCGTCTATAGACCATTTTAACCCATGTCCACTTTTTGGAGGCTTTTTTATATAAAAACCATTTTTATACACTACCCCATATGCAGGAAAAAAAACCTTGTCTTTTGTAGAACCGTAAAATTTGTTCTGACAATGTCATTTTCTATATTTAAATCCCTATTGTGTTTTAAGCCATGTCCACTTTTTGGGGATATTAGTTTTACAGATGGGATGGGATAGGGTATTCAACGATCCGCACAGCGGATTGTAGCCTTCTCATATGCTTATACCCTATCCCATAGGGGTATATTAGTTTTGATACTTAGTTTGTAACATAGAGAAATAATTTAGCTACATATACCTCCAAGCCATGTCTGTCTGTCCGTCCATCCGTCCGTCCGTCCGTCTGTACGTCATCGATTTTTAGGCCTTAAATTTTGAGCTAGGATAATGAAATATGGTATATGGGATCCTCGCCCGTGCCTACAGAACAAGTGTAAACAATTTTGAAATCCGCCCACTGCCACGCCCCCTTTTAAGATAAACTCAGTTTTTGGCCAAACCGTAAGGAATTTTAAAAAAATGTATGAGAAGCATATTTAGAGAATCGTAATATCTATATTTCGTCGATACAAAGTTTTTTGCCACGCCCACTTTTTGGGGGCGTTTTCCATTAAAAACCTTTTTTGGCCAGATTTGAAAATTTTCGAAAAAAATTTTCATGCAAAATCATTGGTAGTATTAATATGAACATTTCGTCAGTGGACCATTTTAACCCACGCCCACTTTTTGTTGGAGTTTTCCTACAAAAACCATTTGTATGCCCTACCCCAAGGCATATACAATACAAACATATGAGAAGGCTACAATCCGCTGTGCGGATCGTTGAATACCCATCCCATCCTTAAAATATTATCTCCAAAAAGTGGGCTTTATTAGCCTATAGTATAGAAAATGACATTGTCACAACAATATATTGTTCAAACAGTTTATCAGAATATTTTGTTGTTTGACAAAACACATCGTTATCCTCCTGCATATGCTATGGGATAGGGTATACAACCGGTTTTTGTAAGAAAACGCCCCCAAAAAGTGGGCGTGGGTTAAAATGGTATATAGACGAAATGTTTATATTAATGTTACTAAATATTCTGCATCAAAATTTTTTTCGAAAATTTTAAAATTCGACCTTAAAAAGTTTTTTATTAAAAACGCCCCCAAAAAGTGGGCGTGGCAAAAAACTTTATATGAACGAAATATAGATATTACGATTGTCTAATTACGTTTCTCAGACTTTTTTTCAAAATTCTTTATGGTTTGGCCAAAAAATACGTTTTTCTAAAAAGGGGGCGTGGCAGTAGGCGGATTTCAAAAATTTTTACACTTGTTCTGCTGGGAACAAGCTCAAAATTTAAGGCCTTAAAACTGGTGACGTACGGACGGACGGACGGACGGACAGACATGGCTAAATCGACTCAGCTAGCGATTCTGAGTCGATCCATAAACTTTGAGGTATATGTAGCTTAATTATTTCTCTATGTTACAAACTATGTATCAAAACTAATATACCCCTATGGGATAGGGTATAACAAGAAGAAGAAAACCACTACTCCATACTAAATTCAAATCCTAGTCTACATGTTTACCCCACATACACAACATCACTAATGAACAAAAACTTTTTATGCCCTATCCCATAGGGGGGTATATTAGTTTTGATACTTAGTTTGTAACATAGAGAAATAATTTTGCTACATATACCTCAAAGTATATGGATCGACTCAGAATCGCTAGCTGAGTCGAATTAGCCATGTCTGTCTGTCCGTCCGTCCGTCCGTCCGTCCATCCGTCCGTCCGTCTGTCTGTTCGTCACCGATTTTTGGGCCTTAAATTTTGAGCTAGGATAATGAAATTTGGTATATAGGATCCTCGTCCGTGCCACCAGAACAAGTGTAAAAATTTTTGAAATCCGCCCACTGCCACGCCCCCTTTTTAGGAAAACTTATTTTTTGGCCAAACCGTAAGGAATTTCAAAAAAGTGTCTGAGCAGCATATTTAGACAATCCTAATATCTATATTTCGGTTATACAAAGTTTTTTGCCACGCCCACTTTTTGGGGGCGTTTTTAGTAAAAAACACTTATTGTCCAAATTTTAAAACTTTCGAAAAAATTTTTGATGCAAATACTTCCGCAATGGTAA
The DNA here is from genome assembly GCA_932526625.1 of Rhingia campestris. Lineage (NCBI taxonomy): Eukaryota > Metazoa > Arthropoda > Insecta > Diptera > Syrphidae > Rhingia > Rhingia campestris. The sequence goes on from OW052184.1 coordinate 81,422,953, forward strand.
TATAAACATTTTGCCTATAGATCATTTTCACCTACGCCCACATTTTGGGGGCGTTTTCTTACAAAAACCATTTGTATATCCCATCCCAAGGCATTAGCAATAGAAATACGTTGTTTTTTGTCGAACCACAAAAGATTTTGTGAAACTGTCTGAGCAATATATTATGACAATGTCATTTTCTGTATTTCATCGCCATAAGGCCTATATTTTGAGGATATTAATTTAAAGGATGGGATGGGATAGGGTATTCAACGATCCGCATAGCGGATTGTAGCCTCTCATATGTTTATGACTAAGAATCGGACACACCCATCTTACACATAGGTACCTGCTAACCAAGGAGTCTCCTCCGGTTTTCCACTTTTGCCAGTCTAAAGTCTGAACTATAATAGAAGCTGGGTGCGGACGACCACTTCCGTAACTGTGCGAACACATGCAATTTGTATTGTACGACCATAATAGCTTTTCGCTTCGATTCGTTCAGTTTTCGTTCACTTACGAAAAAGCGAATTGATTCGCTCTTTCTCTTTCTTTTGTTCTTTCATACACAAGTTTTACATTTCATTTCAACAGCTGTGTACATTTAAATTTGTTAGTTGCTAAGTAACGAAATTTTGTTTTTATTGTTTGCAATTCCATTCTCAAAAGTATATTATGGGCAACTTGGGTAATTGAGAGTACTGAAGAAAACTTAACTTAGAATTTTGACATTAGCTTCCGATTGCTTCCGTCTATTATAGTTCAGCCTTAATACTCTTTTATCTATAAAACATTCAACCGTAGACTGCATTTATGTAAAACAAAATTGTAACGAACTATTGAACACAGATCTCAACAGCCTTTTATTAATTCCTTCAGAACAAAATATAAGAAATGTTTGCATACTTTAAAAAGAATTGAATCTAGAAAATAGTATATGATCACTTTAGCTCTTCCTGGTGTTGAGGCGGTCGGGGAATTTCCAACCGCTTGGACCTCTCCCGGCCGCCCCATTTATTTATATTCCTTATTTTACTAAGCCTACAGCACTAAGCCCTGGTAACTAAGCTGTTAAATTTAAGTATTATACTGTACATTTAGGTATGTAAGGTTTAATAAATTATAATAATATATAAATGACATTCAGAATAATATAAAAAACATATGAGAGGCTACAATCCGCTATGCGGATCGTTGAATACCCTATCCCATCCCATCCTTTAAATTAATATCCTCAAAATATAGGCCTTATGGCGATGAAATACAGAAAATGACATTGTCATAATATATTGCTCAGACAGTTTCACAAAATCTTTTGTGGTTCGACAAAAAACAACGTATTTCTATTGCTAATGCCTTGGGATGGGATATACAAATGGTTTTTGTAAGAAAACGCCCCCAAAATGTGGGCTTCACCTACGCCCTATAGGCAAAATGTTTATATTACCATTGCGGAAGTATTTGCATCAAAATTTTTTTCGAAAGTTTTAAAATTTGGACAATAAGTGTTTTTTACTAAAAACGCCCCCAAAAAGTGGGCGTGGCAAAAAACTTTGTATAACCGAAATGTAGATATTAGGATTGTCTAAATATGCTGCTCAGACACTTTTTTGAAATTCCTTACGGTTTGGCCAAAAAATAAGTTTTCCTAAAAAGGGGGCGTGGTAGTGGGCGGATTTCAAAAATTTTTACACTTGTTCTGGTGGCACGGACGAGGATCCTATATACCAAATTTCATTATCCTAGCTCAAAATTTAAGGCCCAAAAATCGGTGACGAACAGACAGACGGACGGACGCACGGACGGACGGACGGACAGACAGACATGGCTAATTCGACTCAGCTAGCGATTCTGAGTCGATCCATATACTTTGAGGTATATGTAGCAAAATTATTTCTCTATGTTACAAACTAAGTATCAAAACTAATATGCCCCCCTATGGGATAGGGTATAAACATATGAGAAGGCTACAATCCGCTGTGCGGATCGTTTAATACCCTATCCCATCCCATCCTTAAAATTGATATCCCCAAAATATGGTCTTTACATGGTTACAACATATTGTTCCGAAGGATTATCAAATTCTTTTATGGTTCGACAAAAAAACACGTTTTTGTATTGCACATGCCTTGGGGTAGGGCATACAAATGGTTTTTGTAGGAAAACGCCCGCAAAAAGAGGGCGCGGGTTCAAATGGTCAACTGATGAAATGTTCATTTTAATACTACCAATGATTTTGCATCAAAATTTTTTTCGAAAATTTTCAAATTTGGCCAAAAAAAGTTTTTTTATAGAAAACGCCCCCAAAAAGTGGGCGTGGCAAAAAACTTTGGATTGACGAAATATAGATATTACGATTCTCTAAATATGCTTTTCAGATACTTTTTTAAAATTCCTTACGGTTTGGCCAAAAACTGAGTTTATCTTAAAAGGGGGCGTGGCAGTGGGCGGATTTCAAAAATTTTTACACTTGTTCTGAAGGCACGGGCGAGGATCCCATATACCAAATTTCATTAACCTAGCTCAAAATTTAAGGCCTAAAAATCGGTGACGTACAGACGGACGGACGGACGGACAAACAGACATGGCTTAATCGACTCAGCTAGCGATTCTGAGTCGATCCATATACTTTGAGGTATATGTAGCTAAATTATTTCTCTATGTTACAAACTAAGTATCAAAACTAATATACCCCTATGGGATAGGGTATAAACATATGAGAAGGCTACAATCCACTGTGCGGATCGTTGAATACCCTATCCCATCCTATCTGTAAAACTAAAATCCCCAAAAAGTGGACATGGCTAAGCACACGATGTGGATAAAATAAAGAAAATGTCATGGTGACAACAAATTCATCAGACTGCTTATAAAAAACTTTTACGGTTCTACAAAAGGCAAGGTTTTCTCCTGCATATGTTATGGGGTAGGGTATAAATATGGTTTTTATATAAAAACGCCCCCAAAAAGTGGGCGTGGGTTAAAATGGTCTATAGACGAAATGTTCATATTTATATTACTAATGATTCTGTATCAAAATTTTTTTCGAAAATTTTAAAATTTGACCGAAAAACGTTTTTTTATTAAAAACGCCCCCAAAAAGTGGGCGTGGCAAAAAACTTTTTATGAACGAAATACAGATATTTAGATTGTCTAAATATGTTGTTCAGAAAGTTTTTCAAAATTCCTTATGGTTTGGCCAAAAAATACGTTTTTCTAAAGAGGGGGTGTGGCAGTAAGCGGATTTCAAAAATGTTTACACTTGTTCTGCTGGGAGCAACAAAGAGCACGTGTACCAAATTTCATCCTTCTAGCTCAAAATTTAAGGCCCAAAAACTGGTGACGTACGGACGGACGGTATATGTAGCTAAATTATTTCTCTATGTTACAAACTAAGTATCAAAACTAATATACCCCTATGGGATAGGGTATAAACATATGAGAAGGCTACAATCCGCTGTGCGGATCGTTGAATACCCTATCCCATCCTATCTGTAAAACCAAAATCCCCAAAAAGTGGACATGGCTAAAAACACGATGTGGATAAAATAAGGAAAATGACATGGTGACAACAAATTCTTCAGACTGCTTACAAAAAACTTTTACGATTCCACAAAAGACAAGGTTTTCTCCTGCATATGTTATGGGGTAGTGTATAAAAATGGTTTTTATATAAAAACGCCCCCAAAAAGTGGGGGTGGGTTAAAATGGTCTATGGACGAAATGTTCATATTTATATTACTAATGATTCTGCATCAAAAGTTTTTTCGAAAATTTTAGAATTCGACCGAAAAACGTTTTTAATTAAAAACGCCCCCAAAAAGTTGGCGTGGCAAAAAACTTCATATGAACGAAATACAGATATTCAGATTGTCTAAATATGCTGCTCAGACACTTTTTTGAAATTCCTTACGGTTTGGCTTAAGACTACTTTTTTCTAAAAGAGGGCGTGGCAGTGGGCGGATTTCAAAAATTTTTACACTTGTTCTGCTTCGTTGGCCAGAGAGTCTATATACCAAATTTCAACACTCTAGCTCAAAATTTAAGGCCCAAAAATCGGTGACACACAGACGGACGGACGGACGGACAGACAGACATGGCTTAATCGACTCAACTAGCGATTCTGAGTCGATCCATATACTTTGAGGTATATGTATCGAAATTATGTCTCTATGTTAAAGGCGTTTTACTGGATACGAAATTATCATATTTTAGACATATTGAATTTATATCGAATAAAGCCAATAGAACTTGGGGTATGTTAAGACGCTATGCGTGCGAATTCTCTGACCCATATGTTATAAAAACATTATATATATCATTTGTTCGTTCCATTTTAGAATACACATCCATTGTCTGGTATCCATACTACAATTTACTTCAATTGTCAAAATTGAATCCATTCAAAAGATATTTCTTAGATTTACTCTTAGAGGACTTCCCTGGGCCAACTTAACTAGTTTGCCATCTTATCAATAAACACTGAAATTAAATAGTTAAGATTTCTCTAGAGATTAGAAGAACTGTCTCCAGAGCTATTTTCATCCATAGGGTACTTAACGGGGAGATTGATTCTCCTGAAGTCATGAGCCTTCTCAATATAAAAGTAACGTTCTTTGGCTTCAGCCGCGATTCATAGTTGATGCATATACTTTAAGGTGTATCTATTGATATTATTTCTCTATGTTACAAACTCAATGTCAAAACTAATATACCCCTATGGGAAAGGGTATAAAAACTGGAGAGAAAATGCGAGAAAAAAGCTGAAAAGACTCTTTCTGAATCAAATTCTTGTCGTAATTCAGGTATTTTAAATAAATTTTAAAAGATATCAATTGCCAGTGTAATCGACCGTTAATAAAAGTTTATCTCAACTCAGTCGATCAGTATAGAGGTCCGCCATTGTACTAGAAGTACACATTAACACAATGAATGGTTGTGGGAAAAAGCTAAGCCGAGAACCCTGTTGCTCCAAAACATGTAAGGTTACCAAAATCATTAGTTTCCTTTGAACTTATAATTCTGACAAAATTTATACATAAAAAATATTGCTACTTACCATTTGCACGTCTCTGTGATGTAGCACTGCTAGAATTACTCCTTATATTTGTTTTGCTACTAGATGTTGCCTTCAATCGAGCAGGTACAACTTTTGCAGCTGAATCGCGGGCCTCAAATGTCATGACGCATGATGCTACAACTATAAATCCTCCGAAACCCATTACTATAGGACCGACATAGGATAGGTTATTTAAATGAAATCCTTTTGTTTCATTTTTCACCCGAACTGTGGAATTTCCTCTAACTTCAGAGCCAATTGAAAGTTGATCCGCGTAATATCCTAAATTATTACTCAAAACAGTAATAATATCAGTCACAATATTCTACATAAAAGCTTTTACCAATAGTTGCCATTCCTGCTCCTAGAAGCATTAAAATCATTCCTAAAATAAGAGCACGGCAGGCATGCCAGAGGCACTTGGATGACATTTTGCCGCGCACAACTTGAACATTCCAAGTTGCCCCGGAAGCGGGATGAGCTCGCCTTAATTTTCCAAGAGAATGCTTCCTTCGAGTCGTACATTGTGTGGAGATCTTTGAAGGCATTACAAAATCTACACAGAAAACTCGAATGAGTATCTAAGCTTGTGTAACTTTATATATATTTTAAGTCTTAACTAACGTATAATCCTATTAGTTTATGTGCTCTTTCATGCTCTAATAATAACGTTACTGAAATGTTTTGGTTCCATAAATCATAGACACATTATATTTAACTAACATCTTTCATCTGTTAGAAATGTTTATATTTTAACAATATTCACTAAGTATTCACCACACAAATATTCGATATATATTCACATTGTTTTTCTATTAGAGTTGTTATTTTATGTATATGAATATCTTCAATTGATGTGCAAGACCTTTAATGTTAACGTAACAGTACACACACATCTATACTATTCAACTTTCAAGAAGCGTCTGATAACAACGAGTGGTGAAAATAATCGCAATGTCTGAATCAACGTCCCTCTGCTTCTGTAATATGGAAAGAGAGCATTTTTATGGGAGTCCGGGATAGCAAACACATTCCTGGTTAGATTAGATTATATTGTGAAATGTGATGTATTCAACATGCCTCTTAAACGCTTCATGGGACACAACAGCTACAGAATTAATGTTGGGGTGGGTCGTGGACTCGTGCCGTGCGTAGCAAAGAGAAATGTTGTTTATTGAGAAAGAAGGACATTCGATAATGAATCTCTTAGGATGAGTGCAATAAATGTTTTTTCCCATAACGGAATTTTATGTTAACCTAAATTAATTTTATATATAATATTGTAGAAAAGTACATACTAGATAGCGACATCTCTTGATTGTACTGTGTACTAAATGAATAGATACAAATAACCATTTCGTTGGTGAGATGCATTTGTATATACTGTAGCTGAACCATAATTATAAATTATAGGTAAGTCGTTGGTTATGGTAAAAAATATAAATATTCAATAGATCACATTAATAAATTTTATATACCTAAATGAATCAAATTTGTATGTGAGCTCGCCATACAATTTAACATTCCAGAAGGCTGAGTTGAATTAAAACTCAATTTACAGCTAACTATAAAATAGGGGTATTCATGCAACGTCGGTAAGTCGTCGTAAACGTTGTATACGTGATAAAATTACGACGTGATAAATGAACTATCAAAATTTGTATGGGAAATCTTTTCTAACAATATCGGAATTTTCTTACAGGAATTGGGTGCGTAAACTGAGGTGGTAAACGTAGTAAGCTTTTGAAATGCTATATTGGCATTTAATCAGTTACTTTCACACATCAAACTTATGCACTGAACTGAAAAAAAAAAAACATATGAGAGGGCTACAATCCACTGTGCGGATCGTTGAATACCCTATCCCATCCAATCCTTAAAATTAATATCCTCAAAATATAGGCCTTATGGCGATGAAATACAGAAAATGACATTGTCACAATATATTGCTCAGACAGTTTATCAAAATCTTTTGTGGTTCGACAAAAACCAACGTATTTCTATTGGTAATGCCTTGGGATGGGGTATACAAATGGTTTTTGTAAGAAAACGCCCCAAACTGTGGGCGCAGGTGAAAATGATCTATGGACAAAATGTTTATATAACCATTGCGAAAGTTTTTGCATCAAAATTTTTTTCGAAAGTTTTAAAATTTGGACAAAAAGCGTTTTTTAATAAAAACGCCCCCAAAAAGTGGGCGTGGCAAAAAACTTTGTATGAACGAAATATAGATATTAGGATTGTCTAAATATGCTGCTCAGACACTTTTTTGAAATTCCTTACGGTTTGGCTTTAAACTACGTTTTTCAAAAAGGGGGCGTGGCAGTGGGCGGATTTCAAAAAAATTTACACTTGTTCTGCTTCGTCGGCCAGAGAGTCTATATACCAAATTTCAATACTCTAGCTCAAAATTTAAGGCCCAAAAATCGGTGACACACAGACGGACGGACGGACGGACGGACGGGCGGACGGACGGACAGACATGGCTTAATCGACTCAGCTAGCGATTCTGAATCGATCCATATACTTTGAGGTATATGTATCGAAATTATTTCTATATGTTACAAACTTAATGTCAAAACTAATATACCCCCCTATGGGATAGGGTATAAATATAGGCCTTATGCCGATGAAATACAGAAAATGACATTGTCACAATATATTGCTCAGACAGTTTATCAAAATCTTTTGTGGTTCGACAAAAACCAACGTATTTCTATTGGTAATGCCTTGGGAAGGGGTATACAAATGGTTTTTGTAAGAAAACGCCCCCAAACTGTGGGCGCAGGTGAAAATGATCTATGGACAAAATGTTTATATAACCAGTGCGAAAGTTTTTGCATCAAAATTTTTTTCGAAAGTTTTAAAATTTGGACAAAAAGCGTTTTTTACTAAAAACGCCCCCAAAAAGTGGGCGTGGCAAAAAACTTTGTATGAACGAAATATAGATATTAGGATTGTCTAAATATGCTGCTCAGACACTTTTTTGAAATTCCTTACGGTTTGGCTCTAAACTACGTTTTTCAAAAAGGGGGCGTGTCAGTGGGCGGATTTCAAAAAATTTTACACTTGTTCTGCTTCGTCGGCCAGAGAGTCTATATACCAAATTTCAACACTCTAGCTCAAAATTTAAGGCCCAAAAATCGGTGACACACAGACGGACGGACGGACGGACAGACAGACATGGCTTAATCGACTCAGCTAGCAATTCTGAATCGATCCATATACTTTGAGGTATATGTATCGAAATTATTTCTATATGTTACAAACTTAATGTCAAAACTAATATACCCCCCTATGGGATAGGGTATAAACATATGGAAGGCTACAATCCGCTGTGCGGATCGTTGAATACCCTATCCCATCCTATCTGTAAAACTTAAATCCCCAAAAAGTGGACATGGCTAAGCACACGATGTGGATAAAATAAAGAAAATGTCATGGTGACAACAAATTCATCAGACTGCTTATAAAAAACTTTAACGGTTCTACAAAATACAAGGTTTTCTCCTGCATATGTTATGGGGTAGTGTATAAAAATGGTTTTTATATAAAAACGCCCCCAAAAAGTAGCCGTGGGTTAAAATGGTCTATGGACGAAATGTTCATATTTATATTACTAATGATTCTGCATCAAAATTTTTTTCGAAAATTTTAAAATTTGACCGAAAAACGTTTTTTATTAAAAACGCCCCCAAAAAGAGGGCGTGGCAAAAAACTTTATATGAACGAAATACAGATATTCAGATTATCTTAATATGTTGTTCAGAAAGTTTTTCAAAATTCCTTATGGTTTGGCCAAAAAATACGTTTTTCTAAAGAGGGGGCGTGGCAGTGCGCGGATTTCAAAAATTTTTACACTTGTTCTGCTGGGAGCAACAAAGAGCACGTGTACCGAATTTCATCCTTCTAGCTCAAAATTTAAGGCCCATAAACTGGTGACGTACGGACGGACGGACGGACGGACGGACAGACATGGCTAAATCGACTCAGCTATCGATTCTGAGTCGATCCATATACTTTGAGGTATATGTAGCTAAATTATTTCTCTATGTTACAAACTATGTACCAAAACTAATATACCCCTATGGGATAGGGTATAAAAACTTTAACGGTTCTACAAAATACAAGGTTTTCTCCTGCTTATGTTATGGGGTAATGTATAAAAATGGTTTTTATATAAAAACGCCCCCAAAAAGTGGGCGTGGGTTAAAATGGTCTATGGACGAAATGTTCATATTTATATTACTAATGATTCTGCATCAAAATTTTTTTCGAAAATTTTAAAATTTGACCGAAAAACGTTTTTTATTAAAAACGCCCCCAAAAAGAGGGCGTGGCAAAAAAACTTTATATGAACGAAATACAGATATTCAGATTGTCTAAATATGTTGTTCAGAAAGTTTTTCAAAATTCCTTATGATTTGGCCAAAAAATACGTTTTTCTAAAAAGGGGGCGTGGCAGTGGGCGGATTTCAAAAATTTTTACACTTGTTCTGCTGGGAGCAACAAAGAGCGCGTGTACCAAATTTCATCCTTCTAGCTCAAAATTTAAGGCCCAAAAACTGGTGACGGACGGACGGACGGACGGACAGACATGGCTAAATCGACTCAGCTATCGATTCTGAGTCGATCCATATACTTTGAGGTATATGTAGCTAAATTATTTCTCTATGTTACAAACTATGTATCAAAACTAATATACCCCTATGGGATAGGGTATAATTATCGAGAACGGAAAGAGAACAATAATAACAAAATTCTATAAACAAATAAATTACTAAAATTAGATTGAATTCAGTGGTTTACCGCATTATTTAGTGGTGCATGGGTCGTTCATGAAAAGTCATTGTAAAATTATAATCTTTCGCACGTAATAAAATTACGACGTTTCATGAATACCCTTAATAACTATTTTTTCCGTTCAATGAAGACTGTCTGTTAATATCCTCAAAATATAGGCCTTATGGCGATGAAATACAGAAAATGGCATTGTCACAATATATTGCTCAGACAGTTTCTCAAAATCTTTTGTGGTTCGACAAAAGACAACGTATTTCTATTTCTAATGCCTTGGGATGGGGTATACAAATGGTTTTTGTAAGAAAACGCCACCAAAATGTGGGCGTAGGTGAAAATGATGTATGGTCAAAATGTTTATATTACCATTGCGGAAGTATTTGCATCAACATTTTTTTCGAAAGTTTTAAAATTTGGACAAAAAACGCTCCTAAAAAGTGGGCGTTGCAAAAAACTTTGTATGAACGAAATATAGATATTAGGATTGTCTAAATATGCTGCTCAGGCTTTTTTTGAAATTCCTTACGGTTTGGCTTAAAACTACGTTTTTCTAAAAGGGGGCGTGGCAGTGGGCGGATTCCAAAAATTTTTACACTTGTTCTGTTGGGAGCAACAAAGAGCACGTGTACCAAATTTCATCCTTCTAGCTCAAAATTTAAGGCCCAAAAACTGGTGACGTACGGACGGACGGACGGACGGACGGACGGACAGACATGGCTAAATCGACTCAGCAATCGACTCAGCTATCGACTCTGAGTCGATCCATATACTTTGAGGTATATGTAGCTAAATTATTTCTCTATGTTATGTGTCTTAGAGCTACTTTTTATACCCTATCCCATAGGGGGGTATATTAGTTTTGATACATAGTTTGTAACATAGAGAAATAATTTAGCTACGTATACCTCAAAGTATATGGATCGACTCAGAATCGATAGCTGAGTCGATTTAGCCATGTCTGTCCGTCCGTCCGTCCGTCCGTCCGTCCGTCCGTCCGTACGTCACCAGTTTTTGGGCCTTAAATTTTGAGCTAGAAAGATGAAATTTGGTACACGTACTCCTTGTTGCTCCCAGCAGAACAAGTGTAAAAATTTTTGAAATCCGCCCACTGCCACGCCCCCTTTTTAGAAAAACGTATTTTTTGGCCAAACCATAAGGAATTTTGAAAAACTGTCTGAACAACATATTTAGACAATCTGAATATCTGTATTTCGTTCATACAAAGTTTTTTGCCACGCCCACTTTTTGGGGGCGTTTTTAATTAAAAACGTTTTTCGGTCAAATTTTAAAATTTTCGAAAAAACTTTTGATGCAGAATCATTAGTAATATAAATATGAACATTTCGTCCATAGACCATTTTAACCCACCCCCACTTTTTGGGGGCGTTTTTATATAAAAACCATTTTTATACACTACCCCATAACATATGCAGGAGAAAACCTTGTCTTTTGCAGAACCGCAAAATTGTTTTGTAAGCAGTCCGAAGAACTTGTTGTCACTATATCATTTTTTCTATTTTATCCACATCGTGTTTTTAGCCATGCCCCCTTTTTTGGGGATTTTAGTTTTATGGATAGGATGGGATAGGGTATTCAACGATCCGCACAGCGGATTGTAGCCTTCTCATATGTTTTAGCTTCATCTTCAACCATTTCAATATATAGATCTCTATGCAGATCGGTGTTACGTATGTACCACGGTGCGTTAACTATGCTCCGTAGTACTTTGTTTTGGAAGGTTTGTATTATTAGTAAGTTTGTCTTGCATGTGCATGCCCACAGCTGGAGCCCATAGGTCCATACTGGTTTAAGAATTTGCTTATATAGCAATAATTTATTGTAGTTGGATAAGGGTGAGTATCTCCCAATAAGCCAATACATTTTACTATAGCGGATGTTTAACTCATCTCTTTATACCCTATCCCATAGGGGGGTATATTAGTTTTGACATTAAGTTTGTAACATAGAGAAATAATTTCGATACATATACCTCAAAGTATATGGATCGATTCAGAATCGCTAGCTGAGTCGATTAAGCCATGTCTGTCTGTCCGTCCGTCCGTCCGTCCGTCCGTCCGTCCGTCTGTGTGTCACCGATTTTTGGGCCTTAAATTTTGAGCTAGAGTGTTGAAATTTGGTATATAGACTCTCTGGCCGACGAAGCAGAACAAGTGTAAAATTTTTTGAAATCCGCCCACTGCCACGCCCCCTTTTAGAAAAACGTAGTTTAAAGCCAAACCGTAAGGAATTTCAAAAAAGTGTCTGAGTAGCATATTTAGACAATCCTAATATCTATATTTCGTTCATACAAAGTTTTTTGCCACGCCCACTTTTTGGGGGCGTTTTTAAAAAAAAACGCTTTTTGTCCAAATTTTAAAACTTTCGAACAAAATTTTGATGCAAATACTTCCGAAATGGTAATATTAACATTTTGTCCATAGATCATTTTCACCTACGCCCACATTTTGGGGGCGTTTTCTTACAAAAACCATTTGTATACCCCATCCCAAGGCATTAGCAATAGAAATACGTTGTTTTTTGTCGAACCACACAAGATTTGGAGAAACTGTCTGAGCAACATAATGTGACAATGTCATTTTCTGTATTTCACCGCCATAAGGCCTATATTTTGAGGAAATTAATTTAAAGGATGGGATGGGATAGGGTATTCAACGATCCGCATAGCGGATTGTAGCCTCTCATATGTTTTTTTCTTTACGTGGGTATACTATTTATGTATACTGGAATGTGTGGTACAGATTTTAACGTAAAATTTATATGAACTGACTTCAGGTCATTTAATCTGATCTGCCAATTTTTAGTCCATTCTGAGATATTGTTTACTGCCTTTTGAAGCTTTTTTGTAGCTATTTCGACAGTTTCTCCTACAGAAAGTATAGCAGTGTCGTCTGCAAAGGTAGCTAGAGTGATTTCGTCACTTTCTGGTAGATCACTAGTGAATAGGAGATATAGTACTGGACCTAAGACACTGCCTTGAGGTACACCAGCCTTTATTTCTCTTAATGTTGAGTATGTTGTTTCTTGTTTAATTCTGAAAAATCGCTGTAGAATATACGACTCCAGTATTTTTGAATACTGCTTCGGCAGTTGCTTTTGTAATTTATGGATCAATCCTTTGTGCCATACTTTGTCGAAAGCTTGTGATATATCAAGAAATACTGTAGAGCATACTTTTTTCTCTTCAAAAGCATTTTCAATTTTATCAGTGATTCTATGCACTTGGTCAATTGTTGAGTGTTTATTCCTGAACCCAAATTGATGGCTCGGTACTAGCGATTTGTCTACAATAATATTTTGCAGGCGTTTTACCAGCATCTTTTCGAATAGCTTGGACAACATTGGTAGTATCGATATTGGCCTATATGAGGTTACTTCGCTAGGTGGTTTACCTGGTTTTGGAATCATTATAACCTCCGCGACCTTCCATATGCTTGGTACATATCTTAATCTAAATACAGAGTTTATGATCTGCGCTAGATGTTTCAGTATTTTTTTGAGAATTGTTTTAAAATTTCCCCCGTTATTAAATCAAACCCTGGGGCCTTTTTTTATATTTATACCTTCTTTTATTTCTTTGGCAAGTTCTTAAGACGTAACCGGTCGAATTGGTACATCTTCCTGGCACGTTTCTTCCATTCCTTGATAGTCTTTATCTTCGTATGGTTGGAAGACGCCTTCAAGATGCTCAGCAAAAGTATTTGCTTTTTCTTGACTGCTTTTTGCCCAGTTTCCTTCTCTGGTTTTCACTGGTGGGATGTGAGCTGTTGGCCTGTTCATTTTCTTTGTTGCCTTCCAGAGCGAATAGTCAGTACTAGCATCATTTGTTAGGCCTGTAAAGTATTTTTTTAGTGGCTCATTTCTGAATTCAATTATTGATTTTCTGAGTTTACTATTTAACCTGTTTAGTTTGTTTTTGTCAATTGGCGCCCTTGTTTGTTGCCAACGTTTTCTAGCTTTTCTCTTTTCTGCAATAATTTCACATATTACAGGAGGGTATGAATTTTGTTTTATTTTGTTTTTTATTTTTGGAGTTGCAGCCACTGCAGCTTTTTGTATATTGAGTGTAAATAATTGCACTGCTTTTTCTATTTGCTCTTCTGTTTCAATAGCTATCATTTGGGTATTTTCTTCCAACTTCTCTCTGAAGTAGCTCCAGTCAGTTAGCTTATTAACTAGTGTTGGACTTTGATCTTTCATTATTATTTTATCGCCAAGTGTGAAAAGTATTGAAGAGTGATCTGACTGTAGGTCTGGCCCTTCTTCCACATTTATATTATTTGAGGAGATATTTTTTGTTATAAAGAAGTCAACAAGATCTGGGGTTTTATTCCTATCTGTTGGCCAGTAGGTAGGTTTTCCCGCCGAATGATATTTACTGCCACATTCTTTAATTGTTTCAAGTAAAGTTCTTCCTCTAGTATTCGTTAGTCTAGATCCCCAATACTTATTTTTGGCATTAAAATCTCCTCCCGCAATGAATCTATTGTGAAATATATCTAGAAGACTTTTAAAGTCATTTTTCTGAATTCTATAGCTAGGGGAACAGTATACTGATGCAACTGATATCTGCCCACAGTTCGTTTTTATTCTTATGGAGATCCCTTGAATCGCACATGACTGGAATTTGGTTTCTATATGGTGTTCAATCTCGTTTTTTATTAAGACTGCAGCCCCTCCTTTTGCACAATTGTGAGGATGTGGGGTGTGATATAGTTTATATCCTTGCAGTTAAAAGTCTGTAGATAATTTAAAATGAGTCTCTGAGATGAGGCATATATCGATTTGGTTAATATCGAGTATTATTTGAATCTCTTCCTTGCGATTCTCGATACCATTAGCATTCCATTCAAGGATTTTTATTTTATCCATCATGTTTGTCTTTTTGGTACAGCTCTTTTGTTGCTGCTCTGTCTCTCAAGAATAGATATTCTTTCTAATATTGTTTTATTACATTTCTCCATGGAATCCATTCTATTAAGGATTTGTCTCATTAGGGTTTCCATTGGTTTTATATTATTTTTTTCTGTTTTGTCAGCTGGTTTTCCTGCGGTTTTTGATGCTACTTGAGCGTATGTTATTTTTGCACCCGCAGTTGGTTTTAATTTTGTGTCTTTTAAGACTTTTAACTCTTGGGTATCGATTTTTGTTTGGGTGCTTTGTTGTAAGTCCTTTTTGACTTTAGGTGCGTCCATATTTAGTCTGTTGTGAGGCTTCTTTTGCCTCTTGTCTTTAGCAAGTTGGATTTCTGTTGCAACTGTACATCCTCTATAGCTAGCTGGATGATTTTCGTTGCAATTCGCACATTTTGGCGGTTCATCTTTTTTTTTCATACAGTCTTTAGTATGGTGACTTCCCGCGCATTTTACGCATTTTGAATTTGCGCTACAATATTTTTGTGTGTGACCATACTTTTGGCAATTTTTGCATTGTGGAACGAGTTTAGATTTCCTTAATGTGTGGATTTCAACTTTCATTCCAAGTATGTCTTTTATTCCGTAGATTTTTTTTATGTCTTCGTTATGCTCAAAACTGAGCATAAAGTTTGGAAGTGGTACTTTGCTTTTAAATTTAAGCATATTGACTACTTCTATTATTTTAAACTTTTTCTCTTTTAAGTCTTTTTTAATGCTTTCAGGCGAGCATGAGTAGTGTAATTTTTTTACTACTACCTTTATAGGCCTGGATTGCTTACTTTCATAAGAGTACCATTGCACTTTTTTTTGGTTAAGTAATTTGGTGAGGTTTCTGTACGTTGCCTCTTCAACCACATTAATTTTTATATCATTATTATTAATAAGGGTTGTGCTTGCTTTTATTTTATTTTCCTCAAATAATTTGGTTAGGCTTTCATAGTTGTTTATTTGAAGCGCTATGATTGGTGGAGGTTTGATTATTTTTCTAATTTGGTTTCCTTTAGCTGGATCAATCTCAATATTTTGACAGCTTTTCATTTGGGATGAGATTTTCGGGGATGTACTCATCTTACGCTTTTTATTTTTATTTCCCATGTGACGATGCCCTTCCGTCTCTTTTTTAAGTTCTTCTTCATCGGTTGAAAACTCGACAGTCTGAGCATTTTCTTTTTTTTTGGCCGTTGATTTGTTCTTTCAACAATTGCAACTCCTGCTTCAGATTATTTATTTCTCTCAGCAGTGCCTCATTGAGTTGCTTAAACCCATCTCTTTCTTCACATTATTAATATGAACATTTCGTCTATATACCATTTTAACCCACGCCCACTTTTTGGGGGCGTTTTTATATAAAAACCATTTTTATACACTACCCCACAACATATGCAGCAGAAAACCTTGTCTTTTGTAGAACCGTAAAAGTTTTTTATAAGCAGTCTGAAGAATTTGTTGTCACCATGTCATTTTCTTTATTTTATTCACATCGTGTTTTTAGCCATGTCCATTTTTTGGGGATTTTAGTTTTACAGATAGGATGGGATAGGGTATTCAACGATCCGCACAGTGGATTGTAGCCTTCTCATATGTTTTTTTTTTATTTGGAGATACATTCCCTTTACTTTCTAGACAACCCATCTATTGGTTGTCTTGATTTTCAACTTATGTAGCTCCATCTGTTGGGTTTATTTATGTTGTTGGGAATTTATTTATTCTTGATTTTATTGTTGATATACTGGTTGTTGACTTGGGATTCAGTAGGTAATCTGTACTAACAGCAACAGGGGCTAGTCTACGATTCCAATTATTTTGTTACGTTCAACGCCATCTGTTGTCTTTATAATGAATGTTATCAATTTTCGTTTTGGTGGAGTAGGTGTAGGACACCTTCTACAAAAGTGATGTATATAAAACAAATGACAAGGCTACAATCTAGCTCATAAATTAAGGCCCTCTATGGGATAGGGTATAAAGATCTCCATTCTAATTATTTGGTATATAAATCAACTTTTGTGGTGGTAGATTGCACGCAAAGGTAGGTAATTAGTGAGATAGTTAATGCAATTTTCCATTTAATTCAAGTCGGTTGCATTGCTTATAGTAGGAAATGCTTCTTCTTTAAATAAAATTTGTCGCCTACGTTATCGTACTCTTCCCGACTACTGCAATCTGCTTGATATCTAAATTATATTATTATATCTATATATCCTTAGCCGGTGCTCTGGCAGCTGGTGGCAGCAATCGAGAGAGGGGGGAGGAGTGTCCTCTCACTAAGGCACTCACTCTCAGGCGGCAGCGGAGGAATTCCCTAGATGGAGACAACGGTGGCGCCTACAGCCCCAGTTTGATCGAACTGGTAGTGAAATCCCTATATGAGCTGCTTCGACATATTTGAACACCAGGTCTATAGGGATTTACAATACTGAGCCAGGGTATTGGAAAAAAATTGGTGGCGGAGGAGCCCTCAATGGGTCAACGGCAGCGCTCATATCCCAAAATTGGCTACTGACATCGGTATTTTTTCCGGCCCGCTGTCCTAGGGTCAAAACAAGGGCCTGGCGCTCCAGGTTGGGGGTTGTGCTTTGGGTTAACCACCCATCCACGGAAAAAAGATTATGTTACGAAGCAACCAATAGCCTCGGAAAGGACTGATATTATTGTTGACGACCATGCTAAACGAAAACATATGAGAAGGCTACAATCCGCTGTGCGGATCGTTTAATACCCTATCCCCTCCCATCCTTAAAATTGATATCCCCAAAATATGGTCTTTATGGTCATAAAGTATTGAAAATGACGTTGTTACAACATATTGTTCCGAAGGTTTATCAAATTCTTTTATGGTTCGACAAAAAACCACGTTTTTGTATTGCATATGCCTTGGGGTAGGGCATACAAATGGTTTTTGTAGGAAAAGGCCCCCAAAAAGTGGGCGTGGGTTCAAATTGTCTACTGATGAAATGTTCATATTAATACTACCAATGATTTTGCATCAAAATTTTTTTCGAAAATTTTCAAATTTGGCCAAAAAAAGTTTTTTTTTATAGAAAACGCCCCCAAAAAGTGTATTGACGAAATATAGATATTACGATTCTCTAAATATGCTTCTCAGACACTTTTTTAAAATTCTTTACGGTTTGGCTAAAAACTGAGTTTATCTTAAAAGGGGGCGTGGCAGTGGCGGATTTCAAAACTTTTTACACTTGTTCTGTAGGCACGGGCGAGGATCCCATATACCAAATTTCATTATCCTAGCTCAAAATTTAAGGCCTAAAAATCGGTGACGTACAGACGGACGGACAAACAGACATGGCTTAATCGACTCAGCTAGCGATTCTGAGTCGATCCATATACTTTGAGGTATATGTAGCTAAATTATTTCTCTATGTTACAAACTAAGTATCAAAACTAATATACCCCTATGGGATAGGGTATAAAAAGGACAACGACGTTCGTATCTGCACCTGGAATGTGAGAACATTAAACTGGAGAGGTGCAGGCGAACAACTAGCGGAAGCCGTAAACTGCTACAAAGCACATTACTGCCATCCAGGAAATACGATGGGATGGGCAGGGCAAAAAGAGGATGAAAAACTGTGACATCTACTATGGACCGTGTTATAGTGAGCAGAAACAGCGACTATTTGAATGCGGATTTGTTATAAGAGCCAGACTTAGGCAAGAAGTCTTATGTTTTCAAGACATTAGCGAACGCATTGTAACAATCCGCATCAAGGCAAAATTCGCCAACATAAGCCTTATATGCGCTCATGTTCCGACCGAGGAAAAAGATGATATAACTAAAGATTGCTTCTACGAGCTCCTCGATATAACCATTGAGTTTATACACATAGAGGAACCACCTCAACGAAATCAAAGTCGTAGGTAGGTGGCGCGTACTCTGTTGGATCGTGAGCAGGGTATTTGGTTTAGATAGAAGCTAAAAAAACCACTCTCCATCCACAATCCACACCATTCTATACAATTCAACCCAATTGGTAGACAGGTAGCAGACAGTCCGTCTTCTTTCTGAGCAGCATATTTAGACAATCCTAATATCTATATTTCGTCCATACAAAGTTTTTTGCCACGCCCACTTTTTGAGGGCGTTTTTAGTAAAAAATGCTTTTTGTCCAAATTTTAATACTTTCGAAAAAAATGTTGATGCAAATACTTACGTAATAGTAATATAAACATTTTGTCCATAGATCATTTTCACCTACGCCCACATTTTGGGGGCGTTTTCTTACAAAAACCATTTGTATACCCCATCCCAAGGCATTAGCAATAGAAAACCGTTGTTTTTTGTCGAACCACAAAAGATTTTGATGAACTGTCTGAGCAATATATTGTGACAATGTCATTTTCTGTATTTCATCGCCATAAGGCCTATATTTTGAGGATATTAATTTTAAGGATGGGATGGGATAGGGTTTTCAACGATCCGCATAGCAGATTGTAGCCTCTCATATGTTTATACCCTATCCCATAGGGGTATATTAGTTTTGATACATAGTTTGTAACATAGAGAAATAATTTAGCTACATATACCTCAAAGTATATGGATCGACTCAGAGTCGATAGCTGAGTCGATTTAGCCATGTCTGTCCGTGCGTCCGTCCGTCCGTCCGTCCGTCCGTCCGTACGTCACCAGTTTTTGGGCCTTAAATTTTGAGCTAGAAGGATGAAATTTGGTACACGTGCTCTTTGTTGCTCCCAACAGAACAAGTGTAAAAATTTTTGAAATCCGCCCACTGCCACGCCCCCTTTTAAGAAAAACTCAGTTTTTACCAAACCGTAAGGAATTTTAAAAAAGTTTCTGAACAACATATTTAGACAATATTAATATCTATATTTCGTCCATATAAAGTTTTTTGCCACGCCCACTTTTTGGGGGCGTTTTCAATTAAAAACTGTTTTCGGTCAAATTTTAAATTTTTCGAAAAAAATGTTGATGCAGAATCATTAACATTATTAATATGAACATTTCGTCTATATACCATTTTAACCCACGCCCACTTTTTGGGGGCGTTTTTATATAAAAACCATTTTTATACACTACCCCATAACATATGCAGCAGAAAACCTTGTCTTATGTAGAACCGTAAAAGTTTTTTATAAGCAGTCTGAAGAATTTGTTGTCACCATGTCATTTTCTTTATTTTATTCACATCGTGTTTTTAGCCATGTCCATTTTTTGGGGATTTTAGTTTTACAGATAGGATGGGATAGGGTATTCAACGATCCGCACAGTGGATTGTAGCCTTGTCATATGTTTTTTTTTTATTTGGAGATACATTCCCTTTACTTTCTAGACAACCCATCTATTGGTTGTCTTGATTTTCAACTTATGTAGCTCCATCTGTTGGGTTTATTTATGTTGTTGGGAATTTATTTATTCTTGATTTTATTGTTGATATATTGGTTGTTGACTTGGGATTCAGTAGGTAATCTGTACTAACAGGGGCTAGTCTACGATTCCAATTATTTTGTTACCTTCAACGCCATCTGTTGTCTGTATAATGAATGTTATCAATTTTCGTTTTGGTGGGGTACCTTCTACAAAAGTGATGTATATAAAAACAAATGAGAAGGCTACAATCTAGCTGATAAATTAAGGCCCCCTATGGGATAGGGTATAAAGATCTCCATTCTAATTATTTGGTATATAAATCAACTTTTTTGGTGGTAGATTGCACCCAATGGAAGGTAATAAGTGAGATAGTTAATGCAATTTTCCATTTAATTCAAGTCGGTTGGGCTGCTTATAGTAAGAAATGCTTCTTCTTTAAATAAAATTTGTCGCCTACGTTATCGTACTCTTCCCGACTACTGCAATCTACTTAATATCTAAATTATATTATTATATCTATATATCCTTAGCCGGTGCTGTGGCAGCTGGTGGCAGCAATCGAGAGAGGGGGGAGGAGTGTCCTCTCACTAAGGCACTCACTCTCAGGCGGCAGCGGAGGAATTCCCTAGATGGAGTCAACGGTGGCGCCTACAGCCCCAGTTTGATCGAACTGGTAGTGAAATCCCTATATGAGCTGCTTCGACATATTTGAACACCAGGTCTATAGGGATTTACAATACTGAGCCAGGGTATTGGAAAAAAATTGGTGGCGGAGGAGCCCTCAATAGGTCAACGGCAGCGCTCATATCCCAAAATTGGCTACTGACATCGGTATTTTTTCCGGCCCGCTGTCCTAGGGTCAAAACAAGGGCCTGGCCCTCCAGGTTGGGGCTGGTGCTTTGGGTTAACTACCCATCTACGGAAAAAAGATTATGTTACGAAGCAACCAATAGCCTCGGAATAGACTGATATTATTGTTGACGACCGTGTTAAACGAAAAAAGGACAACGACGTTCGTATCTGCAGCTGGAATGTGAGAACATTAAACTGGAGAGGTGCAGGCGAACAACTAGCGGAAGCCCTAAACTGCTACAAAGCACATTACTGCCATCCAGGAAATACGATGGGATGGGCAGGGCAAAAAGAGGATGAAAAACTGTGACATCTACTATGGACCGTGTTATAGTGAGCAGAAACAGCGACTATTTGAATGCGGATTTGTAATAAGAGCCAGACTTAGGCAAGAAGTCTTATGTTTTCAAGACATTAGCGAACGCATTGTAACAATACGCATCAAGGCAAAATTCGCCAACATAAGCCTTATATGCGCTCATGTTCCGACGGAGAAAAAGATGATATAACTAAGGATTGCTTCTACGAGCTCCTCGATATAACCATTGAGTTTATACACATAGAGGAACCACCTCAACGAAATCAAAGTCGTAGGTAGGTGGCGCGTACTCTGTTGAATCGTGAGCAGGGTATTTGGCTTAGATAGAAGCTAAGAAAAACCACTCTCCATCCACAATCCACACCATTCTATACAATTCAACCCAATTGGTAGACAGGCAGCAGACAGTCCGTCTCCTTACGATTCCTTCCGAATGGTTTTTATACCCTATCCCATAGGGCGGTATATTAGTTTTGACATTAAGTTTGTAACATAGAGAAATAACTTCGATACATATACCTCAAAGTATATGGATCGATTCAGAATCGCTAGCTGAGTCGATTAAGCCATGTCTGTCTGTCCGTCCGTCCGTCCGTTCGTCCGTCCGTCCGTCCGTCTGTGTGTCACCGATTTTTGGTCCTTTAGTTTTGAGCTAGAGTGTTGAAATTTGGTATTTAGACTCTCTGGCCGACGAAGCAGAGCAAGTGTAAAAAATTTTGAAATCCGCCCACTGCTACGCCCACTTTTAGAAAAACGTAGTTTTAATCCAAACCGTAAGGAATTTTAAAAAAGTGTCTGAGCAGCATATTTAGACAATTCTAATATCTATATTTCGTCCATACAAAGTTTTTTGCCACGCCCACTTTTTGGGGGCGTTTTTAGTAAAAAACGCTTTTTGTCCAAATTTTAATACTTTCGAAAAAAATGTTGATGCAAATACTTCCGTAATGGTAATATAAACATTTTGTCAATAGATCATTTTCACCTACGCCCACATTTTGGGGGCGTGTTCTTACAAAAACCATTTGTATATCCCATCCCAAGGCATTAGCAATAGAAATACGTTGTTTTTTGTCGAACCACAAAAGATTTTGATAAACTGTCTGAGCAATATATTCTGCCCTAGCGAGGTTTCCGGCGGAGCGGAAAATTTTCCGCAACGGATACTTCGTCGGAGATTCCAATTCCATTCGAGGTATGTGTCACCGGAAAGAAATACTACACAAATGCGACGACGAAGCTCGTACTGTTGTGGGGTGCGGTTTTTATACCCTATCCCATAGGGGTATATTAGTTTTGATACATAGTTTGTAACATAGAGAAATAATTTAGCTACATATACCTCAAAGTATATGGATCGACTCAGAATCGATAGCTGAGTCGATTTAGCCACGACTGTCCGTCCGTCCGTCCATACGTCACCAGTTTTTGGGCCTTAAATTTTGAGCTATAAGGATGAAATTTGGTACACGTGCTCTTTGTTGCTCCCAGCAGAACAAGTGTAAAAATTTTTGAAATCCGCCCACTGCCACGCCCCCTTTTTAGAAAAACGTATTTTTTGGCCAAACCATAAGGAATTTTGAAAAACTTTCTGAACAACATATTTAGACAATCTGAATATCTGTATTTCGTTCATATAAAGTTTTTTGCCACACAAACGTTTTTCGGTCAAATTTTAAAATTTTCAAAAAAAACTTTTGATGCAGAATCATTAGTAATATAAATATGAACA
This sequence comes from Rhingia campestris, assembly GCA_932526625.1. Taxonomy (NCBI): domain Eukaryota; kingdom Metazoa; phylum Arthropoda; class Insecta; order Diptera; family Syrphidae; genus Rhingia; species Rhingia campestris. The sequence goes on from OW052184.1 coordinate 81,445,975, forward strand.
TTTCGTCAATAGACCATTTTAACCCACGCCCACTTTTTGGGGGCGTTTTTATATAAAAACCATTTTTATACCCTACCCCATAACATATGCAGGAGAAAACCTTTTCTTTTGTAGAACCGTAAAAGTTTTTTATAAGCAGTCTGAAGAATTTGTTGTAACCATGTCATTTTCTTTATTTTATCCACATCGTGTTTTTAGCCATGTCCACTTTTTGGGGATTTAAGTTTTACAGATTGGATGGGATAGGGTATTCAACGATCCGCACAGTGGATTGTAGCCTTCTCATATGTTTTCCTTTGAACTCGCCCTGGAAACACATATTCAAACGATTAGTACGAAAATTACTTAAATATATAATTTTATATAATTACTTACATTTTTCTATTACTCCACTTCACTTCGTAAACAAATTCCGCGAAGAATTTGTGTCGGAGGAAATCAGAAAAAGAATTGCACTTAGCTGTCAAAAATTGAACGAAAAATGCACCTAAACGCACTTCAACGCAATTCGCTGGGATGCGTTACAAAATGTCGGAGAAAAAGCTTTTCGTAAGAATACCTCGAAGCAAAAATCATCGGAATCGTACAAAGTCGGAGAATTTTCCGCTCCGACGGAATTCTCGCTAGGGCCGATTATGACAATGTCATTTTCTGTGTTTCATCGCCATAAGGCCTATATTTTGAGGATACTAATTTTAAGGATGGGATGGGATAGGGTATTCAACGATCCGCACAGCGGATTGTAGCGTCTCATATGTTTTTTTATACCCTATCCCATAGGGGTATATTAGTTTTGATACATAGTTTGTTACATAGAGAAATAATTTAGCTACATATACCTCAAAGTATATGGATCGACTTAGGATTGTCTAAATATGCTGCTCAGACACTTTTTTTTAAATTCCTTACGGTTTGGCCAAAAAATAAGTTTTCCTAAAAAGGGGGCGTGGCAGTGGGCGGATTTCAAAAATTTTTACACTTGTTCTGGTGGCACGGACGAGGTTCCTATATACCAAATTTCATTATCCTAGCTAAAAATTTAAGGCCCAAAAATCGGTGACGAACAGATAGACGGACGGACAGACAGACATGGCTTAATCGACTCAGCTAGCGATTCTGAATCGATCCATATACTTTGAGGTATATGTACATAAATTATTTCTCTATGTTACAAACTTAATGTCATAAACTAATATACCCCTATAGGATAGGGTATAAACATATGAGAAGGCTACAATCCGCTGTGCGGATCGTTTAATACCCTATCCCATCCCATCCTTAAAATTAATATCCCCAAAATATGATCTTTATGGTCATAAAGTATTGAAAATGACGTTGTTACAACATATTGTTCCGAAGGCTTATCAAATTCTTTTATGGTTCGAAAAAAACCAACATTTTTCTTTGCATATGCCTTGGGGTACGGCATACAAATGGTTTTTGTAAGAAAACGCCCCCAAAAAGTGGGCGTGTTTTAAAATTTATTGACCCCAAGGCATATGCAATAGAAAACCGTTGTTTTTTGTCGAACCATAACATAATTTGATAAACCTTCTGAACATTATGTTGTGACAACGTCATTTACAATACTTGATGCCCATAAAGTCCACATTTTGGGGATATTAATTTAAGGATGGGATAGGGTATTAAAAGATCCGCACAGCGGATTGTAGCCTTCATATATGTTTATACCCTATTCCATAGGGGTATATTAGTTTTGATACTTAGTTTGTAACATAGAGAAATAATTTTGCTATATATACCTCAAAGTATATGGATCGACTCAGAATCGCTAGCTGAGTCGAATTAGCCATGTCTGTCTGTCCGTCCGTTCGTCTGTCTGTTCGTCACCGATTTTTGGGCCTTAAATTTTGAGCTAGGGTAATGAAATTTGGTATATAGGATCCTCGTCCGTGCCACCAGAACAAGTTTAAAAATTTTTGAAATCCGCCCACTGCCACGCCCCCTTTTTAGGAAATCTTATTTTTTGGCCAAACCGTAAGGAATTTAAAAACATATGAGAAGGCTACAATCCGCTGTGCGGATCGTTGAATACCCTATCCCATCCTATCTGTAAAACTAAAATCCCCAAAAAGTGCACATGGCTAAAAACACGATGTGGATAAAATAAGGAAAATGACATGGTGACAACAAATTCTTCAGACTGCTTACAAAAAACTTTTACGGTTCTACAAAAGACAAGGTTTTCTCCTGCATATGTTATGGGGTAGTGTATAAAAATGGTTTTTATATAAAAACGCCCCCAAAAAGTGGGGGTGGGTTAAAATGGTCTATGGACGAAATGTTCATATTTATATTACTAATGATTCTGCATCAAAAGTTTTTTCGAAAATTTTAAAATTTGACCGAAAAACGTTTTTAATTAAAAACGCCCCCAAAAAGTGGGCGTGGCAAAAAACTTTGTATGAACGAAATACAGATATTCAGATTGTCTAAATATGTTGTTCAGAAAGTTTTTCAAAATTCCTTATGGTTTGGCCAAAAAATACGTTTTTCTAAAAAGGGGGCGTGGCAGTGGGCGGATTTCAAAAATTTTTACACTTGTTCTGCTGGGAGCAACAAAGAGTACGTGTACCAAATTTCATCTTTCTAGCTCAAAATTTAAGGCCCAAAAACTGGTGACATACGGACGGACGGACGGACGGACGGACAGACATGGCTAAATCGACTCAGCTATCGATTCTGAGTCGATCCATATACTTTGAGGTATATGTAGCTAAATTATTTCTCTATGTTACAAACTATGTATCAAAACTAATATACCCCTATGGGATAGGGTATAAAAAGTGTCTGAGCAGCATATTTAGACAATCCTAATATCTATATTTCGTTCATACAAAGTTTTTTGCCACGCCCACTTTTTGGGGGCGTTTTTAATAAAAAAACGTTTTTCGGTCAAATTTTAAAATTTTCGAAAAAACTTTTGATGCAGAATCATTAGTAGTATAAATATGAACATTTCGTCTATAGACTATTTCAACCGACGCCCACTTTTTGGGGGCGTTTTTATATAAAAACCATTTTTACACACTACCCCATAACATATGCAGGAGAAAACCTTGTCTTTTGTAGAACCGTCAAAGTTTTTTGTAAACAGTCTGAACAATTTGTTGTCACCATGTCATTTTCTTTATTTTATCCACATCGTGTTTTTAGCCATGTCCACTTTTTGGGGATTTTAGTTTTACAGATAGGATGGGATAGGGTATTCAACGATCCGCACAGTGGATTGTAGCCTTCTCATATGTTTATACCCTATCCCATAGGGGTATATTAGTTTTGATACTTAGTTTGTAACATAGAGAAATAATTTAGCTACATATACCTCAAAGTATATGGATCGACTCAGAATCGCTAGCTGAGTCGATTAAGCCATGTCTGTCTGTCCGTCCGTCCGTCCGTCCGTCCGTCTGTACGTCACCGATTTTTAGGCCTTAAATTTTGAGCTAGGATAATGAAATTTGGTATATAGGATCCTCGTCTCTGCCTACGGAACAAGTGTAAAAATTTTTGAAATCCGCCCACTGCCACGCCCCCTTTTAAGAAAAACTCAGTTTTTGACCAAACCGTAAGGAATTTTAAAAAAGTTTCTGAACAACATATTTAGACAATATTAATATCTATATTTCGTTCATATAAAGTTTTTTGCCACGCCCACTTTTTGGGGGCGTTTTCAATTAAAAACTGTTTTCGGTCAAATTTTAAATTTTTCGAAAAAAATTTTGATGCAGAATCATTAACATTATTAATATGAACATTTCGTCTTTATACCATTTTAACCCACGCCCACTTTTTGGGGGCGTTTTTATATTAAAACCATTTTTATACACTACCCCATAACATATGCAGGAGAAAACCTAGTCTTTTGTAGAACCGCAAAATTGTTTTGTAAGCAGTCTGAAGAACTTGTTGTCACTATATCATTTTTTCTATTTTATCCACATCGTGTTTTAAGCCATGCCCCCTTTTTTGGGGATTTTAGTTTTATGGATAGGATGGGATAGGGTATTCAACGATCCGCACAGCGGATTGTAGCCTTCTCATATGTTTTTTCTTCTTTTTGAAAAGCCGGTGTGCCTTTCTTCTTCTTTGCCTATAGAGCTCAATGGCAGCTTACGTCTTCACCTGCAGGGGTTCTTGCTGGTGGTCACGAGAAACCTAGCACATCAGTTGCGGCTGATCTAATGGTTTGTTTTAATTGTTCTTCGACCTTCGATGCTGATGGTATGGTGACAATCGAAAGGTTAAGGGATACGCGTTGCGCGAAGGTCTTGGCGGTCCCTTGCGATTGCAGTCTTTCGACTTTTAATTTTAATTCACAGTATTTCTGGTTTACTGTGCCGTGGTTGATATCCGAATTCTTACCTTGGCTGCAACACGGTAGTATTCCGAGTCGATGTTAGCCCCTCGGAATGTTCGGACATCCAAAAAACTGGATGCGTGCTCTTGTCTATCACAATGTGATCAATTTGGTTGACTGTTCGTTGATCTGGAGACCGCTATGTCCCCTTGTGGATATCGAGGTGAGGAAACCGTGTGCTGGCTATAGTGGCATTTCGTTCCGTAGCGCAGTCAATAAGCCTAAGTTCGTTACCAGACGTGTTGTCGTGTAGGCTATATTTTCCGGCAGTACTGCTAAAGATGTCTTCTCTTCCTACCTTTGCGTTTAAATATCCCAGCACGATTTTAACATCGTACTTCGGTGGTCGTTCATAGGTTTTGTCAAGGAGCTCGTTGAAGCAATAGTTAGTTATATCATCTTTCCACTCCGTCTGAGCGTGAGCGCATATATATCTTATGTTAGTGAATTTGGCCTCGATGCCGATTGTTACGATGCATTCTTGGAGTCATAAGACTTCTTGCCTGAGTCTGGCACTTATAACAAATCCGCATCGGAATAGTCGCTGTTTTTGCTCACTTTAACACGGTCCATAGTAGATGTCACAGTTGTTATACCCTATCATAAAGGGGTATATTAGTTTTGATACATAGTTTGTAACATAGAGAAATAATTTTGCTACATATACCTCAAAGTATATGCATTGACTCAGAATCGCTAGCTGAGTCGAATTAGCCATGTCTGTCTGTCCGTCCGTCTGTTCGTCACCGATTGTTGGGCCTTAAATTTTGAGCTAGAATAATGAAATTTGGTATATAGGATCCTTGTCCGTGCCACCAGAAGAAGTGTAAACATTTTTGAAATCCGCCTAGTGCCACGCCCCCTTTTTAGGAAAACGTATTTTTTTAGTGAATGGTAATATCTATATTTCGTCAACATAAAGTTTTTTGCCACGCCCACTTTTTGGGGCGTTTTTTATAAAAAATGTTTTCCGCTCAAATTTTAAAATTTTGGAAAAAAGTTTTGATGCACAATCGTTTACCATTTTAACCCACTTTTTAGGGGCGTTTTCTTACAAAAACCATTTGTATGCCCTACCCCAAGGCATATGCAATAGAAAAACGTTGTTTTTTGTCGAACCATAAAAGAATTTGAGAAACCTTCTGAACAATATTTTGTGACAACGTCATTTACAATACTTTAGCCCCATAAAGACCACATTTTGGGAAAATTATTTTAAGGATGGTGGTATAGACTATAGGGTATTAAACGATCAGCACAGCGGATTGTAACCTTCTCATATCTTTCAACCTCTTTTTGCCCGGCCCATATCATCGTATTTCCTGGATGGCAGTAATGTCTGCTTTGTAGCAGTTAAGGGCTTCCGCTAGTTGTTCGCCCGCACCTTTCATGTTTAATGTTTCACATTCCATTCCTTTCGGTTCATCGTCATCCGCCACCATATGTTCAAGGGGTCTGACTTACCCTTGATATTCCTAGATAACCTGTTGTTTGAATATGTCGAAGCAGGTTCGCCTGGGACAGTAGGACGGGTATTCATTCCGTGCCATTCTGAGCAAGCTGTTTATAGTATTTCTGTTTTTCGTCTTGTTATCAATACTCGCACTTATTATTATTACGTGGTGTAATATGAATATTCCGATTTGATTTTCCAACTAATAATTCACATTTACATGAAATTATTACTTAATACTCGAATGCTCCCAAATCTTGTCATTTGGTCGTCCGTATTTATTTTGTGAAGGAACTTTGTATAATTTTGCAGCACTTGTTCAAGCATGTTTTTCTTCCCAAAAGTCGTTCTGGATTTCGAGTACAAAATTCTTTGAAGTCATAAAGTAATTAACACACTTGATCAGAAAATATGTTTTAAACATATGCGACGGCTACAATCCGCTGTGTGGATCGTTGAATACCCTATTCCATCCCACCCTTAAAATAAATATCCCCAAAAAGTGGGCTTTATGGGCATTTAATATAGAAAATGACATATTCACAACACATTGTTCAAACAGTTTAATAGAATCTTTTGTTGTTCGACGAAAAACAACGTTTTTCTCCTGCATATACTATGGGGTAGGGTATACAAACGGTTTTAGTAGGAAAACGCCCTCAAAAGGTGGGCGTGGGTTGAAATGGTCTAAGGACGAAACTTTCATATTAATTTTATTAACATTTTTGCATGAAAAGTTTTTTCGAATATATGAAAATTTGACCATAAAGGGTTTTTTTTAATAAAAACCCTCACAAAAAGAGGACGTGGTAAAAAAAATTTATATTGACGAAATATAGATAGTAAGATTGTCTAAATATGCTCTTCTTACACTTTTTCAAAATTCTTAACCGTTTGACTAAAAAAGGTTTTTCTAAAAAGTGGGCGTGGCAGTAGGCGGATTTTGAAAATTTTAACACTTGTTCGAACAGCACGTATAAGGACCACATATACAAAATTTCATCATCCTAGCTAAAAAATTAAGGACGCACAGACAGACAGACATGGCTTAATCGAAACAGCTAGCGATTCTGAGTCGATCCATAACTTTGAGGTATATAAAGCTAAATTATTTCTCTATGTCACAAACTATGTATCAAAACTAATATACCCCAATGGGATAGGGTATAAAAATTGCACATTATTGTAAAATCAATGAGTTTATGTTTATATCCACAAATTGGATTCGCCTAGCTTTCTTTCTATATATCCTAATATAAACCCCTCCATAATATTGTTTAAAATTACCCAATATTTATAATGCGCAAGTCAGAACAACAATAAGCTTTTAATAGAATGGGAAATAGATATCTCTACACAAAATTACTCAACACGGGGAAAAAACTTGCCGAAGGTCCTTAAATATACTTTATCGAAGGAAGGAAGACAACAGTACTCACATTTTAAGAACAGTGACCAATGAAGGCTAAAAGTACTGTGACGCGTCTTCGGCAGTGCAGGATGTTTTCGTAATAGTTTGGAATAATTCCTTTCATAACTTCGCAACAAAAAGAATCACTGGAAAATTGTAGTGTTTTTAAAAATAATTTTGGTGTAATTTAAAATAAATATATGCAATTCTAAAAAAATGAATAATAAAAAAAAATAAAAAAATAAATATAAAATTGGTCACTCTATGTAGATGTAGTAAAAAAATTGTTATATTTCAAGGAAAGGTGTTCTGTCAAAAGCTCGGTGTGAATTTAATATATATTAATACAACGGTGATACATTTTCGATGTAAGGAATAAATATATAAAGTGAACGAAAAATGTTTGAGTGCGAGGAGTTAAATGCATTTACCGAATAATCAAAATGCGTAAAAAGTTTATTGTGGAACAAATATTTGCTGAAACGTTAATTTTTGTAATAATATCATCGATAGGATATCCATATAGCGGATTTCACACAAATGCTATGAATACGTCAAATGATTTTTTAACTTCATCCTCACCATCGTACACAACTATACCTTCAGCAAACCATTTAAGCGACACATCAAATTTGGATAAAATACAATTAAATGGTAAGATGAAATAAAATTTACTCAGTATTAGCCTGGATTACAGACTACGCTTATGACTAAATGGTTTGCTAATCTCTTGTTTAGTAATGTTTAATAAACTTTTATCTTTCAAATGAGTCAACTTTATTATTATTATTTTGTTATTATATTAATAATTTGTTTACGTTCGATATCGGTTCGCAAAGCGGCTTGTAGCCTTATAATTTGTTTATAGGGGTATATAAGTTTTGAAATATAGTTTTTAACATAGATAAATAATTTACATAGATATATCATAAAGCATATGGATCGACTCAGAATCTAATATGGATATCCATATCAGAGACGATTTAGCCATGATACATTTAAAGGAATTTTGAAAAAAACATATGAGAAGGCTACAATCCACTGTGCGGATCGTTGAATACCCTATCCCATCCTATCTGTAAAAATAAAATCCCCAAAAAGTGGACATGGCTAAAAACACGATGTGGATAAAATAAAGAAAATGACATGGTGACAACAAATTCTTCAGACTGCTTATAAAAAACTTTTACGGTTCTACAAAAGACAAGATTTTCTGCTGCATATGTTATGGGGTAGTGTATAAAAATGGTTTTTATATAAAAACGCCCCCAAAAAGTGGGCGTGGGTTAAAATGGTATATGGACGAAATGTTCATATTAATAATGTTAATGATTCTGCATCAAAATTTTTTTCGAAAAATTTAAAATTTGACCGAAAACAGTTTTTAATTTAAAACGCCCCCAAAAAGTGGGCGTGGCAAAAAACTTTATATGGACGAAATATAGATATTCATATTGTCTAAATATGTTGTTCAGAAACTTTTTTAAAATTAATTACGGTTTGGTTAAAAACTGAGTTTTTCTTAAAAGTGGGCGTGGCAGTGGGCGGATTTCAAAAATTTTTACACTTGTTCTGAAGGCAGAGACGAGGATCCTATATACCAAATTTCATTATCCTAGCTCAAAATTTAAGGCCTAAAAATCGGTGACGTACAGACGGACGGACGGACGGACAGACAGACATGGCTTAATCGACTCAGCTACCGATTCTGAGTCGATCCATATACTTTGAGGTATATGTAGCAAAATTATTTCTCTATGTTACAAACTAAGTATCAAAACTAATATACCCCTATGGGATAGGGTATAAAAATAACTTAAAAACATATGAGAGGCTACAATCCGCTATGCGGATCGTTGAATACCCTATCCCATCCCATCCTTTAAATTAATATCCTCAAAATATAGGCTTTATGGCGATGAAATACAGAAAATGACATTGTCACAATATATTGCTCAGACAGTTTCTCAAAATCTTTTGTGGTTCGACAAAAAACAACGTATTTCTATTGCTAATGCCTTGGGATGGGGTACACAAATGATTTTTGTAAGAAAACGCCCCCAAAATGTGGGCGTAGGTGAAAATGATCTATTGACAAAACGTTTATATTACCATTGCGGAAGTATTTGCATCAAAAATTTTTTCGAAAGTTTTAAAATTTGGACAAAAAGCGTTTTTTACTAAAAACGCCCCCAAAAAGTGGGCGTGGCAAAAAACTTTGTATGAACGAAATATAGATATTAGGATTGTCTAAATATCCTGCTCAGACACTTTTTTGAAATTCCTTACGGTTTGGCCAAAAAGTAAGTTTTTCTAAAAAGGGGGCGTGGCAGTGGGCGGATTTCAAAAATTTTTACACTTGTTCTGGTGACTCGCACAAGGATCCTATACACCAAATTTCATTATCCTAGCTCAAAATTTAAGGCCCAAAAATCGGTGACGAACAGACAGACGGACGGACGGACAGACAGACATGGCTAATTCGACTCAGCTAGCGATTCTGAGTCGATCCATATACTTTGAGGTATATGTAGCAAAATTATTTCTCTATGTTACAAACTATGTATCAAAACTAATATACCCCCCTATGGGATAGGGTATAAACATATGAGAGGCTACAATCCGCTATGCGGATCGTTGAATACCCTATCCCATCCCATCCTTTAAATTAATATCTTCAAAATATAGACCTTATGGCGATGAAATACAGAAAATGACATTGTCACAATATATTGCTCAGACAGTTTCTCAAAATCTTGTGTGGTTCGACAAAAAACAACGTATTTCTATTGCTAATGCCTTGGGATGGGGTATACAAATGATTTTTGTAAGAAAACGCCCCCAAAATGTGGGCGTAGGTGAAAATGATCTATAGACAAAATGTTTATATTACCATTGCGGAAGTATTTGCATCAAAAATTTTTTCGAAAGTTTTAAAATTTGGACGAAAAGCGTTTTTTGCTAAAAACGCCCCCAAAAAGTGGGCGTGGCAAAAAACTTTGTATGGACGAAATATAGATATTGGGATTGTCTAAATAACCTGCTCAGACACTTTTTCGAAATTCCTAACGGTTTGGCCAAAAAATAAGTTTTTCTAAAAAGGGGGCGTGGCAGTGGGCGGATTTCAAAAATTTTTACACTTGTTCTGGTGACTCGGACAAGGATCCTATATACCAAATTTCATTATCCTAGCTCAAAAGTTAAGGCCCAAAAATCGGTGACGAACAGACAGACGGACGGACGGACGGACGGACGGACAGACAGACATGGCTAATTCGACTCAGCTAGCGATTCTGAGTCGATCCATATACTTTGAGGTATATGTAGCAAAATTATTTCTCTATGTTACAAACTAAGTATCAAAACTAATATACCCCCCTATGGGATAGGGTATAAACATATGAGAAGGCTACAATCCACTGTGCGGATCGTTGAATACCCTATCCCATCCTATCTGTAAAACTAAAATTCCCAAAAAGTGGACATGGCTAAGCACACGATGTGGATAAAATAAAGAAAATGTCATGGTGACAACAAATTCATCAGACTGCTTATAAAAAACTATAACGGTTCTACAAAAGACAAGGTTTTCTCCTGCATATGTTATGGGGTAGTGTATAAAAATGGTTTTTATATAAAAACGCCCCCAAAAAGTGGGCGTGGGTTAAAATGGTCTATGGACGAAATGTTCATATTTATATTACTAATGATTCTGCATCAAAATTTTTTTTCGAAAATTTTAAAATTTGACCGAAAAACGTTTTTTATTAAAAACGCCCCCAAAAAGAGGGCGTGGCAAAAAACTTTATATGAACGAAATACAGCTATTCAGATTGTCTAAATATGTTGTTCAGAAAGTTTTTCAAAATTCCTTATGGTTTGGCCAAAAAATACGTTTTTCTAAAAAGGGGGCGTGGCAGTGGGCGGATTTCAAAAATTTTTACACTTGTTCTGCTGGGAGCAACAAAGAGCACGTGTACCAAATTTCATCCTTCTAGCTCAAAATTTAAGGCCCAAAAACTGGTGACGTACGTACGGACGGACGGACGGACGGACAGACATGGCTAAATCGACTCAGCTATCGATTCTGAGTCGATCCATATACTTTGAGGTATATGTAGCTAAATTATTTCTCTATGTTACAAACTATGTATCAAAACTAATATACCCCTATGGGATAGGGTATAATGACAATAATTCGATAATATTGCTATTTCGTTTATTGATCGTTTTAACTCATAGCGCGGCTCTGTGGTGCGATTGTTAGATACAACATTTTGTGCGGGGGTTTATAAAAACAAATAAACATTTTAACCGCATCAGTATTAAGGGATGCCTATTTTGACGATTGGATATGATACGGTATTAAAGAATTCTCACAACTGACTGTAGATTTCTTATAATTTCTTATATCTTTTTATACACTATCCTATAGCGGTATATCAGTTTTGATACATAGTTTGTAGCATAGAGAAATAATTTAGCTAGATATACCTTAAAGTATATTGATCGACTCAGATATAGCCACGTCTGCCTAGCTGAGCTGAGCCATGTCTGACTGTCTTTCCGCCCGTCTGTATGTCACCGATTTTTGGGCCTTTACATTTTAAGTTAAAATGATAAAATTTTGTAAATCTCTCTGCCTGACGAAGCAGAACTATTGGACATTTTTTTTTTAAATTTTAGGAAAACTTTAGATGAAAATATTTCGGTAATAGTACAATGAACAATTCTCCTATAGGTCATTTTAACCCACACCTACTTTGTGGGTGCGTTATTCTAGAAACCTTTTGTGAAACCTTTCCCATAACATATCAATTTTTGTTGAGTCATATAAGATTTAGATAAACCGTCTGAACCACATTCATTCAGTTGTTAACAACAACGCTCTTTTTTGGAATCGCATAGCGGATTGTAGCCTTCTCATATGTTTATTCAGGGTGTCGTACAGAATCTCCAAAAAAAAAATCCCCATTGATCAAAATCCCCAAAAATTTTCATCCACCTAGCTAATATCCCCATTGAGATAATGCACATTGATTAAATCCACACCTAAACAATATTTTTTGTCAAAATCCCCACGAAATCTCCAAATCCCCAGAGTCTGTGTACATATAAATTATGTGCATTTAGTTTTCAGAAAAACATATGTCTTTGTTAAATTATAATATATAACTGTTAAAAGTTAGGAACCCTTTTTATTGGATTGACAATTTTAAAAACTTTTTTTCATTTTTTTTGTTGTTGTTTCATTAAAGACTTTCAAAGAAATTTCATTTTGTTACCATTACTGTTATGTTATCTGTATATGAATATTTATTTTGTTAATGATTTCGAAAATGTATTTTTATTTTAATAAACGTTACAAGCATTATAATTTTGATTTTTTGGATTACATTTGCTGTAATACATAAACCTAATATCCGCGCGGGGCGATTTGATCGCATGATTCACTACTTGAATATATTTGTTTTGGGGATATTAGGTTTGTAGATTCTCTCATTGGGGATTTTGGGAGTTGGGGATTTTCGTTTGGGGATTTCGAGTTTGGGGATTTTCGTTTGGGGATTGTGTTTTGGGGCAAACGTTACCAACCCGTTTATTCACTGAGTATATTTTTGAATAAAAAGTTTTCCATTTTTATACCCTATCCCATAGGGGTATATTAGTTTTGATACTTAGTTTGTAACATAGAGAAATAATTTAGCTACATATACCTCAAAGTATATGGATCGACTCAGAATCGCTAGCTGAGTCGATTAAGCCATGTCTGTCTGTCCGTCCGTCCGTCCGTCCGTCCGTCCGTCCGTCTGTACGTCACCGATTATTAGGCCCTAAATTTTGAGCTAGGATAATGAAATTTGGTATATAGGATCCTCGTCTCTGCCTACAGAACAAGTGTAAAAATTTTTGAAATCCGCCCACTGCCACGCCCCCTTTTAAGAAAAACTCAGTTTTTGACCAAACCGTAAGGAATTTTAAAAAAGTTTCTGAACAACATATTTAGACAATATTAATATCTATATTTCGTCCATATAAAGTTTTTTGCCACGCCCACTTTTTGGGGGCGTTTTCGATTAAAATCTGTTTTCGGTCAAATTTTAAATTTTTCGAAAAAAATTTTGATGCAGAATCATTAACAATATTAATATGAACATTTCGTCTATATACCATTTTAACCCACGCCCACTTTTTGGGGGCGTTTTTATATAAAAACCATTTTTATACACTACCCCATAACATATGCAGGAGAAAACCTTGTCTTTTGTAGAACCGTAAAATTGTTTTGTAAGCAGTCTGAAGAATTTGTTGTCACTATATCATTTTTTCTATTTTATCCACATCGTTTTTTTAGCCATGCCCCCATTTTTGGGGATTTTAGTTTTATGGATAGGATGGGATAGGGTATTCAACGATCCGCACAGCGGACTGTAGCCTTCTCATATGTTTTATACCCTATCCCATAGGGAGGTATATTAGTTTTGATACATAGTTTGTAACATAGAGAAATAATTTTGCTACATATACCTCAAAGTATATGGATCGACTCAGAATCGCTAGCTGAGTCGAATTAGCCATGTCTGTCTTTCCGTCCGTCCGTGTGTCCGTCCGTCCGTCTGTCTGTTCGTCACCGATATTTGGGCCGTAAATTTTGAGCTAGGATAATGAAATTTGGTATATAGGATCCTTGTCCGAGTCACCAGAACAAGTGTAAAAATTTTTGAAATCCGCCCACTGCCACGCCCCCTTTTTAGAAAAACGTAATTTTTGGCAAAACCGTAAGGAATTTAAAAAAAGTGTCTGAACAGCATATTTAGAGAATTGTAATATCTATATTTCGTTCATATAATGTTTTTTGCCACGCCCACTTTTTGGGGGCGTTTTCAATAAAAAACTGTTTTCGGTCAAATTTTAAATTTTTCGAAAACATTTTTGATGCAGAATCATTAACATTATTAATATGAACCTTTCGTCTTTATACCATTTTAACCCACGCCCACTTTTTGGGGGCGTTTTTATATAAAAACCATTTTTATACACTACCCCATAACATATGAAGGAGAAAACCTAGTCTTTTGTAGAACGATAAAAGTGTTTTGTAAGCAGTCTGAAGATTTAGTTGTCACTATATCATTTTTTCTATTTTATCCACATCGTTTTTTTAGCCATGCCCAATTTTTTTTTGAGATTTTAGTTTTATGGATAGGATGGGATAGGGTATTCAACGATCCGCACAGCGGATTGTAGCCTTCTCATATGTTTATACCCTATCCCATAGGGGTATATTAGTTTTGATACTTAGTTTGTAACATAGAGAAATAATTTAGCTACATATACCTCAAAGTATATGGATCGACTCAGAATCGCTAGCTGAGTCGAATTAGCCATATCTGTCTGTCCGTCCGTCCGTCCGTCCGTGTGTCCGTGTGTCCGCGTGTCTGTTCGTCACCGATTTTTGGGCCTTAAATTTTGAGCTAGGATAATGAAATTTGGTATATAGGATCCTTGACCGAGTCACCAGAACAAGTGTAAACATTTTTAAAATCCGCCCACTGCCACGCCCCCTTTTAGAAAAAACGTAGTTTTAAGCCAAACCGTAAGGAATTTCAAAAAAAGGTGTTTGCAACATATTTAGACAATCCTAATATCTATATTTCGTCGAATCAAAGTTTTTTGCCACGCCCACTTTTTGGGGGCGTTTTTAGTAAATTTTGTCTATAGATCATTATACCCTATCCCATAGGGGTATATTAGTTTTGATACATAGTTTGTAACATAGAGAAATAATTTAGCTATATATACCTCAAAGTATATGGATCGACTCAGAATCGATAGCTGAGTCGATTAAGCCATGTCTGTCCGTCCGTCCGTCCGTCCGTCACCAGTTTTTGGGCCTTAAATTTTGAGCTAGAAGGATGAAATTTGGTACACGTGCTCTTTGTTGCTCCCAGCAGAACAAGTGTAAAAATTTTTGAAATCCGCCCACTGCCACGCCCCCTTTTTAGAAAAACGTATTTTTTGGCCAAACCATAAGGAATTTTGAAAAACTTTCTGAACAACAAATTTAGACAATCTGAATATCTGTATTTCGTTCATATAAAGTTTTTTGCCACGCCCACTTTTTGGGGGCGTTTTTAATAAAAAACGTTTTTCGGTCAAATTTTAAAATTTTCTAAAAAAATTTTGATGCAGAATCATTAGTAATATAAATATGAACATTTCGTCAATAGACCATTTTAACCCACGCCCACTTTTTGGAGGCGTTTTTATATAAAAACCATTTTTATACCCTACCCCATAACATATGCAGGAGAAAACCTTGTCTTTTGTAGAACCGTAAAAGTTTTTTATAAGCAGTCTGAAGAATTTGTTGTCACCATGTCATATTCTTAATTTTATCCACATCGTGTTTTTAGCCATGTCCACTTTTTGGGGATTTAAGTTTTACAGATAGGATGGGATAGGGTATTCAACGATCCGCACAGTGGATTGTAGCCTTTTCATATGTTTTTGTCTATAGATCATTTTTACCTACGCCCACATTTTGGGGGGGTTTTCTTACAAAAACCATTTGTATACCCCATCCCAAGGCATTAGCAATAGAAATACGTTGTTTTTTGTCGAACCACAAAAGATTTTGAGAAACTGTCTGAGCAATATATTGTGACAATGTCATTTTCTGTTTTTCATCGCCATAAGGCCTATATTTTGAGAATATTAATTTAAAATATGGGATGGGATAGGGTATTCAACGATCCGCATAGCGGATTGTAGCCTCTCATATGTTAAATTTTAAAAATTTCGAAAATTTTTTTGATGCAAATACTTCCGCAATGGTAATATAAACATTTTGTCCATAGATCATTTTCACCTACGCCCACATTTTGGGGGCGTTTTCTTACAAAAACCATTTGTATACCCAATCCCAAGGCATTAGCAATAGAAATACGTTGTTTTTTGTCGAACCACAAAAGATTTTGAGAAACTGTCTGAGCAATGTATTGTAACAATGTCATTTTCTGTATTTCATCGCCATAAGGCCTATATTTTGAGGATATTAATTTAAAGGATGGGATGGGATAGGGTATTCAACGATCCGCATAGCGGATTGTAGCCTCTCATATGTTTATACCCTATCCCATAGGGGTATATTAGTTTTGATACTTAGTTTGTAACATAGAGAAATAATTTTGCTACATATACCTCAAAGTATATGGATCGACTCAGAATCGCTAGCTGAGTCGATTTAGCCATTTGTGTCTGTCCATCCGTCCGTCCGTCCGTCCGTCTGTACGTCACCGATTTTTAGGCCTTAAATTTTGAGCTAGGATAATGAAATTTGGTATATAGGATCCTCGTCTCTGCCTACAGAACAAGTGTAAAAATTTTTGAAATCCGCCCACTGCCACGCAAGTAGGTGCAATGATGTTTTGGCTGCACCTGACCATATGTGGGCTTTGAACTCAAGTTTGGGGCGTATGTACGCTTTATATATTGATTCCCGATCAGAAGGGGTGAAGTATTTCTTACATCGATTGAGGAAACCTAGACATTTTGCTGCATTTTTTTGCAGCAAATTGCCCACATTTTGAGGATATTATTTTAAAGATGGGATGGGATAGGGTATTCAACGATCCGCACAGCGGATTGTAGCTCTCATATGTTTTAAGTCTGTTATTAATGTTTTCCAATTAAATAAGACCCAATATTTCAAGAGAAATTTTTAACGAAAATGTAATTTATTATTTAAGTTTTTTTCGGCACATTCTGAAGTCTTGAACTAAAGTTTGTAGATCACAGGAATGTGATCAGGGCTTGGTTTATATAATGAAATTGTTGGTGTTGTATAACATGAAATATTGGTAAAAAATAAGTAGAGCACAAGAGGACATTAGTAGGTTAAGAATGAAATAAAACAGAAACTGGTAACGTAACTGAAAGTCTAGAAAGCAAGCATACATTGAAACAATTTGATTTTCTTTTCGGTTTCTTAAATTAATTCTCACATTCTACTCTCTTTTAATAGGTAAAAAAGAATGTTAGATTGATTTTCTTACTAAGATAGCAACACCTCCACCTAGTCTACAAGTTCTATCATTCGGTAGCATTTTAAATTAGATGTGGATAAGTGGATGTGGATATTTGTATACCCTATACCATAGGGGGGTATATTAGTTTTGATACATAGTTTGTAACATAGAGACTCCGTCCGTCCGTCCGTTGGTCAACTGTTTTTGGGTCTTTAATTTTGAGCTAGAAAAACGAAATTTGGTACACGTGCTCTTTGTTGCTCCCAGCCATAACGAGTGTAAACATTTTTGAAATCCAAAACCTTTTGCAAAAACTTTTGTTGCACGATCATTGGATATGATGATATGAACATTTCGTCTTTACATCAATTTAACCCACGACCACTTTTTGGGAGCGTTTTCCTACAAAAAAAATGATACCCTACCCCAAGGCATATGCAATAGAAAAACCGTTATTTTTTGACAAACCATAAAAGATTTTGATAAACTGTCCGAACAACATCTTGTGACAACGTCATTTTCTATATTTAATAACCATCAAGCCCACAATTTGGTGATATTAATTTTAAGGATGGGATAGGGTATTCAACGATCCGCACAGCGGATTGTAATGATAAATATAAATATAATAATAAATGACGTTGTCACAACATAATGTTCAGAAGGTTTATCAAATTCTTTTATGGTTCTACAAAAAACAACGTTTTCTATTGCATATGCCTTGGGGTAGGGCATTCAAATGATTTTTGTAAGAAAATGTCCCCAAAAAGTGGGGGTGGGTTAAAATGGTCTATTGACGAAATGTTCACATTAATACTACCAATGATAGTGCATCAAAACTTTTTTCGAAAATTTTAAAATTTGACCGAAACATGTTTTTTATAAAAAACGCCCCTAAAAAGTGGGCGTGGCAAAAAACTTTATATTGACGAAATATAGATATTACCATTCTCTAAATATGCTGCTCAGACACTTTTTTGAAATTCATTACGGTTTGGCGAAAAAATACGTTTTCCTAAAAAGGGGGCGTGGCAGTAGGCGGATTTCAAAAATGTTTACAATTGTTTTGGTGACTCGGACAAGGATTATATATAACAAATTTCATTATCCTAGCTCAAAATTTAAGGCCCAAAAATCGGTGACGAACAGACAGACGGACGGACGGACGGACGGACGGACAGACAGACATGGCTAATTCGACTCAGCTAGCGATTCTGAGTCGATCCATATATAGCAAAATT
This sequence comes from Rhingia campestris, assembly GCA_932526625.1. Lineage (NCBI taxonomy): Eukaryota > Metazoa > Arthropoda > Insecta > Diptera > Syrphidae > Rhingia > Rhingia campestris. The sequence goes on from OW052184.1 coordinate 81,464,492, forward strand.
ATTTCTCTATGATACAAACTATGTATCAAAACTAATATACCCCTATGGGATAGGGTATAAATATATGAGTAGGCTACAATCCGCTGTGCGGATCGTTGAATACCCTATCCCATCCTATCCATAAAACTAAAATCCCCAAAAAAGGGGGCATGGCTAAAAACACGATGTGGATAAAATAGAAAAAATGATGTAGTGACAACAAATTCTTCAGACTGCTTACAAAACAATTTTACGGTTCTACAAAAGACAAGGTTTTCTCCTGCATATGTTATGGGGTAGTGTATAAAAATGGTTTTTATATAAAAACGCCCCCAAAAAGTGGGCGTGGGTTAAAATGGTATATAGACGAAATGTTCATATTAATAATGTTAATGATTCTGCATCAAAATTTTTTTCGAAAAATTTAAAATTTGACCGAAAACAGTTTTTAATTGAAAACGCCCCCAAAAAGTTTGCGTGGCAAAAACCTTTATATGGACGAAATATAGATATTAATATTGTCTAAATATGTTGTTCAGAAACTTTTTTAAAATTCCTTACGGTTTGGTCAAAAACTGAGTTTTTCTTAAAAGGGACGTGGCAGTGGGCGGATTTCAAACATTTTTACACTTGTTCTGTAGGCAGAGACGAGGATCCTATATACCAAATTTCATTATCCTAGCTCATAATTTAAGGCCTAAAAATCGGTGACGTACAGACGGACGGACGGACGGACAGACAGACAGACATGGCTTAATCGACTCAGCTAGCGATTCTGAGTCGATCCATATACTTTGAGGTATATGTAGCAAAATTATTTTTCTATGTTTCAAACTAAGTATCAAAACTAATATACCCCTACGGCATAGGGTATAAATATATGATAAGGTTACAATCCGCTGTGCGGATCGTTTAATGCCCTATCCCATCCCATCCTTAAAATTGATATCTCCAAAATATGGTCTTTATGGTCATAAAGGCTTGAAAATGACGTTGTTACAACATACTGTTCCGAAGGTTAATCAAATTCTTTTATGGTTCGACAAAAAACAACGTTTTTCTTTGCAATGCCTTGGGGTAGGGCATACGAATGGTTTTTGTAAGAAAACGCCCCCAAAAAGTGGGCGTGGGTTAAAATGGTCTATTGACAAAATGTTGGTATGAATACTGCCAATGATTGTGAATCAAAATTTTTTTCGAAAATTTGAAAATTTGACCAAAAAATATTTTTTATAAAAAACGCCCCCAAAAAGTGGGCGTGGCAAAAAACTTTATATTGACGAAATATAGATATTACGTTTCTCTAAAAATGCTCCTCAGACACCTTTTGAAAATTCCTTACGGTTATGCCAAAAAATACGTTTTCCTAAAAAGGGGGCGTGGCAGTGGGCGGATTTTAAAATTTTTTACACTTTTTCTGATGACTCGGACAAGGATCCTATATACCAAATTTCATTATCCTAGCTCAAAATTTAAGGCCCAAAAATCGTTGACGAACAGACAGACGGACACACGGACACGGACGGACGGACGGACGGACGGACAGACAGACATGGCTAATTCGACTCAGCTAGCGATTCTGAGTCGATCCATATACTTTGAGGTATATGTAGCTAAATATTTCTCTATGTTACAAACTAAGTATCAAAACTAATATACCCCTATATTTTGGGGATATCCTTTTAATTAACATCCTCAAAATATAGGCCTTATGGCGATGAAATACAGAAAATGACATTGTCACAATATATCGCTCAGACAGTTTCTCAAAATCTTTTGTGGTTCGACAAAAACCAACGTATTTCTATTGGTAATGCCTTGGGATGGGGTATACAAATAGTTTTTGTAAGAAAAGGCCCCCAAAATATGGGCGTAGGTGAAAATGATCTATTGGCAAAATGTTTATATTACCATTGCGGAAGTATTTGCATCAAAAATTTTTTCGAAAGTTTTAAAATTTGGACAAAAAACGTTTTTTACTAAAAACGCCCCTAAAAAGTGGGCGTGGCAAAAAACTTTGTATGGACGAAATATAGATATTAGGATTGTCTAAATATGTTGCTATCACACTTTTTTGAAATTCCTTACGGTTTGGCTTAAAACTACGTTTTTTCTAAAAGGGGGCGTGGCAGTGGGCGGATTTTAAAAAATTGTACACCTGTTCTGGTGACTCGGCCAAGGATCCTATATACCAAATTTCATTATCCTAGCTCAAAATTTAAGGCCCAAAAATCGGTGACGAACAGACAGACGGACGGACGGACAGACAGACATGGCTAATTCGACTCAGCTAGCGATTCTGAGTCGATCCATATACTTTGAGGTATATGTAACTAAATTATTTCTCTATGTTACAAACTAAGTATCAAAACTAATATACCCTTATGGGATAGGGTATAAACATTGTTAAATTGATTTTCAATTAAATTAAGTTGAAACAACTCATGGGCGTAAAGTGAATCGACAACAGCGATTTCACATGAGCTGGTAACATTTTGTGGAATAAGGGTTTTTGTTTCTTCATCCTTGCGCCAGTGAATATTATTTAAATTAAAATCGCCTGCAATACAGGGATGTTGATAAGATTTTAGAATTGAAAGAAGATGTTCTATATTCTCCATATGAAGTTTATAAACTGCTAAATTTGGTTTTGCGAATATAAAGGGTCCGCTATAAAAAAAACTACTGAATATTTTCTCAAATTTCTTTTTTTATTTGAAAGTACATTCCTTCCGGTAAAAATTGAAAAATAATTTCATTCAAATGGCTGCCTCGGCTAGCCATGCAGTAGCCTACACGATCGGTCCAATTTTTAAGCACATTATTGATTGTGTGCAGCTGTATTTCACCAATGGCTTCACGAATATTTTCCTTTAAAGCGTCAATTGTCTCTGGCTTGTAGACGTAGCACTTATCTTTTACGGCACCCCACAAATAATAGTCCAACGGTGTCAAATCGCAGCTCCGAGGTGGCCAAACGACATCAGCTCTGCGGCTGATAATGCGATCTTCAAAAACAGGGCGCAAAACATCGAGTGTAGCTTCGGCTGTGTGGCACGTAGCGCCGTCCTGTTGAAACCAAATGTTTCCAATATCCTCCTCATGGCGTTATACCAAGGTCTTCATGCAAAATTCGTCTCAATGATGTCTCCGAAATGTTAAATTGTTGAGAACGACGGTGAATTGATGTTGATGGCACTTCACGCACACTTTCTGCCACAGCTTCAATATTATCGGGTGTACGCACTGTTTTTGGCTTTTCACGCTTTGGTTTATCGATTAGGATGCCAGTTTCTTTCCCTTTTTTCACAAGATAACGAACATACGGAGCTGACGGTGCTTCTCTTCTTCCAAAATGCGTACGTACGCAATTTTCGCACACATTCTGCAACATTACCATGATTTTCAAAGTAATGTCGCAATATTTCCCAGCGTTGTTCAAGCGTTAACGCAACCATATTCGTTCAGCGGAAAGATAAAACTAATTATCTGTCAAATCAGACATGAGCTAAGTGTTACCATTCACGAAATAAGCAATAGTTGAAAAAAAAACGTTAGATGGCGGACCCGTTAGCTTAGGCAAAAACAAATTTCGTTATTCAGTCCAGGTCCACCGACTAAAACAGATATTTGTTCTACTTCTCTTGACACAAGATCATTTCTTACAGCTATTAAAACGCCACCTCCCCGCCGCATACCAGTTGCAGCGGATCTGTCCTTGCGAAACACAGTGTATTCTGATGTAAACAGTTCCATATCAAAAACATATGAGAGGCTACAATCCGCTGTGCGGATCGTTGAATACCCTATCCCATCCCATCCTTAAAATTAATATTATCAAAATATAGGCCTTATGGCGATGAAATACAGAAAATGACATTGTCACAATATATTGCTCAGACAGTTTCTCAAAATCTTGTGTGGTTCGACAAAAAACAACGTATTTCTGTTGCTAATGCCTTGGGATGGAGTATACAAATGGTTTTTGTAAGAAAACGCCCCCAAAATGTGGGCGTAGGTGAAAACGATCTATGGACAAAATGTTTATATTACCATTTCGGAAGTATTTGCATTAAAATTTTTTTCGAAAGTTTTAAAATTTGGACAAGAAGCGTTTTTTACTAAAAACGCCCCCAAAAAGTGGGCGTGGCAAAATACTTTGTATGAACGAAATATAGATATTAGGATTGTCTAAATATGCTACCCAGACACTTTTTTGAAATTCCTTACGGTTTGGCCAAAAAATAAGTTTTCCTAAAAAGGGGGCGTGGCAGTGGGCGGATTTCAAAAATTTTTACACTTGTTCTGGTGACTCGGCCAAGGATCCTAGCTACCAAATTTCATTATCCTAGCTCAAAATTTAAGGCCCAAAAATCGGTGACGAACAGACAGACGGACGCGACGGACGGACGGACGGACGGACGGACAGACAGACATGGCTAATTCGACTCAGCTAGCGATTCTGAGTCGATCCATATACTTTGAGGTATATGTAGCTAAATTATTTCTCTATGTTACAAACTAAGTATCAAAACTAATATACCCCTATGGGATAGGGTATAAACATATGAGAGGCTACAATCCGCTATGCGAATCGTTGAATACCCTATCCCTCCCATCCTTTAAATTAATATCCTCAAAATATAGGCCTTATGGCAATGAAATCGTCCATGTAGAAATAATCACTTATCATCGAGGGTGCTTCAGGAAACCCTTCGCGACCATCTACCCCCAATTGGTTTAAGCATCTTGTTGCCAGAAAAGATGCTGGACCTGTTCCATACGTGACGGTTGTCAACTGAAAGGTTCTTATAGCTTCGGTGGGTGCGGCCCTCCAAAGAATTCGCTGAAACGGTCTATCTTCCGGATGTATGAGGATTTGCCTATACATTTTAGCGATATCCGCGGTCAAAGCAATCGGATTCAAGGTAAACTGAAGTAGAATCGTCATCAGATCGTTTTGAAGAACAGGGCCTGTTAACAGCTGTGAGTTTAACGAACTTCCACCTGGTGGCTTACAAGAAGCATCAAATACTACCCTCAACCGAGTTGTCGAGGTATCCGGTTTTACAACCGCGTGATGTGGTAGATAATAAGTTACCTGTGATTCCTTATCCTCACCCGAATTAACTTCAACCATATGCCCTAAGTTCTCATACTCTTCCATAAAACTCTTGTACTGTCGATGAAGCTCTGGATCTTTTTCAAACCGCCTCTCCATTGACTTAAGTCTCTGTTCAGCCATACTCCTCGAATCACCCTTCAGTTCAGCAGCCTCCTTGAAAGGAAGTCTTACCACAAAGCGTCCTTGTTCATTCCTTCCGTAGTGAGTTTTCAAATGAGTCTCACATGGGTCGTCGTCAAGCAAGTAACGCATTGTGGGCTTAGGATCTTCCAATTCCCAAAACCGTTCCAACATTCCTTCTAAACTATTGGCAGCAAAAAAGGAGCATCGATTACCACCCACCGTTCCTCTATCATCACTAGTCAACACCCAGCCAAACTCTGTGTTTTGAGCAATTACCTGACCTTCCGTGTCGTATAATTTGCCATTTGTTAGAGCACGGAAGAATATGCTTGCCTTCAGCAAAATGTCAATGGGCCCTGGTACCCCAAATGAAGGATCTGCAAACTCAATCCTCTCCAAATGCGACGGAATCTTGTAAGAGACTACGCTCTGGGGAATCTGTTTAGTTATGCTCCTAAGTACAACTGCATATGAAGATATATTGAAACCTGTTAGTCGTGATTGAATATTCAACAATACCAATCCTCTAGCCTTCGATTCTGCATCACCCACAGCATCTATTGCCATCGAACATTTTTCGCGTTGTAGTCCAAGCAACTGTGCGCACGATTCACTAATCAAGGTCACTTGTGACCCTGAATCCAGTAGTACCCTGCATGGTTTGAATTCACCCCATCGATTCATTACCAAAACTAAAGCTGTAGGCAATAAGTTCCATTTTCTGCATGACTGATTCGTTGCATGAATTCTCGCTGAATAAGCAGCCTTGCTTGTACCTGCCTTTGATTCATCTTGACATTGATCCTCGTTATATGACATTGGTTCCTGCGCTAAGCAAGAAACATTTCTCGTACCGTCTTTTGCATCCATGTGAATTAACGTGTGATGACGAGCCTTGCATTTTCTACAAGAACCTGATTTGCAATTCTTTACTGCATGCCCTGTGTTAAGGCAATTATAGCATAGACTGTTTTTGGCAATAAAACTTCGTCGTCCATTAATGTCCAGTTTGCAAAATTGAGGGCAAGAAGCTAAAAAATGGGAATCCTTACACATGGAGCAAGATTGTGATATAGCCGTACAGGCAGTTAAGCGATTTGGTTTTCCCTTTGTATTTAAGTAACCCTTAGTTGTGGATACAGACTCCAATTCAAACTGACGACTTGATAAGAAGTCCAAAATATCCTTAAACTTGGGCTTATCACTAGTAGCTGATGATCGTGCCCATAGCTGCTTTGATTCTGGATCTAACTTGGATGCAACCACATAAATAAGCCAAGCATCCCAATGCTCAGTTGGTACATTCAAAGACTTTAGCGCAGATACCGAAACACTAGATGTATTGAAAAGATTTCTTATCGCCCCAGTCGTAGGTGGGCGACTTACATCGGGCTGTTCCATAATTGTCCTAAGATGTGCATCAATAATAATTTTGTCCTTATCATACATGTTGCAAAGATCCTTCCACGCCTGGTCATAATTAGCGTCTGAGATTTTTGTATGTTGGAGAACAAATTTGGCATCGTCTGTTAAAGACCGTTTTAAATATTGGAGTTTTTGCCCAGGTGATAAGCTGCTTGAATCATGAACCATCGCCTTGAACAAATCCTTAAAGGTGGGCCATTCCCTGTAATCGCCCCCAAAGGATTGCAAAGAAATTGGTGGTAATTTTGGATCAACACGACCACCCATTGACCTAGCTGAACCACCAACCTCGGAAAGGTTAGATAGCGCTGCCGCAATAGACGCTTGACTATCAGCTAATTGCCGAAGAGTTTCATCGTACTCATTGGAAGTACGAGGCATAGCTGTTTCATTGTACAATGCAGTTGATTCAGCCGCAGGAGCTACTCGAGACATTCTTTTTAAACATAACGCCTTTATATATTGAAATACTTCGATTCAAAATCTTCTCTAGCACTCGACTCAGTTTCTATTTCCTCTTCGGTTAAAAGCATTTCGATTTCTAATTGTACTTGTTCAAACGACTTTAGAATCTCCTCTAATTTTTCTAATTTGATTTGAGCATCAATCGCAGAAATATTTTGGTTGCTGTCTTCTAATATAACCCTATCCAGTCGTGTAAGACAACCTTTAATCACACCTCTCTTTTTTCGCAATAATTCCATTTTTATGTATATTGTATGTGAAAAAAAATGAAATAAGCTATGTATACAAATAGATGCTTTTACTCACTGCGATGTTTGTACACTGCGTGTACAAGCGAGTGTTTGGGTGTTTGCTCCACTGATTAAGTGTATTCGCTGCTGCACCGAGTTGTTGTTGAAGTTGTAAATCTTGTCGCCTTTGACGCTGTGCTTAAGCTGTACCACTTCACTACTCCAGTCGATTAACTGTCCGAATCGCAAAACTCTCTCGCTCTTGCCTTCCACTGTTGATTTCGCGAATGCGCCCACCGTCTCCAACCGTTGTAATTTAATCAGCCCTACTGCTGATATCAATCCCTGTGTTTTGTCGTCTATCATCTACCCTTTATGGAAACGATAATTCCAAATGATAAAGAATCCCACGATGCGTCAAGTTGAGGTTATTATATTTTATTTTTTGCTGATATCCTTAAATTCGATTTTAAAAGGATCCGACTTGAAGGACCAATAATGTACGCGCCTTGAATCTCTTCAGATTAAGGTTTTACCTTGGGATTTAATTGATTTTCGCGGATAAATTGACGACAAGAATAAAAACCCAACCTTCTCACTTGACGTTTACTTCTTAATGCTTTAATAGAAATTCATTTTACAAGAATGGCAAAAGTAATGAAGTTAGTTGCAATAAGTGCAATTCATATTGATGTTCTTAAATGATAGATGGCGTTAACAAAGGGGGCGTGGCAGTGGGCGGATTTCAAAAATTTTTACACTTGTTCTGGTGACTCGGACAAGGATCCTATATACCAAATTTCATTATCCTAGCTCAAAATTTAAGGCCCAAAAATTGGTGACGAACAGACAGACGGACGGACGGACACACGGACGGACGGACGGACGGACAGACAGACATGGCTAATTCGACTCAGCTAGCGATTCTGAGTCGATCCATATACTTTGAGGTATATGTAGCAAAATTATTTCTCTATGTTACAAACTATGTATCAAAACTAATATACCCCCCTATGGGATAGGGTATAAACATATGAGAAGGCTACAATCCGCTGTGCGGATCGTTGAAAACCCTATCCCATCCTATCCGTAAAACTAAAATCCTCAAAAAAGTGGGCATGGCTAAAAACACGATGTGGATAAAGTAGAAAAAATGATATAGTGACAACAAATTCTTCAGACTGCTTACAAAACACTTTTACGGTTCTACAAAAGACAAGGTTTTCTCCTGCATATGTTATTGGGTAGTGACTAAAAATGTTTTTATATAAAAACGCCCCCAAAAAGTGGGCGTGGGTTAAAATGGTATATAGACGAAATGTTCATATTAATAATTTTAATGATTCTGCATAAATTTTTTTTTCGAAAAATTTAAAATTTGACCGAAAAAAGTTTTTTATTGAAAACGCCCCCAAAAAGTGGGCGTGGCAAAAAACTTTATACAGACAAAATATAGATATTAAGATTGTCTAAATATGTTGTTCAGAAACTTTTTTAAAATTCCTTACGGTTTGGCTAAAAACTGAGCTTGTCTTAAAAGGGGGCGTGGCAGTGGGCGGATTTCAAAAATGTTTACACTTGTTCTGTAGGCAGAGACGAGGATCCTATATACCAAATTTCATTATCCTAGCTCAAAATTTAAGGCCTAAAAATCGGTGACGTACAGACGCCTTATGGCGATGAAATACAGAAAATGACATTGTCACAATATATTGCTCAGACAGTTTATCAAAATCTTTTGTGGTTCGACAAAAAACAACGGTTTTCTATTGCTAATGCCTTGGGATGGGGTATACAAATGGTTTTTGTAAGAAAACGCCCCCAAAATGTGGGCGTAGGTGAAAATGATCTATGGACAAAATGTTTATATTACCATTGCGGAAGTATTTGCATCAGAAATTTTTTCGAAAGTTTTAAAATTTGGACAAAAGGCGTTTTTTACTAAAAACGCCCCCAAAAAGTGGGCGTGGCAAAAAAACTTTCTATGAAAGAAATATAGATATTAGGATTGTCTAAATATGCTGCTCAGACACTTTTTTGAAATTCCTTACGGTTTGGCCAAAAAATAAGTTTTCCTAAAAAGGGGCGTGGCAGTGGGCGGATTTCGAAAATTTTTACACTTGTTCTGGTGGCACGGACGAGGATCCTATATACCAAATTTCATTATCCTAGCTCAAAATTTAAGGCCCAAAAATCGGTGACGAACAGACAGACGGACGGACGGACAGACAGACATGGCTAATTCGACTCAGCTAGCGATTCTGAGTCGATCCATATACTTTGAGGTTATGTAGCAAAATTATTTCTCTATGTTACAAACTAAGTACCAAAACTAATATACCCCCCTATGGGATAGGGTATAAAAACTGTTTTCGGTTAAATTTTTAATGCAGAATCATTAACATTAATAATATGAACATTTCGTCTATATACCATTTTAACCCACGCCCACTTTTTGGGTTCGTTTTTATATAAAAACATATGAGAGGCTACAATCCGCTATGCGGATCGTTGAATACCCTATCCCATCCCATCCTTTAAATTAATATTCTCAAAATATAAGCCTTATGGCGATGAAATACAGAAAATGACATTGTCACAATATATTGCTCAGACAGTTTCTCAAAATCTTTTGTGGTTCGACAGAAAACAACGTATTTCTATTGCTAATGCCTTGGGATGGGGTATACAAATGGTTTTTGTAAGAAAACGCCCCCAAAATGTGGGCGTTGGTGAAAATGATCTATGGACAAAATGTTTATATTACCATTGCGGAAGTATTTGCGTAAAAAAATTTTTCGAAAGTTTTAAAATTTGACCAAAAAGCGTTTTTTACTAAAAACGCCCCCAAAAAGTGGGCGTGGCAAAAAACTTTGTATGAACGAAATATAGATATTAGGATTGTCTAAATATGCTGCTCAGACACTTTTTTTAAATTCCTTACGGTTTGGCCATAGGGGTATATTAGTTTTGATACTTAGTTTGTAACATAGAGAAATAATTTTGCTACATATACCTCAAAGTATATGGATCGACTCAGAATCGCTAGCTGAGTCGAATTAGCCATGTCTGTCCGTCCGTCCGTCCGTCCGTCTGTCTGTTCGATCCTAATATCTATATTTCGTTCATACAAAGTTTTTTGCCAGGCCCACTTTTTGGGGGCGTTTTTAGTAAAAAACGCTTTTTGTCCAAATTTTAAAACTTTCGAAAAAAATTTTGTGCAAATACTTCCGCAATGGTAATATAAACATTTTGTCCATAGATCATTTTCACCTACGCCCACATTTTGGGGGCGTTTTCTTACAAAAACTATTTGTATACCCCATCCCAAGGCATTAGCAATAGAAATACGTTGTTTTTTGTCGAACCACAAAAGATTTTGACAATGTCATTTTCTGTATTTCATCGCCATAAGGCCTATATTTTGAGGATATTTATTTAAAGGATGGGATGGGATAGGGTATTCAACGATCCGCATAGCGGATTGTAGCCTCTCATATTTTTATACCCTATCCCATAGGGGTATATTAGTTTTGATACATATTTTGTAATATAGAGAAATAATTTAGCTACATATACCTCAAAGTATATGGATCGACTCAGAATCGATAGCTAAGTCGATTTAGCCATGTCTGTCCGTCCGTCCGTCCGTACGTCACCAGTTTTTGGGCCTTAAATTTTGAGCTAGAAGGATCAAATTTGGTACACGTGCTCTTTGTTGCTCCCAGCAGAACATGTGTAAAAATTTTTGAAATCCGCCCACTGCCACGCCCCCTTTTTAGAAAAACGTGTTTTTTGGCTAAACCATAACGAATTTTAAAAAAGTGTCTGAAAAACGTAGTTAGAGAATCGTAATATCTATATTTCGTTCATATAAAGTTTTTTGCCACGCCCACTTTTTGGGGGCGTTTTTAATAAAAAACGTTTTACGGTCAAATTTTAAAATTTTCGAAAAAAATTTTGATGCAGAATAGTTAGTTATATTAATATAAACATTTCGTCTATAGACTATTTTAGCCCACGCCCACTTTTTGAGGGCGTTTTCTTACAAAAACCGTTTGTATACCCTACCCCATCGCATATGCAGGAGGAAAACGATGTGTTTTGTCAAACAACAAAAGATTCTGATAAACTGTTTGAACAATGTGTTGTGACAATGTCATTTTCTATATTATAGGTTAATAAAGCCCACTTTTTGGAGATATTAATTTTAAGGATGGGATGGGATAGGATATTAAACGATCCGCACAGGGGATTGTACTCTTCTCATATGTTTATACCCTATCCCATAGGGGGGTATATTAGTTTTGACATTAAGTTTGTAACATAGAGAAATAATTTCGATACATATACCTCAAAGTATATGGATCGATTCAGAATCGCTAGCTGAGTCGATTAAGCCATGTCTGTCTGTCCGTCCGTCCGTCTGCCCGTCTGTGTGTCACCGATTTTTGGGCCTTAAATTTTGAGCTAGAGTGTTCAAATTTGGTTCTGGCCGACGAAGCAGAACAAGTGTAAAAATTTTTGAAATCCGCCCACTGCCACGCCCTCTTTTAGAAAAACGTAGTTTTAAGCCAAACCGTAAGGAATTTCAAAAAAGTGCCTGAGCAGCATATTTAGACAATCCTAATATCTATACTTCGTCGTACAAAGTTTTTTACCACGCCTACTTTTTAGGGGCGTTTTTAGTAAAATACGTTTTTTGTCCAAATTTTAAAACTTTCGAAAAACATATGAGAGGCTACAATCCGCTGTGCGGATCGTTGAATACCCTATCCCATCCCATCCTTAAAATTAATATTATCAAAATATAGGCCTTATGGCGATGAAATACAGAAAATGACATTGTCACAATATATTGCTCAGACAGTTTCTCAAAATCTTGTGTGGTTCGACAAAAAACAACGTATTTCTGTTGCTAATGCCTTGGGATGGAGTATAAAAATGGTTTTTTGTAAGAAAACGCCCCCAAAATGTGGGCGTAGGTGAAAACGATCTATAGACAAAATGTTTATATTACCATTTCGGAAGTATTTGCATTAAATTTTTTTTCGAAAGTTTTAAAATTTGGACAAGAAGCGTTTTTTACTAAAAACGCCCCCAAAAAGTGGGCGTGGCAAAATACTTTGTATGAACGAAATATAGATATTAGGATTGTCTAAATATGATACCCAGACACTTTTTTGAAATTCCTTACGGTTTGGCCAAAAAATAAGTTTTCCTAAAAAGGGGGCGTGGCAGTAGGCGGATTTCAAAAATTTTTACACTTGTTCTGGTGACTCGGCCAAGGATCCTATCTACCAAATTTCATTATCCTAGCTCAAAATTTAAGGCCCAAAAATCGGTGACGAACAGACAGACGGACGGACGGACGGACAGACAGACATGGCTAATTCGACTCAGCTAGCGATTCTGAGTCGATCCATATACTTTGAGGTATATGTAGCTAAATTATTTCTCTATGTTACAAACTAAGTATCAAAACTAATATACCCCTATGGGATAGGGTATAAACATATGAGAAGGCTACAATCCACTGTGCGGATCGTTGAATACCCTATCCCATCCTATCTGTAAAACTAAAATCCCCAAAAAGTGGACATGGCTAAAAACACGATGTGGATAAAATAAAGAAAATGACATGGTGACAACAAATTCTTCAGACTGCTTATAAAAAACTTTTACGGATCTACAAAAGACAAGGTTTTCTCCTGCATATGTAATGGGGTAGGGTATAAAAATGTTTTTTATATAAAAACATATGAGAAGGCTACAATCCACTGTGCGGATCGTTGAATACCCTATCCCATCCTATCTGTAAAAGTAAAATCCCCAAAAAGTGGACATGGCTAAAAACACGATGTGGATCAAATAAAGAAAATGACATGGTGACAACAAATTCTTCAGACTGCTTACAAAAAACTTTTACGGTTCTGCAAAAGACAAGGTTTTCTCCTGCATATGTTATGGGGTAGGGTATAAAAATGGTTTTTATATAAAAAAGTGGGCGTGGGTTAAAATGGTCTATTGACGAAATGTTCATATTTATATTACTAATGATTCTGCATCAAAAGTTTTTTAGAAAATTTGAAAATTTGACCGAAAAAACGTTTTTTATTAAAAACGCCCCCAAAAAGTGGGCGTGGCAAAAAACTTTATATAAACGAAATACAGATATTTACATTGTCTAAATATGTTGTTCAGAAAGTTTTTCAAAATTCCTTATGGTTTGGCCAAAAAACACGTTTTTCTAAAAAGGGGGCGTGGCAGTGGGCGTATTTCAAAAATTTTTACACTTGTTCAGCTGGGAGCAACAAAGAGCACGTGTACCAAATTTCATCCTTCTAGCTCAAAATTTAAGGCCCAAAAACTGGTGACGTACGGACGGACAGAAATGGCTAAATCGACTCAGCTATCATTCTGAGTCGATCCATATACTTTGAGGTATATGTAGCTAAATTATTTCTCTATGTTACAAACTATGTATCAAAACTAATATACCCCTATGGGATTGGGTATAAAAAGGTAAATCCACGGAAGGAGCACTTCTAAGTTTAACATCACAAATAAACATATGAGAAGGCTACAATCCGCTGTGCGGATCGTTGAATACCCTATCCCATCCTATCCATAAAACTAAAATCCCCAAAAAAGGGGGCATGGCTAAAAACACGATGTGGATAAAATAGAAAAAATGATATAGTGACAACAAGTTCTTCGGACTGCTTACAAAACAATTTTGCGGTTCTACAAAAGACAAGGTTTTCTCCTGCATATGTTATGGGGTAGTGTATAAAAATGGTTTTTATATAAAAACGCCCCCAAAAAGTGGGGGTGGGTTAAAATGGTCTATTGACGAAATGTTCATATTTATATTACTAATGATTCTGCATCAAAAGTTTTTTCGAAAATTTTAAAATTTGACCGAAAAACGTTTTTAATTAAAAACGCCCCCAAAAAGTGGGCGTGGCAAAAAACTTTGTATGAACGAAATACAGATATTCAGATTGTCTAAATATGTTGTTCAGAAAGTTTTTCAAAATTCCTTATGGTTTGGCCAAAAAATACGTTTTTCTAAAAAGGGGGCGTGGCAGTGGGCGGATTTCAAAAATTTTTACACTTGTTCTGCTGGGAGCAACAAGGAGTACGTGTACCAAATTTCATCTTTCTAGCTCAAAATTTAAGGCCCAAAAACTGGTGACGTACGGACGGACGGACGGACAGACATGGCTAAATCGACTCAGCTATCGATTCTGAGTCGATCCATATACTTTGAGGTATATGTAGCTAAATTATTTCTCTATGTTACAAACTATGTATCAAAACTAATAAACCCCACTATGGGATAGGGTATAAACATATGAGAAGGCTACAATCCGCTGTGCGGATCGTTGAATACCCTATCCCATCCTATCCATAAAACTAAAATCCCCAAAAAAGGGGGCATGGCTAAAAACACGATGTGGATAAAATAGAAAAAATGATATAGTGACAACAAGTTCTTCGGACTGCTTACAAAACAATTTTGCGGTTCTACAAAAGACAAGGTTTTCTCCTGCATATGTTATGGGGTAGTGTATAAAAATGGTTTTTATATAAAAACGCCCCCAAAAAGTGGGGGTGGGTTAAAATGGTCTATGGACGAAATGTTCATATTTATCTTACTAATGATTCTGCATCAAAAGTTTTTTCGAAAATTTTAAAATTTGACCGAAAAACGTTTTTAATTAAAAACGCCCCCAAAAAGTGGACGTGGCAAAAAACTTTGTATGAACGAAATACAGATATTCAGATTGTCTAAATATGTTGTTCAGAAAGTTTTTCAAAATTCCTTATGGTTTGGCCAAAAATACGTTTTTCTAAAAAGGGGGCGTGGCAGTAGGCGGATTTCAAAAATTTTTACACTTGTTCTGCTGGGAGCAACAAGGAGTACGTGTACCAAATTTCATCTTTCTAGCTCAAAATTAAAGGCCCAAAAACTGGTGACGTACGGACGGACGGACGGACGGACGGGCAGACATGGCTAAATCGACTCAGCTATCGATTCTGAGTCGATCCATATACTTTGAGGTATATGTAGCTAAATTATTTCTCTATGTTACAAACTATGTATCAAAACTAATATACCCCCCCTATGGGATAGGGTATAAAAACATATGAGAAGGCTACAATCCGCTGTGCGGATCGTTGAATACCCTATCCCATCCTATCTGTAAAACTAAAATCCCCAAAAAGTGCACATGGCTAAAAACACGATGTGGATAAAATAAGGAAAATGACATGGTGACAACAAATTCTTCAGACTGCTTACAAAAAACTTTTACGGTTCTACAAAAGACAAGGTTTTCTCCTGCATATGTTATGGGGTAGTGTATAAAAATGGTTTTTATATAAAAACGCCCCCAAAAAGTGGGGGTGGGTTAAAATGGTCTATGGACGAAATGTTCATATTTATATTACTAATGATTCTGCATCAAAAGTTTTTTCGAAAATTTTAAAATTTGACCGAAAAACGTTTTTAATTAAAAACGCCCCCAAAAAGTGGGCGTGGCAAAAAACTTTGTATAAACGAAATACAGATATTCAGATTGTCTAAATATGTTGTTCAGAAAGTTTTTCAAAATTCCTTATGGTTTGGCCAAAAAATACGTTTTTCTAAAAAGGGGGCGTGGCAGTGGGCGGATTTCAAAAATTTTTACACTTGTTCTGCTGGGAGCAACAAAGAGTACGTGTACCAAATTTCATCTTTCTAGCTCAAAATTTAAGGCCCAAAAACTGGTGACGTACGGACGGACGGACGGACGGACGGACGGACGGACGGACGGACGGACAGACATGGCTAAATCGACTCAGCTATCGATTCTGAGTCGATCCATATACTTTGAGGTATATGTAGCTAAATTATTTCTCTATGTTACAAACTATGTATCAAAACTAATATACCCCTATGGGATAGGGTATAAACATATGAGAAGGCTACAATCCACTGTGCGGATCGTTGAATACCCTATCCTATCCTATCCGTAAAACTAAAATCCCCAAAAAGTGGACATGGCTAAAAACACGATGTGGATCAAATAAAGAAAATGACATGGTGACAACAAATTGTTCAGACTGTTTACAAAAAACTTTGACGGTTCTACAAAAGACAAGGTTTTCTCCTGCATATGTTATGGGGTAGTGTATAAAAACGGTTTTTATATAAAAACGCCCCCAAAAAGTGGGCGTGGGTTGAAATAGTATATGGACGAAATGTTCATATTTATCCTACTAATGATTCTACATCAAAAGTTTTTTCGAAAAATTTAAAATTTGACCAAAAAAGTGGGCGTGGCAAAAAACTTTATATAAACGAAATACAGATATTCAGATTGTCTAAATATGTTGTTCAGAAAGTTTTTCAAAATTCCTTATGGTTTGGCCAAAAAATACGTTTTTCTAAAAAGGGGGCGTGGCAGTGGGCGGATTTCAAAAATTTTTACACTTGTTCTGCTGGGAGCAACAAAGATCACGTGCACCAAATTTCATCCTTCTAGCTCAAAATTTAAGGCCCAAAAACTTGTGACGTACGGACGGACGGACGGACGAACAGACATGGCTAAATCGACTCAGCTATCGATTCTGAGTCGATCAATATACTTTGAGGTATATGTAGCTAAATTATTTCTCTATGTTACAAACTAATATACCCCTATGGGATAGGGTATAAACATATGAGAAGGCTACAATCCCCTGTGCGGATCGTTTAAGGGTAGGTGTCCCATGCAAAAATAGGTTGGAGTTTTGCGCTAAATTGTGTAGCGCTCACAATTTTCCGAATATTTAAATAAAATAAACGGTGATCGATTGGAAATATGTTAAGCAAAGTACTTGTTTAGCATTTAAAAAACATTAAAATATCTTTGAGCCTCAAAACCGCCTGACATGTAGAAAAACCATACAAATAAGTTAGATGCTAATTGCGTTCCATTTTTATCTCTTTATATACATATTTTTTATTTTTTTTATATTTTTTTTCTACAGACAATAGATTTGCGCAGATAACACCGGTTGTTTTTTGTTGTGAATTTTAGTATTTATCCCGAAAAAAATGCACAAAACTATGAAAAATAAGGTAAATTTACAAAGTTTAACTAGATATAACTTCTAAAGTATAAAAGGTAACGAAGTCAAATTAGCTTTTTTACAAAGCTAATAGATATGTGCAGATACCGTTTTTTTTTTTTTTTTTTTTGTATTTTGTACAGTAATTTTTTGGTGACAAAATGGAAAAAAGGTGTTTTTTTTTAAACGTTTTGGGTTTTTTGGCTGGGAAATCGATAGTTATATTTCCTAATTTTTGGAAATAATTTTTTAACCAAGCGACAATATATAGGGCACAACGTACCGGTCTTAAAAACATGTTTTTTTTCTTCTAACATATTTAAATATGCAATTCAATATGACATTATTTGCAATGCCGCTGTGAAAAAAGGACAACCAAAATGATTCCGACATATTTTTTTAATTTTTTTTGGTATTTGTATTATTTAATTCAAAATACAAAATAGTTTTTTTCCACACGGTTTTTCAAATTTTGATGTTAGAAAAGTGGTCTATTTTACGTTTTTTACATAAAAAAAGATCGAATTCACGCACACAAAGAAGTTTGTTTCAAAATAATGTCACTAGGTGGTGAGTTGGTGACATTCTCTTTTCATTATTCTCTTCTGTAAATACAGGCACTAGGCAGGCGAGATTGTTATTATGTATGTATCTTTTGTTTACCTTTTCGGGTAGACTTGATGAAAGTTCGTGTGGACTTCACGTGGACATGGTACAGATCGTTACATTATTGAAATGTTTGCTATCGCTGCTGATGAATTGTTTTGTATGCGTATGTTTGCACGTGACAGAAAGGGTTGAGTGGGAAGTAAGTCAAAGTGTAGGTACTTGTGTGTATAATTTTGATAATTTTTGTGAATAGTAAAGTGTTGTTTACTGTGTTATTTTTTTTCATTTGTGACACAACTTAAAAAAAAAATTTAATTGTTTATGTTATTTTTTATATTGTATATACATATGTATATTATATGTATATTATATGTATATATATATAATGTCTGAACAACATTTTTACAGAATATCAATATCTATATTTCATACATATAAAGTTTTTTGACACGCCCACTTTTTGGGGGCGTTTTTAGTAAAAAAACGTTTTTCGGTAGGTACATTTTTTAAAATAACGGGTCTGCCATTGGTGAAATACAGCTGCACATAATCGATAATGTGCTTAAAAATTGGACCGATCGTGTAGGCTACTGCATGGCCAGCCGAGGCAGCCATTTGAATGAAATTATTTTCCATTATTAACCGGAAGGATTGTACTTTCAAATAAAAAAAGAAATTTGAGAAAATATTCAGTAGTTTTTTTATAGCATTTTCAAAAAAAAAAAAGTTATTTGGCGGACCCCTTATTTGAAAAAAACTTTTGATGCAGGATTATTGGTTATGATTATATAAACATTTCATACCCTACCCCATAGCATATGAAGGAGAAAAACGTTGTTTTTTGTCGAACAACAAAAGATTCTGATAAACTGTTTGAACTATGTCATTTTCTATATTATATTTATTAAATTTATTTGATTTTTTATTTACTAATTTAATTTTCCGAAACTTTACAATTTACATATTGATTGAAGGTATGTTGTAAAAAATCGTGTTTCGGAAGATCTTCCTTCAACGTCAACAACATTGACGAACGTTGAAGTTGAAAGTGATCACGTAAAACATCAGGGTCAGGAATTTGAAATTCCTATGGAGGTGGACATTACAGTGAAGGACAACTGTAGTTTTGTTCCGGAGGGCAGGCGTATAATTGATTTAAATACATTTCTCAATAGTTTAAAAAACATTTCGCTGCACGGAAAAACGTTTTCGTTTTTTTTTAAAATTCGACTCAAATAGTATTTGTTTGGTGAATTTGACACCTTGAACCTACAAAAATTAATTATAGCGGTTAAATTAACTTTCGTAAACTTCTTTTTTTATATAAGGTGCTTAGGTACCTTCATAACGAGCATTGATAGAAGATGGGGTGACAATTACCTAGATAAATATCTATCATTTTTTGTTATTTGATTTGAAAAATTTCATCCTACTATTGTTGCGACGAGAATCAGTAGCACTATTGTCTACCGTCCTATTATTTGAGTAATCGAATTTTCATCCAAACAAGTGTTTTCCTACATCTCATAAATTAAGAAAAAAGTTAACCTAGGTAAGGTTTACACATTTTTTTATAAGATATACAATGAAAACCTCAAAAACTGCTTTTACACCTCGCTGCGCGGCAGCCAGCAACAATTTTATCATTTTATCACCAAATCTTGAAGAAAATTACAACACAAAATATGTACACCAAACCAACCCTCAACTTGATTTTTTTCCTTCTCTTTCCATTTTTGTTTTCAAGTTATTTGCTTGGTGTCTGTATATTGCATATGTAGGTAGGTAGGTATATGTAATATTAGTCTGCGCTTGCTACTTTTTGTCTTTTCCTTCAGTTTTCGTTTGCGTTGAAGCAAAGAGCACATGAGTAAAATTAAAGAGAGCTTACCAACACATTCAAATGCATTTACATGAAATTTGAGTTGGTCGGTCTGGGACACCTACCCTTAATACCCTATCCCATCCCATCCTTAAAATTAATATCTCCAAAAAGTGGGCTTTATTAACCTATAATATAGAAAATGACATTGTCACAACACATTGTTCAAACAGTTTATCAGAATCTTTTGTTGTTTGACAAAACACATCGTTTTCCTCCTGCATATGCTATGGGGTAGGGTATACAAACGGTTTTTGTAAGAAAACGCCCTCAAAAAGTGGGCGTGGGCTAAAATAATCTCTAGACGAAATGTTTATATTAATATTACTAACTATTCTGCATCAAAATTTCTTTCGAAAATTTTAAAATTTGACCGTAAAACGTTTTATATTAAAAACGCCCCAAGTGGGCGTGGCAAAAAACTTTATATGAACGAAATATAGATATTACGATTCTCTAACTACGTTTATCAGACACTTTTTTTTAAAATTACTTATGGTTTAGCCAAAAAACACGTTTTTCTAAAAAGGGGGCGTGGCAGTGGTCGGATTTCAAAAATTTTTACACTTGTTCTGCTGGGAGCAACAAAGAGCACGTGTACCAAATTTGATCCTTCTAGCTCAAAATTTAAGGCCCAAAAACTGGTGACGTACGGACGGACGGACAGACAAGGCTAAATCGACTCAGGTATTGATTCTGAGTCGATCCATATACTTTGACGTATATGTAGCTAAATTATTTCTCTATGTTACAAACTATGTATCAAAACTAATATACCCCTATGGGATAGGGTATAAACATATGATAAGGTTAAAATCCGCTGTGCGGATCGTTTAATACCCTAACCCATCCCATCCTTAAAATTGATATCCCCAAAATATGGTCTTTATGGTCATTATACCCTATCCCATAGGGGTATATTATTTTTATACCCTATCCCATAGGGGGTATATTAGTTTTGATACTTAGTTTGTAACATAAAGAAATAATTTTGCTACATATACCTCAAAGTATATGGATCGACTCAGAATCGCTAGCTGAGTCGAATTAGCCATGTCTGTCTGTCCGTCCGTCCGTCCGTCTGTCTGTCTGTTCGTCAGCGGTTTTTGGGCCTTAAATTTTGAGCTAGGACAATGAAATTTGGTATATAGGATTCTCGTCCGTGCCACCAGAACAAGTGTAAAAATTTTTAAAATCCGCCCACTGCCACGCCCCCTTTTTAGGAAAACTTATTTTTTGGCCAAACCGTAAGGAATTTCAAAAAAGTGTCTGAGTAGCATATTTAGACAATCCTAATATCTATATTTCGTTCATACAAAGTTTTTTGCCACGCCCACTTTTTGGGGGCGTTTTTAGTAAAAAACGCTTTTTGTCCAAATTTTAAAACTTTCGAAAAACATATGAGAAGGCTACAATCCGCTGTGCGGATCGTTGAATACCCTATCCCATCCTATCCATAAAACTAAAATCCCCAAAAAAGGGGGCATGGCTAAAAACACGATGTGGATAAAATAGAAAAAATGATATAGTGACAACAAGTTCTTCGGACTGCTTACAAAACAATTTTGCGGTTCTACAAAAGACAAGGTTTTCTCCTGCATATGTTATGGGGTAGTGTATAAAAATGGTTTTTATATAAAAACGCCCCCAAAAAGTGGGGGTGGGTTAAAATGGTCTATGGACGAAATGTTCATATTTATATTACTAATGATTCTGCATCAAAAGTTTTTTCGAAAATTTTAAAATTTGACCGAAAAACGTTTTTAATTAAAAACGCCCCCAAAAAGTGGGCGTGGCAAAAAACTTTGTATGAACGAAATACAGATATTCAGATTGTCTAAATATGTTGTTCAGAAAGCTTTTCAAAATTCCTTATGGTTTGGCCAAAAAATACGTTTTTCTAAAAAGGGGGCGTGGCAGTGGGCGGATTTCAAAAATTTTTACACTTGTTCTGCTGGGAGCAACAAGGAGTACGTGTACCAAATTTCATCTTTCTAGCTCAAAATTTAAGGCCCAAAAACTGGTGACGTACGGACGGACGGACGGACAGACATGGCTAAATCGACTCAGCTATCGATTCTGAGTCGATCCATATACTTTGAGGTATATGTAGCTAAATTATTTCTCTATGTTATAAACTATGTATCAAAACTAATATACCCCCCTATGGGATAGGGTATAATGATATAGTGACAACAAGTTCTTCGGACTGCTTACAAAACAATTTTGCGGTTCTACAAAAGACAAGGTTTTCTCCTGCATATGTTATGGGGTAGTGTATAAAAATGGTTTTTATATAAAAACGCCCCCAAAAAGTGGGGGTGGGTTAAAATGGTCTATGGACGAAATGTTCATATTTATATTACTAATGATTCTGCATCAAAAGTTTTTTCGAAAATTTTAAAATTTGACCGAAAAACGTTTTTAATTAAAAACGCCCCCAAAAAGTGGGCGTGGCAAAAAACTTTGTATGAACGAAATATAGATATTCAGATTGTCTAAATATGTTGTTCAGAAAGTTTTTCAAAATTCCTTATGGTTTGGCCAAAAAATACGTTTTTCTAAAAAGGGGGCGTGGCAGTGGGCGGATTTCAAAAATTTTTACACTTGTTCTGCTAGGAGCAACAAGGAGTACGTGTACCAAATTTCATCTTTCTAGCTCAAAATTTAAGGCCCAAAAACTGGTGACGTACGGACGGACGGACGGACAGACATGGCTAAATCGACTCAGCTATCGATTCTGAGTCGATCCATATACTTTGAGGTATATGTAGCTAAATTATTTCTCTATGTTACAAACTATGTATCAAAACTAATATACCCCCCTATGGGATAGGGTATAAAAATGTTGATGATCCATGGATCATTTTCACCTACGCCCACATTTTGGGGGCGTTTTCTTACAAAAACCGTTTGTATACCCCATCCCAAGGCATTAGCAATAGAAATACGAACCACACAAGATTTTTAGAAACTGTCTGAGCAATATATTGTGACAATGTCATTTTCTGTATTTCATTGCCATAAGGCCTATATTTTGAGGATATTAATTTAAAGGATTGGATGGGATAGGGTATTCAACTATCCGCATAGCGGATTGTAGCCTCTCATATGTTTGATACATAGTTTGTAACATAGAGAAATAATTTAGCAACATATACCTCAAAGTATATGGATCGACTCATAATCGATAGCTGAGTCGATTTAGCCATGTCTGTCCGTCCGTACGTCACCAGTTTTTGGGCCTTAAATTTTGAGCTAGAAGGATGAAATTTGGTACACGTGCTCTTTCTTGCTCCCAGCAGAACAAGTGTAAAAATTTTTGAAATCCGCTTACTGCCACGCCCCCTTTTTAGAAAAACGTATTTTTTGGCCAAACCATAGGGAATTTTGAAATACTTTCTGAACAACATATTTAGACGATCTGAATATCTGTATTTCGTTCATATAAAGTTTTTTGCCAAACCCACTTTTTGGGGGCGTTTTTAATAAAAAACGTTTTTCGGTCAAATTTTAAAATTTTCGAAAAAACTTTTGATGCAGAATCATTAGTAATATAAATATTTTTTTTTTTTTTTTTTTTTTTTTTTTTTTTTTTTCCGTGGGCTGGTGGAAATCTTCATAGACACGATGAGCACGTGCCCAAAGTAGTGCGAGATTTTTACTCACTAAAACCACCACCCATTTGGTATTTCTATTGCAACTAAGTATTCGACTTATCCAGCAATTTGAACATTTCGTTCATAGACCATTTTAACCCATCCCCACTTTTTGGGGGCGTTTTTATATAAAAACCATTTTTATACACTACCCCATAACATATGCAGGAGAAAACCTTGTCTTTTGTAGAACCGTACAAGTTTTTTATAAGCAGTCTGAAGAATTTGTTGTCACCGTGTCATATTCTTTATTTTATCCACATCGTATTTTTAGCCATGTCCACTTTTTGGGAATTTTAGTTTTACAGATAGGATGGGATAGGGTATTCAACGATCCGCACAGTGGATTGTAGCCTTCTCATATGTTAAAGTATTGAAAATGACGTCGTTACAACATATTGTTCCGATGGTTTATCAAATTCTTTTATGGTTCGACAAAAAACAACGTTTTACTTTGCATATGCCTTGGGGTAGGGCATACAAATGGTTTTTGTAAGAAAACTCGCCCAAAAAGTGGGCGTGGGTTAAAATGGTCTTTAGACGAAATGTTGGTATTAAAACTGCCAATGATTGTGCATCAAAATTTTTTTCGATAATTTTAAAATTTGACCAAAAAACATTTTTTATAAAAAACGCCCCCAAAAAGTGGGCGTGGCAAAAAACTTTGTATTGGCGAAATATAGATATTACGATTTTCTAAAAATGCTTTTCAGACACTTTTTTAAAATTCTTTACGGTTTGGCCAAAAAATGCGTTTTCCTAAAAATGGGGCGTGGCAGTGGGCGGATTTCAAAACTTTTTACACTTGTTCTGGTGGCACGGAGAAGGATCCTATATACCAAATTTCATTATCCCAGCTCAAAATTTAAGGCCCAAAAATCGGTGACGAACAGACAGACGGACGGACAGACAGACATGGCTTAATCGACTCAGCTAGCGATTCTGAGTCGATCCATATACTTTGAGGTATATGTAGCTTAATTATTTCTCTATGTTACAAACTAAGTATAATATGTTACAAACTAAGTAGAATATAACGGGCTACTATGTGGTATAGAATCAATGTGCAATATGTATAGGATGGTAGCCATTCATCCCAGCTTCTTATCTCCTATCGTCATAAGGTAGTCATTTAAAACTCTATGGTTCCTTGTTTCTAATGATCCTAACGTAACGCTGATATGGAGTTGACACTAATTTTTCTATACCTAATTCTTTGCAAATGTTTTTTAGTAGTTCATTCGTAAATTCTGTTCCTTTGTCTGTTTTTAGTTTTTTGAATGAATTTCTCTACTATTGTTTTCGCAATACTGATAGCATCTTTCGTTTCTACTGGGAATGCCACCACAAATTTTGTTAGTTCACATTGTATTGTTAATATATATCTAAAACCTTTCAAAGGTCTCAAAGGGCCTACACTGTCTATTGAAATAGGTAGTTTCAAAAGAGGTACTTGGCGTGTCTGTTACGATGAAATTTTCTTTGGTATATCTTGTTATTTTGACCCTATTGCATGTTTCACAGTTGTTAATGAATGTTTTTATACCCTATCTAATAGGGGTATATTAGTTTTGATACTTAGTTTGTAACATAGAAAAATAATTTTGCTACATATACCTCAAAGTATATGGATCGACTCAGAATCGCTAGCTGAGTCAATTAAGCCATGTCTGTCTGTCCGTCCGTCCGTCCGTCCGTCTGTACGTCACCGATTTTTAGGCCTTAAATTTTGAGCTAGGATAATGAAATTTGGTATATAGGATCCTCGTCTCTGCCTACAGAACAAGTGTAAAAATTATTGAAATCCGCCCACTGCCACGCCCCCTTTTTAGGAAAACTTATTTTTTGGCTAAACCGTAATGAATTTCAAAAAAGTGTCTGAGCAGCATATTTAGACAATCCTAATATCTATATTTCATTCATACAAAGTTTTTTGCCACGCCCACTTTTTGGGGGCGTTTTTAGAAAAAAACGCTTTTTGTCCAAATTTTAAAACTTTCGAAAAAATTTTTGATGCAAATACTTCCGCAATGGTAATATAAACATTTTGTCCATAGATCATTTTCACCTACGCCCACATTTTGGGGGTGTTTTCTTACAAAAACCATTTGTATACCCCATCCCAAGGCATTAGCAATAGAAATACGTTGTTTTTTGTCGAACCGTAAAAGATTTTGAGAAACTGTCCGAGCAATATATTGTGACAATGCCATTTTCTGTATTTCATCGCCATAAGGCCTATATTTTGAGGATATTAATTTTAAGGATGGGATGGGATAGGGTTTTCAACGATCCGCATAGCGGATTGTAGCCTCTCATATGTTTACCATTCGATTCATATTTTTCCAAACATATTTCTGCTTTAGTTTGCTAATGCAAACGAGCTATGATGTTCTTCAATTAATCTGTGCTTTTCTTCATCATGTATGACCTTCCTTGGAGGTTCATACATTAATATATTTAAACATTCGTCAATGTTTTTGTATTCCTGCAGCTTATTAAATATCTCTTTAAATGTGTGAACGTTCATATTTATACCCTATCCCATAGGGGTATATTAGTTTTGATACTTAGTTTGTAACATAGAGAAATAATTTTGCTACATATACCTCAAAGTATATGGATCGACTCAGAATCGCTAGCTGAGTCGATTAAGCCATGTCTGTCTGTCCGTCCGTCCGTCCGTCTGTACGTCACCGATTTTTAGGCCTTAAATTTTGAGCTAGGATAATGAAATTTGGTATATAGGATCCTTGTCCGAGTCACCAGAACAAGTGTAAAAATTTTTGAAATCCGCCCACTGCCACGCCCCCTTTTTAGAATAACGTAATTTTTGGCAAAACCGTAAAGAATTTTAAAAAAGTGTCTGAACAGCATGTTTACAGAATCGTTATATCTATATTTCGTCAATACAAAGTTTTTTGCCACGCCCACTTTTTGGGGGCGTTTTCTATAAAAAAACTGTTTTCGGTCAAAATTTAAATTTTTCGAAAAAAATTTTGATGCAGAATCATTAACATTATTAATATAAACATTTCGTCTATATACAATTTTAACCCACACAAACTTTTTGGGGGCGTTTTTATATAAAAACCATTTTTATACATTACCCCATAACATAATATGCAGGAGAAAACCTTGTCTTTTGTAGAACCGTAAAAGTGTTTTGTAAGCAGTCTGAAGAACTTGTTGTCACTATATAATTTTTTCTATTTTATCCACATCGTGTTTTTAACCATGCCCACTTTTTTGGGGATTTTATTTTTTTGGATAGGATGGGATAGGGTATTCAACGATCCGCACAGCGGATTGTAGCTTTCTCATATGTTTATACCCTATCCCATAGGGGGGTATATTGTTTTGATACATAGTTTGAACATAGAGAAATAATTTAGCTACATATACCTCAAAGTATATGGATCGACTCAGAATCGATAGCTGAGTCGATTGAGCCATGTCTGTCCGTCCGTCCGTCCGTCCGTACGTCACCAGTTTTTGGGCCTTAAATTTTGAGCTAGAAAGATCAAATTTGGTACACGTGCTCTTTGTTGCTCCCAGCAGAACAAGTGTAAAAATTTTTGAAATCCGACCACTGCCACGCCCCCTTTTTAGAAAAACGTGTTTTTTGGCTAAACCATAAGTAATTTTAAAAAAAAAGTGTCTGAAAAACGTAGTTAGAGAATCGTAATATCTATATTTCGTCAATACAAAGTTTTTTTGCCACGCCCACTTTTTGGGGGCGTTTTTTATAAAAAATGTTTTTTGGTCAAATTTTAAAATTATCGAAAAAAATTTTGATGCACAATCATTGGCAGTTTTAATACCAACATTTCGTCTAAAGACCATTTTAACCCACGCCCACTTTTTGGGCGAGTTTTCTTACAAAAACCATTTGTATGCCCTACCCCAAGGCATATGCAAAGTAAAACGTTGTTTTTTGTCGAACCATAAAAGAATTTGATAAACCATCGGGACAATATGTTGTAACGACGTCATTTTCAATACTTTAACATATGAGAAGGCTACAATCCACTGTGCGGATCGTTGAATACCCTATCCTATCCTATCCGTAAAACTAAAATCCCCAAAAAGTGGACATGGCTAAAAACACGATGTGGATCAAATAAAGAAAATGACATGGTGACAACAAATTGTTCAGACTGTTTACAAAAAACTTTGACGGTTCTACAAAAGACAAGGTTTTCTCCTGCATATGTTATGGGGTAGTGTATAAAAACGGTTTTTATATAAAAACGCCCCCAAAAAGTGGGCGTGGGTTGAAATAGTATATGGACGAAATGTTCATATTTATCCTACTAATGATTCTACATCAAAAGTTTTTTTCGAAAAATTTAAAATTTGACCAAAAAAGTGGGCGTGGCAAAAAACTTTATATAAACGAAATACAGATATTCAGATTGTCTAAATATGTTGTTCAGAAAGTTTTTCAAAATTCCTTATGGTTTGGCCAAAAAATACGTTTTTCTAAAAAGGGGGCGTGGCAGTGGGCGGATTTTAAAAATTTTTACACTTGTTCTGCTGGGAGCAACAAAGATCACGTGCACCAAATTTCATCCTTCTAGCTCAAAATTTAAGGCCCAAAAACTTGTGACGTACGGACGGACGGACGGACGAACAGACATGGCTAAATCGACTCAGCTATCGATTCTGAGTCGATCAATATACTTTGAGGTATATGTAGCTAAATTATTTCTCTATGTTACAAACTATGTATCAAAACTAATATACCCCTATGGGATAGGGTATAAACATATGAGAAGGCTACAATCCCCTGTGCGGATCGTTTAATACCCTATCCCATCCCATCCTTAAAATTAATATCTCCAAAAAGCGGGCTTTATTAACCTATAATATAGAAAATGACATTGTCACAACACATTGTTCAAACAGTTTATCAGAATCTTTTGTTGTTTGACAAAACACATCGTTTTCCTCCTGCATATGCTATGGGGTAGGGTATACAAACGGTTTTTGTAAGAAAACGCCCTCAAAAAGTGGGCGTGGGCTAAAATAATCTCTAGACGAAATGTTTATATTAATATTACTAACTATTCTGCATCAAAATTTCTTTCGAAAATTTTAAAATTTGACCGTAAAACGTTTTATATTAAAAACGCCCCAAGTGGGCGTGGCAAAAAACTTTATATGAACGAAATATAGATATTACGATTCTCTAACTACGTTTTTCAGACACTTTTTTTTAAAATTACTTATGGTTTAGCCAAAAAACACGTTTTTCTAAAAAGGGGGCGTGGCAGTGGTCGGATTTCAAAAATTTTTACACTTGTTCTGCTGGGAGCAACAAAGAGCACGTGTACCAAATTTGATCCTTCTAGCTCAAAATTTAAGGCCCAAAAACTGGTGACGTACGGACGGACGGACAGACAAGGCTAAATCGACTCAGGTATTGATTCTGAGTCGATCCATATACTTTGACGTATATGTAGCTAAATTATTTCTCTATGTTACAAACTATGTATCAAAACTAATATACCCCTATGGGATAGGGTATAAACATATGATAAGGTTAAAATCCGCTGTGCGGATCGTTTAATACCCTATCCCATCCCATCCTTAAAATTGATATCCCCAAAATATGGTCTTTATGGTCATTATACCCTATCCCATAGGGGTATATTATTTTTATACCCTATCCCATAGGGGGTATATTAGTTTTGATACTTAGTTTGTAACATAAAGAAATAATTTTGCTACATATACCTCAAAGTATATGGATCGACTCAGAATCGCTAGCTGAGTCGAATAAGCCATGTCTGTCTGTTCGTCAGCGGTTTTTGGGCTTTAAATTTTGAGGCAGGATAATGAAATTTGGTGTATAGGATCCTCGTCCGTGCCACCAGAACAAGTGTAAAAAATTTTGAAATCTGCCCACTGCCACGCCCCCTTTTTAGAAAATCTTATTTTTTGGCCAAACCGTAAGGAATTTCAAAAAAGTGTCTGAGCAGCAGATTTAGACAATCCTAATATCTATATTTCGTTCATACAAAGTTTTTTGCCACGCTCACTTTTTGGGGGCGTTTTTAGTAAAAAACGCTTTGTGTCCAAATTTTAAAACTTTCGAAAAAATGTTTGATGCAAATACTTCCGCAATGGTAATATAAACATTTTGTCCATAGATCATTTTCACTTACGCCCACATTTTGGGGGCGTTTTCTTACAAAAACCATTTGTATACCCCATCCCAAGGCATTAGCAATAGAAATACGTTGTTTTTTGTCGAACCACAAAAGATTTTGAGAAACTGTCTGAGCAATATATTGTGACAATGTCATTTTCTGTATTTCATCGCCACAAGGCCTATATTTTGAGGATATTTATTTAAAGGATGGGATGGGATAGGGTATTCAACGATCCGCATAGCGGATTGTAGCCTCTCATATGTTTTTGACATTAAGTTTGTAACATGCCACGCCCCTTGTAGAAAAACGTCGTTTTAAGCCAAAGCGTAAGGAATTTCAAAAAAGTGTCTGAGCGGCATATTAAGACAATCCTGATATCTATATTTCGTCCATACAAAGTTTTTTGCCACGCCCACTTTTTGGGGGCGTGTTTAGTAAAAAAAAACGCTTTTTGTCCAAATTTTAAAACTTTCGAAAAAATTTTTGATGCAAATACTTCCGCAATGGTAATATAAACATTTTGTCCATAGATCATTTTCACCTACGCCTACAATCTGGGGGCGTTTTCTTACAAAAACCATTTGTATACCACATCCCAAGGCATTAGCAATAGAAATACATTGTTTTTTGTCGAACAACAAAAGATTTTGATAAACTGTCTGAGCAATATATTGTGACAATGTCATTGTTTGTATTTCATCGCCATAAGACCTTTATTTTGAGGATATTAATTTCAAGGATGGGATGGGATAGGGTATTCAACGATCCGTACAGCGGATTGTATAGCCTCTCATATGTTTCTTTATTTCTTTTCATCGCTCTTGTTACTACATCTATATTGTGTTTCGGTATCATTTCTTATAGTTTCTCTGAGGTAATCTGTATTCTCGAGAGTGCATTCGCATTTGTATTCATTTTTCCTTGTTTGAATACTATTTCATAGTCATAGTCCATCAAGTCTACTCGTATTCTTGTTAATTTTGATAAAGGTTTTTTGTGTGTAAATAGGCTTACTAGTGGTCTGTGGTCTGTGTACACTATAAATTTTCTTCCAAATAGGTATGGTCCCAATGAATTGCTAGTAGCTCTCTTTCTATTATTGGCTTATTTAGCTCATGTTTGCTTGCATATGCTATCGGTCTATCCTCCCCGATTTCTCCTTGCGATAGAACAGCTCCTAATGCAAAGTTGGATATATCGGTTGTTAGAATGAAAGGTTTCGAGAAGTCTGGATAACTTAACACTGGTGGTGATATTAGTTTTTGCTTCAGTGTTTTAAATGCTACTGCATAATCCTCAGTCCAATTGAATAGTTGTTTCTTCTTCAGTAATTGGTTTAGGGGTCTTGCTATGTATGCAAAGTCTTGAATAAAGCGTCTTTATTAGTTGCAAAAGGCTTCAAATTGTCTTACATCATCAGCATTCTTTGGTTCTGGATAGCTCTTAATCAATTCATATTTTTCTGGATCAGTGCAGACTCCATCTGCTGTTATTAAATGTCCAAGATATACGACTTCTGGTTTCAGGAAGTTACATTTTCTGACATACCCTGTTTTGGTTTACTTCTGTTGCTAAATTATTTTTGCATACAGAAATATCCGCGCCCGTATCCACAAGAAAGGTAATATTCCTCTTTGTTTATTTATTGCTAAGCTAACAAAATTTGTGAAGTTATTCCCTCTATATAAGTTCAAAATATTCTTCTGAAACTTGCACTTTTTCTTTTCATTTTTTTTTGCTATCGGGTCCCTGTATTTGGATTTTTCTTTAGATTATTTAATATTGGTTTAAAATGTTCCATTCTATATATAACATTTACTTATTTGATATACAAGGCGTATTTTTTTTTCTCTTCACTCCAAATCTATATAGGCTTAGCAAACAATTTACGTGTAAAATACAACAACACCTTAGCCTATATAGATTTCGCGAAACCTGGATAATTATCCAGTCTTACGCCCTTAGCCTTAAGCATAGTACGCTGCTCGAGCGAAACTAAATTTAATCTGCTCTCCATTATTTCTCTCCAAACACTAACTAAAATCCTGGCTAAATTTTGGCATAGAGTGCTTTGTGGATAAGTTTCACAACAAACAGCTGTTCTTTGAAAAATGAATTTCTTCAAAAATTTCAGCAACTCAAAAGCACAACAGAAAAAAACATATGAGAAGGCTACAATCCGCTGTGCGGATCGTTGAATACCCTATCCCATCCTATCCATAAAACTAAAATCCCCAAAAAAGTGGGCATGGCTAAAAACACGATGTGGATAAAATAGAAAAAATGATATAGTGACAACAAATTCTTCAGACTGCTTACAAAACAGTTTTACGGTTCTACAAAAGACAAGGTTTTCTCCTGCATATGTTATGGGGTTGGGTATAAAAATGGTTTTTATATAAAAACGCCCCCAAAAAGTGGGCGTGGGTTAAAATGGTATATAGACGAAATGTTTATATTAATAATGTTAATGATTCTGCATCAAAATTTTTTTCGAAAAATTTAAAATTTGACCGAAAACAGTTTTTTATTGAAAACGCCCCCAAAAAGTGGGCGTGGCAAAAAACTTTGTATGAACGAAATATAGATATTAGGATTGTCTAAATATGCTACTCAGACACTTTTTTGAAATTCCTTACGGTTTAGTCAAAAAATAAGTTTTCCTAAAAAGGGGGCGTGGCAGTGGGCGGATTTCAAAAATTTTTACATTTGTTCTTGTGGCACGGACGATGACCCTATATACCAAATTTCATTATCCTAGCGCAAAATTTAAGGCCCAAAAACCGCTGACGAACAGACAGACATGGCTTATTCGACTCAGCTAGCGATTCTGAGTCGATCCATATACTTTGAGGTATATGTAGCAAAATTATTTCTCTATGTTACAAACTATGTATCAAAACTAATATACCCCTATGGGATAGGGTATAAACATATGAGAAAGCTACAATCCGCTGTACGGATGGTTGAATACCCTATCCCATCCAATCTATAAAATAATATCCTCAAAATATAGGCCTTATGGCGATTAAATACAGAAAATGACATTGTCACAATATATTGCTCAGACAGTTTATCAAAATCTTTTGTGGTTCGACAAAAAAACAACGTATTTCTATTGCTAATGCCTTGGGATGGGCTATACAAATGGTTTTTGTAAGAAAACGCCCCCAAAATGTGGGCGTAGGTGAAAATGATCTGTTAACAAAATGTTTATATTACTATTGCGGAAGTATTTGCATCAAAATTTTTATACCCTATCCCATAGGGGTATATTAGTTTTGATACTTAGTTTGTAACATAGAGAAATAATTTAGCTACATATACCTCAAAGTATATGGATCGACTCAGAATCGCTAGCTGAGTCGAATTAGCCATGTCTGTCTGTCCGTCCGTCCGTCTGTCTGTTCGTCACCGATTTTTGGGCCTTAAATTTTGAGCTAGGATAATGAAATTTGGTAGATAGGATCCTTGGCCGAGTCACCAGAACAAGTGTAAAAATTTTTGAAATCCGCCCACTGCCACGCCCCCTTTTTAGGAAAACTTATTTTTTGGCCAAACCGTAAGGAATTTCAAAAAAGTGTCTGGGAAGCATATTTAGACAATCCTAATATCTATATTTCGTTCATACAAAGTATTTTGCCACGCCCACTTTTTGGGGGCGTTTTTAGTAAAAAACGCTTCTTGTCCAAATTTTAAAACTTTCGAAAAAAATGTTAATGCAAATACTTCCGAAATGGTAATATAAACATTTTGTCCATAGATCGTTTTCACCTACGCCCACATTTTGGGGGCGTTTTCTTACAAAAACCATTTGTATACTCCATCCCAAGGCATTAGCAACAGAAATACGTTGTTTTTTGTCGAACCACACAAGATTTTGAGAAACTGTCTGAGCAATATATTGTGACAATGTCATTTTCTGTATTTCATCGCCATAAGGCCTATATTTTGATAATATTAATTTTAAGGATGGGATGGGATAGGGTATTCAACGATCCGCACAGCGGATTGTAGCCTCTCATATGTTTTTCGAATGTTTTAAAATTTGGACAAAAAACGTATTTTACTAAAAACGCCCCTAAAAAGTAGGCGTGGCAAAAAACTTTGTACGACGAAGTATAGATATTAGGATTGTCTAAATATGCTGCTCAGGCACTTTTTTGAAATTCCTTACGGTTTGGCTTAAAACTACGTTTTTCTAAAAGAGGGCGTGGCAGTAGCGGATTTCAAAAATTTTTACACTTGTTCTGCTTCGTCGGCCAGAGAGTCTATATACCAAATTTGAACACTCTAGCTCAAAATTTAAGGCCCAAAAATCGGTGACACACAGACGAGCAGACGGACGGACGGACAGACAGACATGGCTTAATCGACTCAGCTAGCGATTCTGAATCGATCCATATACTTTGAGGTATATGTATCGAAATTATTTCTCTATGTTACAAACTTAATGTCAAAACTAATATACCCCCCTATGGGATAGGGTATAAAAAACAAATGAGAGGCTACAATCCGCTGTGCGGATCGTTTAATACCCTATCCCATCCCATCCTTAAAATTAATATCTCCAAAAAGTGGGCTTTATTAACCTATAATATAGAAAATGACATTGTCACAACA
Source organism: Rhingia campestris (assembly GCA_932526625.1). Classification (NCBI taxonomy): domain Eukaryota; kingdom Metazoa; phylum Arthropoda; class Insecta; order Diptera; family Syrphidae; genus Rhingia; species Rhingia campestris. Next base: position 81,498,877 of record OW052184.1, read on the forward strand.
CATTGTTCAAACAGTTTATCAGAATCTTTTGTTGTTTGACAAAACACATCGTTTTCCTCCTGCATATGCTATGGGGTAGGGTATACAAACGGTTTTTGTAAGAAAACGCCCTCAAAAAGTGGGCGTGGGCTAAAATAGTCTATAGACGAAATGTTTATATTAATATTACTAACTATTCTGCATCAAAATTTTTTTCGAAAATTTTAAAATTTGACCGTAAAACGTTTTTTATTAAAAACGCCCCCAAAAAGTGGGCGTGGCAAAAAACTTTATATGAACGAAATATAGATATTACGATTCTCTAACTACGTTTTTCAGACACTTTTTTAAAATTCCTTATGGTTTAGCCAAAAAACACGTTTTTCTAAAAAGGGGGCGTGGCAGTGGGCGGATTTCAAAAATTTTTACACATGTTCTGCTGGGAGCAACAAAGAGCACGTGTACCAAATTTGATCCTTCTAGCTCAAAATTTAAGGCCCAAAAACTGGTGACGTACGGACGGACGGACGGACAGACATGGCTTAATCGACTTAGCTATCGATTCTGAGTCGATCCATATACTTTGAGGTATATGTAGCTAAATTATTTCTCTATATTACAAAATATGTATCAAAACTAATATACCCCTATGGGATAGGGTATAAAAATATGAGAGGCTACAATCCGCTATGCGGATCGTTGAATACCCTATCCCATCCCACCCTTTAAATAAATATCCTCAAAATATAGGCCTTATGGCGATGAAATACAGAAAATGACATTGTCAAAATCTTTTGTGGTTCGACAAAAAACAACGTATTTCTATTGCTAATGCCTTGGGATGGGGTATACAAATAGTTTTTGTAAGAAAACGCTCCCAAAATGTGGGCGTAGGTGAAAATGATCTATGGACAAAATGTTTATATTACCATTGCGGAAGTATTTGCACAAAATTTTTTTCGAAAGTTTTAAAATTTGGAAAAAAAGCGTTTTTTACTAAAAACGCCCCCAAAAAGTGGGCCTGGCAAAAAACTTTGTATGAACGAAATATAGATATTAGGATTGTCTAAATATGCTGCTCAGACACTTTTTTGAAATTCCTTACGGTGTGGCCAAAAAAATAAGTTTTCCTATTAAGTGGGCGTGGCAGTGGGCGGATTTCAAAAATATTTACACTTGTTCTGGTGGCACGGACGAGGATCCTATATACCAAATTTCATTATCCTAGCTCAAAATTTAAGGCCCAAAAATCGGTGACGAACAGACAGACGGACGGACGGACGGACGGACAGACATGGCTAATTCGACTCAGCTAGCGATTCTGAGTCGATCCATATACTTTGAGGTATATGTAACAAAATTATTTCTCTATGTTACAAACTAAGTATCAAAACTAATATACCCCTATGGCCAAACCGTAAGGAATTTAAAAAAAGTGTCTGAGCAGCATATTTAGACAATCCTAATATCTATATTTCGTTCATACAAAGTTTTTTGCCACGCCCACTTTTTGGGGGCGTTTTTAGTAAAAAAACGCTTTTTGATCAAATTTTAAAACTTTCGAAAATTTTTTTGATGCAAATACTTCCGCAATGGTAATATAAACATTTTGTCCATAGATCATTTTCACCAACGCACACATTTTGGGGGCGTTTTCTTACAAAAACCATTTGTATACCCCATCCCAAGGCATTAGCAATAGAAATACGTTGTTTTCTGTCGAACCACAAAAGATTTTGAGAAACTGTCTGAGCAATATATTGTGACAATGTCATTTTCTGTATTTCATCGCCATAAGGCTTATATTTTGAGAATATTAATTTAAAGGATGGGATGGGATAGGGTATTCAACGATCCGCATAGCGGATTGTAGCCTCTCATATGTTTTTTTCTTTTAATTAAGTAGCGCAAAGCATTGCCATTCGGCTATTATGTATATTCTGCTTTTATATATATAATGGATTGTTTAGCTCAAAAATGCGTAGAACCAAAAAATTCCACTAATGCCATTTTCGCTTGTTACGGCCAGTGTGGAAACATGTTTCACGCAAAATGCGTTGGCTCTTCCAACGCATTTATGGATAAAATAAATGCAACTGAAGGCGCATTCTGGTATTGCACTGCATGCCGTAAATTGTCCATCTCGAGCCTAGCTTTCAAAATGTCGGCATTTAAAGCCGATATTGTTAGGCTCTCAAAAGGTTTCAAAGACCTTTTCGAGTCTTTTAATCATGCAGTATCCACTGTGTCTGCATTCTCTGACCCTTGTCTGTCCGTTGACGCTTCCACAGTTCCACATCTACTGAGCCTTTGCCAAGATTGGAGCAATATATTTCCATAGGAGAACACAAAACCCAGAAGTATACTGATACAGATTTAATACAATCTGCCCCGACTCATGTAGCCAATGATAAAGTTGTCGCTATTAAAGGAAAGCGAAAGCGTGATGCGAACTCATCATCGGCTAATCCAAGAGCTAAAAGCTCTAACCTTAGAAGTCAGATTCTAAACAAACCCTTTTCGAATCCAAATTTGTCGGTAGGATCGTCACCGACTGAGACTTCTTTTACTTCTCGCAATATAGCAAATAAACCGTCTACTTTAATTCCTTTATTGACTTCGGAATTATCTACAATTGAATCGATTTTTATATCAAGATTGAAACCATGTACTTCCTCCGAAAACGTGATGAGGATGACTAACTTGGTTTCAACAAACCTCGTCCCCGCAGGTACCTCTATTAAATGTACTAAAATTAGTAAACCGGAAAGTTTCGTTTCTTCATTTAAAATAGTTGTACCACCAAATCTATTCGAAAAAGTATGTGACACTAAGTCATGGCCCGTAAGCACTATTGCCAATGAGTTTAAGCCACGGAGAGCTAAACGCGGACTTAAAAGCTCAGCACCAAAAAACTCTACCGACTGTCCCTCTACTACCAAAATGTAAGAGGGCTCCGAACAAAAGCAAAAAATATATTTCTAAACTCTCAAGCCTTTTCACACGACATATTCTCCTCAACCGAAACGTGGCTTAACGCCAGTATACTTGATTCGGAACTCTTTAATCATGAGTTCTTAGTATATAGGAATGACCGTCACATAAATGACCTAAAAGCGCTTGGAGGAGGTGTTCTTACTGCGGTTCGCAGTCACCTTACCTCTGAGAAAATTGATTTCCATTCATTCTTAATACCGAAATAATTTGTGTTAAGATATCTATTGGAAATAAATACCTTTATGTCGCAAATGCGTACATTCCCTCCTATCTTCTTGGTACTCTGTATTCTGAGCTATCAAAGGCTTTAGAATACATCTTTGACTTAACTTGTTGCGACAGTAATATTTTGTTGCTGGGTGATTTCAACTTACCACACATAGAATGGGTGCCTTCGGAAGGAGAACCTCATTTTATACCATCAGAAGACTCTGCACAACAAGAGCTTTCATTACTTGATAACATTTTATCATTTGACAAACAAGCTGTATAAAAAAACATATGAGAGGCTACAATCTGCTATGCGGATCGTTGAATACCCTATCCCATCCCATCCTTTAAATAAATATCCTCAAAATATAAGCCTTATGGCGATGAAATACAGAAAATGATATTGTCACAATATATTGCTCAGACAGTTTCTCAAAATCTTGTGTGGTTCGACAAAAAGCAACGTATTTCTATTGCTAATGCCTTGGGATGGGGTATACAAATGGTTTTTGTAAGAAAACGCCCCCAAAATGTGGGCGTAGGTGAAAATGATCTATGGACAAAATGTTTATATTACCATTTCGGAAGTATTTGCATCAAAATTTTTTTCGAAAGTTTTAAAATTTGACAAAAAGCGTTTTTTACTAAAAACGCCTCCAAAAAGTGGGCGTGGCAAAAAACTTTGTATGAACGAAATATAGATATTAGGATTGTCTAAATATGCTACTCAGACACTTTTTTGAAATTCCTTACGGTTTGGCCAAAAAATAAGTTTTCCTAAAAAAGGGGCGTGGCAGTGGGCGGATTTCAAAAATTTTTACACTTGTTCTGGTGGCACGGACGAGGATCCTCTATACCAAATTTCATTATCCTAGCTCAAAATTTAAGGCCCAAAAACCGCTGACGAACAGACAGACGGACGGACGGACGGACGGACGGACGGACGGACGGACGGACGGACGGACGGACAGACAGACATGGCTTATTCGACTCAGCTAGCGATTCTGAGTCGATCCATATACTTTGAGGTATATGTAGCAAAATTATTTCTCTATGTTACAAACTAAGTATCAAAACTAATATACCCCCCTATGGGATAGGGTATAAACATATGAGAAGGCTACAATCCACTGTGCGGATCGTTGAATACCCTATCCCATCCTATCTGTAAAACTAAAATCCCCAAAAAGTGGACATGGCTAAAAACACGATGTGGATAAAATAAAGAAAATGACATGGTGACAACAAATTGTTCAGACTTTTTACAAAAAACTTTGACGGTTCTACAAAGACAAGGTTTTCTCCTGCATATGTTATGGGGTAGTGTGTAAAAATGGTTTTTATATAAAAACGCCCCCAAAAAGTGGGCGTGGGTTGAAATAGTCTGTGGACGAAATGTTCATATTTATACTACTAATGATTCTGCATCAAAAGTTTTTTCGAAAATTTTAAAATTTGACCGAAAAACGTTTTTTACTAAAAACGCCCCCAAAAAGTGGGCGTGGCAAAAAACTTTATATGAACGAAATACACATATTCAGTTTGTCTAAATATGTTGTTCAGAAAGTTTTTCAAAATTCCTTATGGTTTGGCCAAAAAATATGTTTTTCTAAAAAGGGGGCGTGGCAGTGGGCGGATTTCAAAAATTTTTACACTTGTTCTGCTGGGAGCAACAAAGAGCACGTGTACCAAATTTCATCCTTCTAGCTCAAAATTTAAGGCCCAAAAACTGGTGACGTACGGACGGACGGACGGACGGACGGACGGACAGACATGGCTAAATCGACTCAGCTATCGATTCTGAGTCGATCCATATACTTTGAGGTATATGTAGCTAAATTATTTCTCTATGTTACAAACTATGTATCAAAACTAATATACCCCTATGGGATAGGGTATAAACATATGAGAAGGCTACAATCCGCTGTGCGGATCGTTGAATAACTTATCCCATCCTATCCATAAAACTAAAATCCCCAAAAAAGGGGACATGGCTAAAAACACGATGTAGATAAATAGAAAACATGATATAGTGACAACAAATTCTTCAGACTGCTTACAAAACACTTTAACGGTTCTACAAAAGACAAGGTTTTCTCTTGCATATGTTATGGGGTAGTGTATAAAAATGGTTTTTTTATAAAAACGCCCCCAAAAAGTGGGCGTGGGTTAAAATGGTATATAGAAGAAATGTTCATATTAATAATGTTAATGATTCTGCATCAAAATTTTTTTCGAAAAATTTAAAATTTGACCGAAAACAGTTTTTTATTGAAAACGCCCCCAAAAAGTGGGCGTGGCAAAAAACTTTATATGGACGAAATATAGATATTAATATTGTCTAAATATGTTGTTCAGAAACTTTTTAAAATTCCTTACAGTTTGGTCAAAAACTGAGTTTTTCTTAAAAGGGGGCGTGGCAGTGGGCGGATTTCAAAAATTTGTACACTTGTTCTGTAGGCAGAGACGAGGATCCTATATACCAAATTTCATTATCCTAGCTCAAAATTTAAGGCCTAAAAATCGGTGACGTACAGACGGACGGACGGACGGACGGACAGACAGACATGGCTTAATCGACTCAGCTAGCGATTCTGAGTCGATCCATATACTTTGAGGTATATGTAGCAAAATTATTTCTCTATGTTACAAACTAAGTATCAAAACTAATATACCCCTATGGGATAGGGTATAAACATATGAGAAGGCTACAATCCACTGTGCGGATCGTTGAATACCCTATCCCATCCTATCTGTAAAACTAAAATCCCCAAAAAGTGGACATGGCTAAAAGCACGATGTGGATAAAATAAAGAAAATGACATGGTGACAACAAATTGTTCAGACTGTTTACAAAAAACTTTGACGGTTCTACAAAAGACAAGGTTTTCTCCTGCATATGTTATGGGGTAGTGTATAAAAATGGTTTTTATATAAAAACGCCCCCAAAAAGTGGGCGTGGGTTGAAATAGTCTTTGGACGAAATGTTCATATTTATACTACTAATGATTCTGCATCAAAAGTTTTTTCGAAAATTTTAAAATTTGACCGAAAAATGTTTTTTATTAAAAACGTCCCAAAAAGTGGGCGTGGCAAAAAACTTTATATGAACGAAATACATATATTCAGATTGTCTAAATATGTTGTTCAGAAAGTTTTTCAAAATTCCTTATGGTTTGGCCAAAAAATACGTTTTTCTAAAAAGGGGGCGTGGCAGTGGGCGGATTTCAAAAATTTTCACACTTATTCTGCTGGGAGCAACAAGGAGCACGTGTACCAAATTTCATCCTTCTAGCTCAAAATTTAAGGCCCAAAAACTGGTGACGTACGGACGGACGGACGGACGGACAGACATGGCTAAATCGACTCAGCTATCGATTCTGAGTCGATCCATATACTTTGAGGTATATGTAGCTAAATTATTTCTCTATGTTACAAACTATGTATCAAAACTAATATACCCCTATGGGATAGGGTATAAACATATGAGAAGGCTACAATCCGCTGTGCGGATCGTTGAATACCCTATCCCATCCTATCCATAAAACTAAAATCCCCAAAGAAGTGTGCATGGCTAAAAACACGATGTGGATAAAATAAAGAAATGACATGGTGACAACAAATTCTTCAGACTGCTTATAAAAAACTTTTACGGTTCTACAAAAGACAAGGTTTTCTGCTGCATATGTTATGGGGTAGTGTATAAAAATGGTTTTTATATAAAAACGCCCCAATAAAGTGGGCGGGGGTTAAAATGGTCTATGGACGAAATGTTCATATTTATATTACTAATGATTCTGCATCAAAAGTTTTTTTCGAAAATACTCAGCTATCGATTCTGAGTCGATCCATATACTTTGAGGTACATGTAGCTAAATTATTTCTCTATGTTACAAACTATGTATCTAAACTAATATACCCCTATGGGATAGGGTATTAAAATCCGATGTGTCGAAATTTAGCTTGAGAAAATGTACCGAGCCATTAATGGGCTCGCTAAATTGTGACAGATACATCCAGTACAGTCTGAAATGAAAGTTTGATTTTTTTAGCTGAAGCAGCGTACCGCTCGGCTAAATGGATTCGCTTAAATTTAGCCCAGCTAATTTTTGGAGAGAATTTTGTATGCGAGCTAAAATAGGCGTGTTTTTTTTCTCTTCACTCCAAATCTATATAGGCTTAGCAAACAATTTACGTGTAAAATACAACAACACCTTAGCCTATATAGATTTCGCGAAGCCTGGATAATTATCCAGTCTTACACCCTTAGCCTGGATAGAAAATGTGCTACCAAACCTTTTGTTTTCATTTGTTATCGAAAACGGTTGCCGAAAATGATAAAATTGCAAAATATAGCAGCTAATACCACAACCAATAAGTATAAGAAATAATTTAATGTGAAAATATTTTTATACTTGCTTTGAATCTAAAATCAAAACATATGAATAGGCTACAATCCGCTGTGCGGCTCGTTGAATACCCTATCCCATCCCACCTCAAAATAATATCCTCAAAATATAGTCCTTATGGCGATGAAATACAGAAAATGACATTGTCACAATATATTCCTCAGACAGTTTATCAAAATCTTTTGTGGTTCGACAAAAAACAACGGTTTTCTATTACTAATGCCTTGGGAGGGGGTATACAAATGGTTTTTGTAAGAAAACGCCCCCAAAATGTGGGCGTAGGTGAAAATGATCTATAGACAAAATGTTTATATTACCATTGCGGGAGTATTTGCATCAACATTTTTTCGAAAGTTTTAAAATTTGGACAAAAAACGTTTTTTACTAAAAACGCCCCCAAAAAGTGGGCTTAGCAAAAAACTTTGTATGAACGAAATATAGATATTAAGATTGTCTAAATATGTTGCTAACACACTTTTTTGAAATTCCTTACGGTTTGGCTTAAAACTACGTTTTTTTCTAAAAGGGGGCGTGGCAGTGGGCGGATTTTAAAAATGTTTACACTTGTTCTGGTGACTCGGCCAAGGAACCTATAAACCAAATTTCATTATCCTAGCTCTAAATTTAAGGCCCAAAAATCGGTGACGAACAGACAGACGGACGAACGGACACACGGACGGACGGACGGACGGACAGACAGACATGGCTCATTCGACTCAGCTAGCGATTCTGAGTCGATCCATATACTTTGAGGTATATGTAGCTAAATTATTTCTCTATGTTACAAACTTTGTATCAAAACTAATATACCCCTATGGGATAGGGTATAAACATTACAATAAGTGTAGTAGTGGAATTAGAGAAAAAAATTGGGTTTATTCTTGCAAAAAAATAAATGACACAGCAAAAATCAAAACCCAAAACTGCCATCTGTTGGCGGATACATGTTTCAGTATCAGTGATGCCAGATCACCGATTAACGTTTTTTTTTTCTCATGTGTAAATAAGCCTGTATAGATTTAGAAAAAAAAACACGCCTAATTTAGCTCGAGCAGCGTACTTAGCTTTAGATAGAAAATGTGCTACCAAACCTATTTTTTTTCATTATACCCTATCCCATAGGGGTATATTAGTTTTGATACTTAGTTTGTAACATAGAGAAATAATTTAGCTACATATAGGCGTGTTTTTTTATACCCTATCCCATAGGGGTATATTAGTTTTGATACTTAGTTTGTAACATAGAGAAATAATTTTGCTACATATACCTCAAAGTATATGGATCGACTCAGAATCGCTAGCTGAGTCGATTAAGCCATGTCTGTCTGTCCGTCCGTCCGTCCGTCCGTCCGTCCGTCCGTCCGTCCGTCTGTACGTCACCGATTTTTAGGCCTTAAATTTTGAGCTAGGATAATGAAATTTGGTATATAGGATCCTCGTCTCTGCCTACAGAACAAGTGTAAAAATTTTTGAAATCCGCCCACTGCCACGCCCCCTTTTAAGAAAAACTCAGTTTTTGACCAAACTGTAAGGAATTTTAAAAAAGTTTTTGAAGATCATATTTAGACAATATTAATATCTATATTTCGTCTATATAAAGTTTTTTGCCACGCCCACTTTTTGGGGGCGTTTTCAATAAAAAACTGTTTTCGGTCAAATTTTAAATTTTTCGAAAAAAGTTTTGATGCAGAATCATTAACATTATTAATATGAACATTTCGTCTATATACCATTTTAACCCACGCCCACTTTTTGGGGGCGTTTTTATATAAAAACCATTTTTATACACTACCCCATAACATATGCAAGAGAAAACCTTGTCTTTTGTAGAACCGTTTAAGTGTTTTGTAAGCAGTCTGAAGAATTTGTTGTCACTATATCATTTTTTCTATTTATCGACATGGTGTTTTTAGCCATGCCCCCTTTTTTGGGGATTTTAGTTTTATGGATAGGATGGGATAGGGTATTCAACGATCCGCACAGCGGATTGTAGCCTTCTCATATGTTTTCTCTTCACTCCAAATCTATATAGGCTTAGCAAACAATTTACGTGCAAAATACAACAACACCTTAGCCTATATAGATTTCGCGAAACCTATATAATTATCCAGTCTTATACCCCTAGCCTGGATAGAAAATGTGCTACCAAACCTATTTTTTTCATTTGTTATTAAAAACGGTTGCCGAAAATGATAAAATTGCTAAATATAGCAGCTGATACTACAACCAGTAAGTATTACGTTGCAAAATAGTTGCAAAGTCAATGTTTCATGATATAATTTGATGTGAAAATATTTTTATATTTGCTTTGAATCTAAAGTCAAAACATTACAATAAGTGTAGAAGTGGAATTAGTGAAACAAATTTTGTTTATATTTGCAAAAAAATATATGACACAGCAAAAATCATATTTTGTAAATATAAACAAAATTTTTTCACTAATTCCACTACTACACTTATTGAAATGATTTGATTTTAGATTCAAAGCAAATATAAAAATAACTTCACATCAAAACATATGAGAAGGCTACAATCCGCTGTGCGGATCGTTGAATACCCTATCCCATCCCATCCATAAAACTAGAATCCCCAAAAAAGTGGGCATGGCTAAAAACACGACGTGGATAAAATAAAAAAATGATATAGTGACAACAAATTCTTCAGGCTGCTTACAAAACACTTTTACGGTTCTACAAAAGACAAGGTTTTCTCCTGTATATGTTATGGGGTAGTGTATAAAAATGGTTTTTATATAAAAACGCCCCCAAAAAGTGGGCGTGGGTTAAAATGGTATAAAGACGAAATGTTCATATTAATAATGTTTATGATTCTGCATCAAAATTTTTTTCGAAAAATTTAAAATTTGACCGAAAACAGTTTTTTATTGAAAACGCCCCCAAAAAGTGGGCGTGGCAAAAAACTTTATATGAACGAAATATAGATATTACGATTCTGTAAATATGCTGTACAGACACTTTTTTAAAATTCTTTACGGTTTTGCCAAAAATTACGTTTTTCTAAAAAGGGGGCGTGGCAGTGGGCGGATTTCAAACATTTTTACACTTGTTCTGGTGACTCGGACAAGGATCCTATATACCAAATTTCATTATCCTAGCTCAAAATTTAAGGCCGAAAAATCGGTGACGAACAGACAGACGGACGGACGGACAGACAGACATGGCTAATTCGACTCAGCTAGCGATTCTGAGTCGATCCATATACTTTGAGGTATATGTAGCAAAATTATTTCTCTATGTTACAAACTATGTATCAAAACTAACATACCCCCCTATGGGATAGGGAATAATTATTTCATAAAACATTGATTTTGCAACTATTTTGCAACGTAATACTTACTGGTTGTAGTATCAGCTGCTATATTTTGCAATTTTATCATTTTCGGCAACCGTTTTTAATAACAAATGAAAAAAATAGGTTGTGGTATTAGCTGCTATATTTTGCAATTTTATCAATTTCGACAACCGTTTTCGATAACAAATGAAAAAAATAGGTTTGGTAGCACATTTTCTATCCAGGCTAAGGGCGTAAGACTGGATAATTATCCAGGTTTCGCGAAATCTATATAGACTAAGGTGTTGTTGTATCTTACACGTAAATTGTTTGCTAAGCCTATATAGATTTGGAGTGAAGAGAAAAAAAAACACACCTAATGCTACGTAATTGATTTTCGTAATTTGTGTTGCATTGGATCACACTACATATTCAATATCCTATCCCATCACAACCTTAAAATGAATATCCCCAAAATGTGGTCTTTATGGCCATAAAGTATTGATAATGACGTTGTCACAACATATCGTTCAGAAGGTTTATCAAAATCGTTTATGGTTCGACAAAAAACAACGTTTTTCTATTGTATATAACTTGGGGTAGGGCATACAAATGGTTTTTGTAGGAAAACGCCCCCAAAAAGTGGGCATGGGTTTAAATGGTCTATTGACGAAATGTTCATATTAATACTACCAATGATTGTGCGTCAACATTTTTTTCGAAAATTTTAAAATTTGACCCGAAAAGGTTTTTTATAAAAAACGCCCCCAAAAAGTGGGCGTGGCAAAAAACTTTGTATCAACCAAATATACATATTATTATTCTCTAAATATGCTGCTCAGACACTTTTTTAAAATTTCTTACGGTTTGGCCAAAAAAATAGGTTTTTCTAGGGTTCCGAATTACTTAAATGACTCCCGTAGCAAAAAGCTCAATTTTCTTTACCTACTCTCAATTTATTTAATAACAGGTATCCCGTCAGAACAATACTAAATATACACTTAACTCTAAAATAATAGTATTCGCATCAGACAATATAAATAAACAAAATCGACTTACCGGCTGTACCATATAGATTTGGTAATTTGTTACACATTTACTTTAGTACGTTGACGATAAGATCCAGGGGTGAGGGTCACGTATGCACAGAATCTCCACTCGAGGGTTAATGTTGAAATTAGTAATGCTTGTGGGAGAGGAAGACTTTCCGAAACCACATATTGTCAGAGTTTTCTTCCCGTAGAGTACCGGAGTTACAAATGAGAGAATACTGGCAATACTAGACGGTCAAAACAGAGACCTAAATACGAGAACGTGGAGAGTTCTGCAAAGATCGGACGAGAAAGACGTCGCCCACATGGTCTTTGCAATAAACGAGAGTGCCATGCGTAGGCTTGCGGAGCTAAAGGGGATGGTTTCATACAGATTTGGACAAATCAAGATCATCCTTAAAGGATCCGACAAGTCTGCAATTCAGACCCGAAAAAATAGTGTAAATGACACTGATAAAAAGAAAAAGTCGTCAGAAAAAACAAGCGCCAGCTCGTCGCAACCAGCAGCCAGTATTAGTACTGCCGCCGGAAGCGATATAAAGAAGACTGGTTCACTGCCTACGACTTTATCGCCAAACTCCCCTAGTACGAGCAACGTTAACATCAGCCAGCAACAGTTTAGACCAAAGCTAGCTGCGGAACGGGCGCGTGAACGGCAAAAACACGGACAGCGTAAAAACGGTCCGAGAGATAGACACGAAGGTCTTTCTCAACAGGGTATCGTACGCAGAAGAGGCGATAACAAGCCTTATAGGGTACAAAACCCTGAGCACGGTAGGAAGCGATAACCACGCAACTAAATGTGCTGCAGGCAAACCTGCACCGAGCTATAGGTGCCTCGGACACCTACAACCAAAGATGTGCCGAAGGGAACATCGCTCTAGGTTTAATCCAGGAGCCATGGGCAACAGAGGGTAAGATATTTGGTTTACAAAGTAAAACCAGAGAGCTCATCTTCGCCCGGGGAAATTTTAGACCAAGGGCAGCTCTTTTAGTTGCAAAAGATATAAAATTCTCTCCCATTCCAGGTTTCATTACCAAAGATCTGGTGGCTGTCCTTTTAGAAAGACGCAACGGCCGAGAGCTACAAAAAATTGTATGCGCATCGGCGTACTTTGCTGGAGATGACGAAAAACCACCTCGCCCAGTACAGAAACATGTCCAGTACTGCCAGACCCAGCAACTACATCTTATCTTCGGCTGCGACGCCAACGCGCATAACACAATATGGGGCAGTCGAGATACAAACAAAAGAGGTGAGTTCTTATTAGATTACCTATACAGCAACAATTTAGTTATACTAAATAAGGATAATAAACCCACGTTTAGAAACGTTTTAAGAGAAGAAGTTTTAGACCTTACCATCTCTTCTCCGTTTGTACAAAACACCGTCGAAATTTGGCACGTTTCTGGTGAGGCATCTTTATCGGATCACATGCACATAAGTTTCCAATTAAGATGCAACACCGAGGATGCGCCGATTAAATACGACAACAAACTCACAAATTGGAGAACGTATCGAGAAAATCTATCGATTAAATGTGACATACTTCCAGAAAAACCTTCATGTGTAAGTGAAGCGGAAGTCGCACAATGTCAACTAAATGACATTATCATCTCATCTTTTACAAATAGCTGTAAGGTTAAACGCACTGTGGCAAAGAGGTGCACACCATGGTGGAACGATAACCTAGAAAGTTTCCGTAAAAGAGTAAGAAAACTTTTCAATAAAGCCAAACGCACCGGAAAGTGGGACCAATATAAATCTATACTTACCCAATACAACATAGAGTTGCGAAAATCAAAAAGAGCGTCCTGGCGCAAATACTGTGAGGAACTCGAAGAGCTTCCGGCGGTGGCGCGTCTCCAGAGGGCACTCTCGAAAGATAAAACAAACTGCATGGGATTACTAGTCAAAGCTGACGGTAAAATCACATGCGACCGGGAAGAAACGTTGACCACACTTCTTCAGGTACACTTTCCCGGCTCTACAATCACAAGTGAGTTTCATGAACACATGATAGATGACTCACCCCCTATTAACCTGAAAAGGATTAATAGTTTATCCGGCAATCTTTTCACTCCGGATAAGGTCAAATGGGCGATCAACTCATATAAACCATACAAGGCACCAGGGACAGACCGAATCTTTCCTGTTCTTATACAAAAGGGCTTGGACTTTTTCCTACCCACTATGGTAGCCTTATTTAGGTTTAGTTTCAATTGGGGTTACATACCACAAACCTGGAGGGAGGTAAACGTGGTATTTATACCCAAACCAGGCAAACCAATAGAACTACCTAAATCATACCGCACAATAAGCTTAACATCGTTTTTCCTGAAAACAATGGAAAGAATACTTGACGTACACATTAGAGAGTGCTTAAATGAAAGCACTCCCCTGCACCCATGTCAATTCGCCTACCAAACATATGAGAAGGCTACAATCCACTGTGCGGATCGTTGAATACCCTATCCCATCCTATCTGTAAAAGTAAAATCCCCAAAAAGTGGACATGACTAAAAACACGATGTGGATCAAATAAAGAAAATGACATGGTGACAACAAATTCTTCAGACTGCTTACAAAAAACTTTTACGGTTCTACAAAAGACAAGGTTTTCTCCTGCATATGTTATGGGGTAGGGTATAAAAATGGTTTTTATATAAAAAAGTGGGCGTGGGTTAAAATGGTCTATTGACGAAATGTTCATATTTATATTACTAATGATTCTGCATCAAAAGTTTTTTAGAAAATTTGAAAATTTCACCGAAAAAACGTTTTTTATTAAAAACGCCCCCAAAAAGTGGGCGTGGCAAAAAACTTTATATGAACGAAATACAGATATTTATATTGTTTAAATATGTTGTTCAGAAAGTTTTTTAAAATTCCTTATGGTTTGGCCAAAAAACACGTTTTTCTAAAAAGGGGGCGTGGCAGTGGGCGTATTTCAAAAATTTTTACACTTGTTCAGCTGGGAGCAACAAAGAGCACGTGTACCAAATTTCATCCTTCTAGCTCAAAATTTAAGGCCCAAAAACTGGTGACGTACGGACGGACAGAAATGGCTAAATCGACTCAGCTATCATTCTGAGTCGATCCATATACTTTGAGGTATATGTAGCTAAATTATTTCTCTATGTTACAAACTATGTATCAAAACTAATATACCCCCCTATGGGATAGGGTATAAAAAGGTAAATCCACGGAAGGAGCACTTCTAAGTTTAACATCACAAATAAACATATGAGAAGGCTACAATCCGCTGTGCGGATCGTTGAATACCCTATCCCATCCTATCCATAAAACTAAAATCCCCAGAAAAGGGGGCATGGCTAAAAACACGATGTGGATAAAATAGAAAAAATGATATAGTGACAACAAGTTCTTCGGACTGCTTACAAAACAATTTTGCGGTTCTACAAAAGACAAGGTTTTCTCCTGCATATGTTATGGGGTAGTGTATAAAAATGGTTTTTATATAAAAACGCCCCCAAAAAGTGGGGGTGGGTTAAAATGGTCTATGGACGAAATGTTCATATTTATATTACTAATGATTCTGCATCAAAAGTTTTTTCGAAAATTTTAAAATTTGACCGAAAAACGTTTTTAATTAAAAACGCCCCCAAAAAGTGGGCGTGGCAAAAAACTTTGTATGAACGAAATAAAGATATTCAGATTGTCTAAATATGTTGTTCAGAAAGTTTTTCAAAATTCCTTATGGTTTGGCCAAAAAATACGTTTTTCTAAAAAGGGGGCGTGGCAGTGGGCGGATTTCAAAAATTTTTACACTTGTTCTGCTGGGAGCAACAAGGAGTACGTGTACCAAATTTCATCTTTCTAGCTCAAAATTTAAGGCCCAAAAACTGGTGACGTACGGACGGACGGACGGACGGACGGACGGACGGACAGACATGGCTAAATCGACTCAGCTATCGATTCTGAGTCGATCCATATACTTTGAGGTATATGTAGCTAAATTATTTCTCTATGTTACAAACTATGTATCAAAACTAATATACCCCCCTATGGGATAGGGTATAAAAAGTGCATACGAAAACAAAGAAGTAGCTTTATGTGCCTTCCTAGACATAGAGGGCGCTTTTGACAACACTGGATATGACTCCATATCAAATGCTTTGACTCATAGAAGAATAGATCATCCCACCATCAAATGGATCAAAGCGATGCTTGAAAGTCGGAAAATAACTGCTTCATCAGCACAGACCTCAGTATCAGTAACAGCCGTTAAAGGCTGCCCTCAGGGAGGAGTACTCTCACCCCTACTATGGTCTCTGGTTATCGATAACCTACTTCAAGACCTAAGTAATGCAGGATTCAATATAATTGGATACGCCGATGACCTAGTCATCATAATAAAGGGCAAAGAACCAAACGAAGTTACAACACGTTTGCAAAACGCCCTTAAGATAGTCATAGACTGGTGTAATAAAGAAAGTCTCTCTATAAACCCCAGCAAGGCTATCATCGTCCCTTTTACAAAAAGGAGGAAATTAAATCTTACCCAAATTTCAATTAATGGTACATACATTGAGTATTCCAACGAAGTAAAATATCTTGGAGTGATCCTCGATAAAAAACTAAGCCAGAACTCCCACATCAACAACAAAATTCAAAAAGCAACCAAAGCTTTCTGGGCTTGCCGAAGCATGTATGGTAAAACCTGGGGAATCTCTCCAAAGACCACACACTGGATCTACACGATCATGGTCAGGCCCATTATAACATACGCTTCAATAGTATGGTGGAACAAAGTCACCCAAAAAACATATGAGAGGCTACAATCCGCTATGCGGATCGTTGAATACCCTATCCCATCCCATCCTTTAAATTAATATCCTCAAAATATAGGCCTTATGGCGATGAAATATAGAAAATGACATTGTCACAATATATTGCTCAGACAGTTTTTTGTGGTTCGACAAAAAACAACGACAAATTCCTTACGGTTTGGCCTTAAACTACGTTTTTCAAAAAGGGGGCGTGGCAGTGGGCGGATTTCAAAAAAATTTACACTTGTACTGCTTCGTCGGCCAGAGAGTCTATATACCAAATTTCAATACTCTAGCTCAAAATTTAAGGCCCAAAAATCGGTGACACACAGACGGACGGACGGACGGACGGACGGACAGACAGACATGGCTTAATCGACTCAGCTAGCGATTCTGAATCGATCCATATACTTTGAGGTATATGTATCGAAATTATTTCTATATGTTACAAACTTAATGTCAAAACTAATATACCCCCCTATGGGATAGGGTATAAATATAGGCCTCATGGCGATGAAATACAGAAAATGACATTGTTACAATATATTGCTCAGACAGTTTCTCAAAATCTTTTGTGGGTCGACAAAAAACAACGTATTTCTATTGCTAATGCCTTGGGATTGGGTATACAAATGGTTTTTGTAAGAAAACGCCCCCAAAATGTGGGCGTAGGTGAAAATGATCTATGGACAAAATGTTTATATTACCATTGCGGAAGTATTTGCATCAAAAAATTTTTCGAAATTTTTAAAATTTAACATATGAGAGGCTACAATCCGCTATGCGGATCGTTGAATACCCTATCCCATCCCATCCTTTAAATTAATATCCTCAAAATATAGGCCTTATTTCGATGAAAAACAAAAATGACATTGTCACAATATATTGCTCAGACAGTTTCTCAAAATCTTTTGTGGTTCGACAAAAAACAACGTATTTCTACTGCTAATGCCTTGGGATGGGGTATACAAATGGTTTTTGTAAGAAAACGCCCCCAAAATGTGGGCGTGGCAAAAAACTTTGTATGGACGAAGTATAGATATTAGGATTGTCTAAATATGTTGCAAACACACTTTTTTGAAATTCCTTACGGTTTGGCTTAAAACTACGTTTTTTCTAAAAGGGGGCGTGGCAGTTGGCGGATTTTAAAAATTTTTACACTTGTTCTGGTGACTCGGCCAAGGATCCTATATACCAAATTTCATTATCCTAGCTCAAAATTTAAGGCCCAAAAATCGGTGACGAACAGACAGACGGACGGACGGACGGACAGACAGACATGGCTAATTCGACTCAGCTAGCGATTCTGAGCCGATCCATATACTTTGAGGTATATGTTGCTAAATTATTTCTCTATGTTACAAACTAAGTATCAAAACTAATATACCCCTATGGGATAGGGTATAAAAAAAATGTTGAAATTTTAATTGGTCGAAGCTAGATGAAAAGGAACAATTTTTGTTTAATTTTCAGGTGTGATACCTTAGAATAAAAAAAACATATGAGAGGGCTACAATCCGCTATGCGGATCGTTGTATAACCTATCCCATCACATTTGTAAAAGTAATACCCCCAAAATGTGCACATGGGTTAAAACACGATGGGGATGGAGTATAGAAAATGACATTGTCAAAACAAATTTTACGGTTCTACAAAAGACAAGGTTTTTCTCCTGCATATGTTATGGGGTAGTGTATAAAAATGGTTTTTATATAAAAACGCCCCCTAAAATTGGGCGTGGGTTAAAATGGTATACAGACGAAATGTTCATATTAATAATGTTAATGATTCGGCATCTAAATTTTTTTCGAAAATTTTAAAATTTGATCGAAAACAGTTTTTTATTGAAAACGCCCCCAAAAAGTGGGCGTGGCAAAAAACTTTATATAGATACCCTACCCATCCCATCCTTAAAATTAATATCCCCAAAATGTGGTCTTTATGGTCATAAAGTATTGAAAATGACGTTGTCACAACATATTATTCAGAAGGTTTATCAAATTCTTTTATGGTTCGACAAATAACTACGTTTTCTATTGCATATCCCTTGGGGTAGGGCATACAAAACTTTAAATTGCGAAATATAGATATAACGATTCTCTAAATATGCTGCTCAGACACATTTTTAAAATTCTTTACGGTTTGGCCAAAAAAAACGTTTTCCAAAAAGTTTTACACTTTTTCTGGTGGCATGGACAAGGATCCTATATACCAAATTTCATTATCCTAGCTCAAAATTTAAGGCCCAAAAATCGGTGACGAACAGACAGACGGACGGACAGGCGGACAGACAGACATGGCTAATTCGACTCAGCTAGCGATTCTGAGTCGTTCCATATACTTTGAGGTATATGTAGCAAAATTATTTCTCTATGTTACAAACTATGTATCAAAACTAATATACCCCTATGGGATAGGGTATAATAAAATCTAAACACACTACTACTACGAGTACTTAGCCGATACTCTGTCGTATTTGTGGAATCTAAGTTACTACACGGTGTCCCACGCTGTGGTCTAATCCCGTAGCGAATTCAAATATGGGTGAATCTTCGCTATTAAGTCGTATATCTCGAACCTTCACGATGAGTTCTCTCTTCTGAGCTTCAAAATCGCCTGCGTCGGACTTGTACTGCGACTATGCTTTTTAGCTTAATCGCTTGATGATGACGTCAGTCGTATTTGAATTTGAAGTCAGTATCGAAGCTTGCTGTGTTGTCGTTCGCTGTTTGTTTCTTCAGGATGATGTTATATTTATGTATATTATAATATATAAATATTTTATTTTTGGGTTTGTCTAGTTTCACGCGTGGGCAACGGGCAAAGGCTCCGCCAAGTGGTGGAACATACGTTCGGGGTATATTAGTTTTGATACATAGTTTGTAACATAGAGAAATAATTTAGCTACATATACCTCAAAATATATGGAACGGATCAGAATCGCTAGCTGAGTCGATTTAGCCATGTCTGTCCGTCAGTCCGTCCGTCCGTCCGTACGTCACCACTTTTTGGGCCTTAAATTTTGAGCTAGAAGGATGAAATTGGGTACTCGTGCTTTTTGTTGTTCCCAGCAGAAAGAGTGTAAAAACCTTTGAAATCCGCCTACTGCCACGCCCCCTTTTTAGAAAAACGTATTTTTTGGCCAAACCGTAAAGAATTTTAAAAAAGTGTCTGAGTAGCATATTTAGAGAATCGTAGTGTCTACATTTCGTTCATATAAAAATTTTTGCCACGCCCACTTTTTGGGGGCGTTATCAATAAAAAACTGTTATCGGTCAAATATTAAATATTACGAAAAATTTTTAATGCAGAATCATTAACAATATTAACGAGTGGTGGGTGCACGACTGGGTCGTACGCAACTTTCTCTTTCACAGCGAGTTGGGCGTTAGATCAAATAGTGCGCATTTTGATTATTTGCTAAAAATTATATAAAATGTCGAAATGTGATTATACGAACGTTTACTCCGAAATTTGAAGGAATCGGTGTCTATGTGAAAAATAATTATTTTTCGTTATTGGCCAAAACTGAAAATTCCGTTAAGTGATAGCTGGGCTAAAACTAATTATGTGGAATTTTTTGAAACTATTATAGTAGTATATGTATTAAATTTCATTCAATTTGACATAGTAGTTTGCGAGAAATTAACAATTTTCTTTATATGGCCTAAATGACAAAATCCGTTATATGGATTTTCTCGAAAAAACTGGGTATGCAGTTTTGTTGGAACTACTATGGTTATAGTATGTATAAAATTTAATTGAGGTTATGTGTAATTTTTATATGGTAGGTACCATTATTAACATGGCTAAAAGCAAACAAAAAAAATGGCCTAGAATTATGACCAAAACAATCTTGGATACCTAGTTTGAAGAAAATCGGTCAAGCCGTTTAGGCTGGGGAGACCATTACGGACAGACGGACCGACGGACGGAATTCCAAAAACCACTTTTTTAGACTTCGCTATCATCGTAATGTTAGAATCAATCAAAATCTCGAAGTCGAAAATTTTCAAGAAAACAATATCTTTCTCTTTGTAAGAGAAAGTTAATATGAACATTTTGTCTATAGACCATTTTAACCCATGCCCACTTTTTGGGGGAGTTTTCTTACAAAAACCGTTTGTATACCCTACCCCATAGCATAAGTAGGAGAAAAACCTTGTCATCTGTAGAATCGTAAAAGTGTTTAATAAACTGTCTGAACAATTTGTTGTGACAATGTCATTTTCTATATTATAGGCCCATAATGCCCACTTTTTGGAGATATTCATTTTTAGGATGGGATGGGATAGGGTATTAAATGATCCGCACAGCGGATTTTAGCCCCTCATATGTTTATACCCTATCCCATAGGGGGGTATATTAGCTTTGATACTTAGTTTGTAACATAGAGAAATAATTTTGCTACATATACCTCAAAGTATATGGATCGACTCAGAATCGCTAGCTGAGTCGAAATAGCCATGTCTGTCTGTCTGTCCGTCCGTCCGTCTGTCTGTTCGTCACCAATTTCTGGGCCTTAAATTTTTAGCTGGGATAATGAAATTTGGTATATAGGATCCTTGTCCGTGTAACCAGAATTAGTGTAACAATTTTTAAAATCCGCCCACTGCCACGCCCCTTTTTTAGGAAAACGTTTTTATTTGGCTAAACCGTAAAAAATTTTAAAAAAGGTACGAGCAGCATATTTAGAGAATCGAATTACCTATATATAGTTTTTTGTAACGCCCACTTTTTGGGGGCGTTTTTAAAAAAAAAAAACGTTTTTTAGTGAATTTTTTTAATTTCGAAAAAAGTTTGATGCACAATTATTGGTAGTATTAATATGAACATTTTGAACCTTCTGAACAATATGTTGTAACAATGTCATTTTCAATACTTTATGACCATCAAGACCACATTTTGGGGGATATTCATTTTAAGTATGGGATGGGATGGGATGGGATATCCCAAAAAATTAATATCCTCAAAATATAGGCCTTATGGCGATGATATACAGAAAATGACATTGTCACAATATTTGCTCAGACAGTTTATCAAAATCTTTTGTGGTTCGACAAAAAATAACGTATTTCTATTGCTAATGCCTTGGGATGGGGTATACAAATGGTTTTTGTAAGAAAACGCCCCCAAAATATGGGCTTAGGTGAAAATGATCTATTGACAAAATGTTTATATTACCATTGCGGAAGTATTTGCATCAAAAACTTTTTCGAAAGTGTTAAAATTTGGACAAAAAGCGTTTTTTAATAAAAACGCCCCCAAAAAGTGGGCGTTGCAAAAAAACTTTGTATGGACGAGATATAGTTATTGGGACTGTATAAATATGCTGCTCAGACACTTTTTTGAAATTCCTTACGGTTTGGCTTAAAACTACGTTTTTCTAAAAGGGGTCGTGGCACTAGGCGGATTTCAAAAAAATTTTACACTTGTTCTGCTTCGTCGGCCAGAGAGTCTATATACCAAATTTCAACACTCTAGCTCAAAATTTAAGGCCCAACAATCGGTGACACACAGGCGGACGGATGGACGGACGGACGGACGGACAGACATGGCTTAATCGACTCAGCTAGAGATTCTGATCCATATACTTTGAGGTATATGTATCGAAATTATTTATCTATGGTACAAACTTAATGTCAAAACTAATATACCCCCCTATGGGATAGGGTATAAACATATGAGACGGCTACAATCCGCTGTGCGGATCATTGAATACCCTATCCCATCCCATCCTTAAAACTAATATCTCCAAAAAGTGGGCGCTATTGGTCTATTATATAGAAAATGACATTGTCACAACATATTGTTCAAACAGTTTATCAGAATCTTTTGTTGTTTGACAAAAACATTGTTTTTCTCCAGCACTGTTATCAACACACTCGTATATCCGGGCCTTATCATTTAATTTCATTTATGTTATCACAAATAGTTTTTTTTTGGGGTTTGTCTTCGCAATCACCACGTAAAAATCGAGCAAAAACATATCCCATCCCATCCTTAAAATTTATATCCTCAAAATATAGGCTTTATGGCGATGAAATACAGAAAATAATATTGTCACAATATATTGCACAGACAGTTTATCAAAATCTTTTGTGGTTCGACAAAAAACAACGTTTTTCTATTGCTAATGCCTTGGGGTGGTTTTTGTAAGAAATGAAAAAAATAAATGAAAATTATGTACAGACAAAACGTTTATATTACCGTTGCGGAAGTATTTGCATCAACATTTTTTGCGAAAGTGTTAAAATTTGGACAAAAAGCGTTTTTTTACCAAAAACGCCCCCAAAAAGTGGGCGTGGCAAAAAAATTTGTATGGACGATATATATTTATAGATATCTATATATATATAGATATTAGGATTGCATCAACATTTTTTTCGAAAGTGTTAAATTATGGACAAAAAGCGTTTTTTACCAAAAACGCCCCCTAAAAGTGGGCGTGGCAAAAAATTTGTGTGGACGAAATATAGACATTAGGATTGTCTAAATATGCTGCTCAGACGGACGGACAGACAGACATGGCTTAATCGACTCAGCTAGTGATTCTGAATCGATCCATATACTTTGAGGTATGTGTATCGAAATTATTTCTCTATGTTACAAACTATGCATCAAAACTAATATACCCCTATGGGATAGGGTAAACAAAAATTAAGACCACTGTCGACCTAACTCACGCCTGTTTCTGTGCTCACGCTGAACCACCAAAAATGTATGTGACCAAGAATAGCGCAAATTACACGCTTTTGCCTTTTATATCGGCTTGGGTGTCCCGAAGGCGATAGCAACACCGTGCACCGTTGTTCCGCGGTATATAGATGCAGTCAAATCATGCGTTGTCCAAGCCCTCACTTTATGTATCGCGTTTATACCAGAGAGAGAGGAGCAATTGAAATTTGCCTACGCTTACAGGCAATCTAATACCTTACTTGGATTAAATGTGAGCCGTGGTGAAAAGAAAAAAACGATATCATGTCTGTGCTTATCGAATGCACAACCCTAGTTTATGTGCACCTACTATTTTAAATTGCACAACCCTCATCAATTTGTTCGTGTGTGTGTGAGTGCAGTGTTTATACCCTATCCCATAGGGGTATATTAGTTATACCATATCCCATAGGGGTATATTAGTTTTGATACATAGTTTGTAACATAGAGAAATAATTTAGCTACATATACCTCAAAGTATATGGATCGACTCAGAATCGATAGCTGAGTCGATTACGCCATGTCTGTCCGTCCGTCCGTCCGTCCGTCCGTACGTCACCAGTTTTTGGGCCTTAAATTTTGAGCTAGAAGGATCAAATTTGGTACACGTGCTCTTTGATGCTCCCAGCAGAACAAGTGTAAAAATTTTTGAAATCCGCCCACTGCCACGCCCCCTTTTTAGAAAAACGTATTTTTTGGCCAAACCATAAGGAATTTTGAAAAACTTTCTGAACAACATATTTAGACAATCTGTATATCTGTATTTCGTTCATATAAAGTTTTTTGTCACGCCCACTTTTTTGGGGCGTTTTTAATAAAAAACGTTTTTCGGTCAAATTTTAAAATTTTCTAAAAAACTTTTGATGCAGAATCATTAGTAATATAAATATGAACATTTCGTCAATAGACAATTTTAACCCACGCCCACTTTTTGGGGGCGTTTTTATATAAAAAACATATGAGAGGCTACAATCCGCTATGCGGATCGTTGAATACCCTATCCCATCCCATCCTTTAAATTAATATCCTCAAAATATAGGCCTTATGGCGATGAAATACAGAAAATGACATTCTCATAATATATTGCTCAGACAGTTTCTCAAAATCTTGTGTGGTTCGACAAAAAACAACGTATTTCTATTGCTAATGCCTTGGGATGGGGTATACAAATGGTTTTTGTAAGAAAACGCCCCCAAAATGTGGGCGTAGGTGAAAATGATCTATGGAAAAAATGTTTATATTACCATTTCGGAAGTATTTGCATCAAAATTTTTTTTGAAAGTTTTAAAATTTGGACAAAAAGCGTTTTTTACTAAAAACGCCCCCAAAAAGTGGGCGTGGCAAAAAACTTTGTATGAACGAAATATAGATATTAGGATTGTCTAAATATAATACTCAGACACTTTTTTGATATTCCTTACGGTTTGGCCAAAAAATAAGTTTTCCTAAAAAGGGGGCGTGGCAGTGGGCGGATTTCAAAAATGTTTACACTGGTGGCACGGACGAGGATCCTATATACCGAATTTCATTATCCTAGCTCAAAATTTAAGGCCCAAAAACCGCTGACGAGACGGACGGACGGACGGACAGACGGACGGACGGACGGACAGACAGACATGGCTAATTCGACTCAGCTAGCGATTCTGAGTCGATCCATATACTTTGAGGTATATGTAGCAAAATTATTTCTCTATGTTACAAACTAAGTATCAAAACTAATATACCCCCCTATGGGATAGGGTATAAACATTTTTATACCCTACCCCATAACATATGCAGGAGAAAACCTTGTCGTTTGTAGAACCGTTAAAGTTTTTTATAAGCAGTCTGAAGAATTTGTTGTCACCATGTCATATTCTTTATTTTATCCACATCGTGTTTTTAGCCATGTCCACTTTTTGGGGATTTTAGTTTTACAGATAGGATGGGATAGGGTATTCAACGATCCGCACAGTGGATTGTAGCCTTCTCATATATTTATACCCTATCCCATAGGGGGGTATATTAGTTTTGATACTTAGTTTGTAACATAGAGAAATAATTTTGCTACCTATACCTCAAAGTATATGGATCGACTCAGAATCGCTAGCTGAGTCGAATTAGCCATGTCTGTCTGTCCGTCCGTCCGTCCGTCCGTCTGTTCGTCACCAATTTCTGGGCCTTAAATTTTTAGCTGGGATAATGAAATTTGGTATATAGGATCCTTGTCCGGGTAACCAGAATTAGTGTAACAATTTTTAAAATCCGCCCACTGCCACGCCCCTTTTTTAGGAAAACGTTTTTAATTGGCTAAACCGTAAAAAATTTAAAAAAGGTACGAGCAGCATATTTAGAGAATCGAATTATCTATATATAGTTTTTTGTAACGCCCACTTTT
This sequence comes from Rhingia campestris, assembly GCA_932526625.1. Classification (NCBI taxonomy): domain Eukaryota; kingdom Metazoa; phylum Arthropoda; class Insecta; order Diptera; family Syrphidae; genus Rhingia; species Rhingia campestris. The sequence continues at coordinate 81,524,703 of OW052184.1, forward strand.
TGGGGGCGTTTTTAAAAAAAAAAAAACGTTTTTTAGTGAATTTTTTTAATTTTCGAAAAAAGTTTGATGCACAATTATTGGTAGTATTAATATGAACATTTTGAACCTTCTGAACAATATGTTCTAACACTGTCATTTTCAATACTTTATGACCATCAAGACCACATTTTGGGGGATATTCATTTTAAGTATGGGATGGGATGGGATGGGATATCCCAAAAAATTAATATCCTCAAAATATAGGCCTTATGGCGATGATATACAGAAAATGACATTGTCACAATATTTGCTCAGACAGTTTATCAAAATCTTTTGTGGTTCGACAAAAAATAACGTATTTCTATTGCTAATGCCTTGGGATGGGGTATACAAATGGTTTTTGTAAGAAAACGCCCCCAAAATATGGGCTTAGGTGAAAATGATCTATTGACAAAATGTTTATATTACCATTGCGGAAGTATTTGCATCAAAAACTTTTTCGAAAGTGTTAAAATTTGGACAAAAAGCGTTTTTTAATAAAAACGCCCCCAAAAAGTAGGCGTTGCAAAAAAACTTTGTATGGACGAGATATAGTTATTAGGACTGTATAAATATGCTGCTCAGACACTTTTTTGAAATTCCTTACGGTTTGGCTTAAAACTAAGTTTTTCTAAAAGGTGTCGTGGCACTAGGCGGATTTCAAAAATTTTTACACTTGTTCTGCTTCGTCGGCCAGAGAGTCTATATACCAAATTTCAACACTCTAGCTCAAAATTTAAGGCCCAACAATCGGTGACACACAGACGGACGGATGGACGGACGGACGGACGGACAGACATGGCTTAATCGACTCAGCTAGAGATTCTGATCCATATACTTTGAGGTATATGTATCGAAATTATTTATCTATGGTACAAACTTAATGTCAAAACTAATATACCCCCCTATGGGATAGGGTATAAACATATGAGACGGCTACAATCCGCTGTGCGGATCATTGAATACCCTATCCCATCCCATCCTTAAAACTAATATCTCCAAAAAGTGGGCGCTATTGGTGTATTATATAGAAAATGACATTGTCACAACATATTGTTCAAACAGTTTATCAGAATCTTTTGTTGTTTGACAAAAACATTGTTTTTCTCCAGCATATGCTATGGGGTAGGGTATACAAACGGTTTTTGTAAAAAAACGCTCCCAAAAAGTGGGCGTGGGTTAAAATTTTTTTTTTTTTTTTTTTTTCCGTGGGCTGGTGGAAATCTTCATAGACACGATGAGCACGTGCCCAAAGTAGTGTGAGATTTTTACTCACTAAAACCACCACCCATTTGGTATTTCTATTGCAACTAAGTATTCGACTTATCCAGCAATTTTTTTATCACGATTATATAATATGTTTGGCAGGTAACTTTCCTTTGAGAGTTCCTGCTTTTCCGCAATTATAGCGCGGTTTGTTATTATCGGGCCAAATCTAAGGGTTTAGTTCTTTGAAGACGCCGCAATATATTTGTTTCGTCCAGAATTTGGAGGACTGTTGTGTTAACGTGTCCTAATAAACGTTTTTTATGTTTTCGTGCAAAATTTTTTGTTTCATCTTTAACCGCGGGAATACCCAGATCTCTGCGTAGATCTTCGTTCCTTATGTACCACGGTGCATTGACGAATGATCTTAACATTTTGTTTTCAAAAGTTTGTAAAATGTTTAGATTCGTTTCACTGGTACAACCCCATAGTTGTATACCATATGTCCAAACCGGTTTTAGCACTTGCTTGTATAATAGCAGCTTGTTATCAAGGTTAAGCTTCGAATATTTTCCGAGCAACCAGTACAGTTCTCTGTATTTATTCTTAAGTTCTTCGCATTTCTTTTTTACATGCGACTTCCATTTTAATTTTGCATCGAGTGTCATACCGAGATATTTCGCTTCATTTGCAAACGGGACTCGAACCGTATTTAGAAATACAGGCAAATTGTTTGTCCGTTTATACGAAAAATCTACATGGATCGATTTGCTCTCATTAAGTGCAATCCGCCAGGATTTAGTCCATTCATTAACCTCGTTAAGAGCGTTTTGTAATTTAATATTTGTTTCCTCTATTGTTGTGGCAACTGCTAGTATAGCAGTATCGTCAGCAAACGTTGCAACTATTGTATCGTTTGTTTGTGGGATATCGAGTGAATATGAGGTACAGGATTGGTCCAAGGACGCTTCCTTGCGGTACACCTGCCATTATTTCTTTGAACTCGGAATATTCGCTTCCAAGTTTCACACGGAAGAGTCTATGCTCAAGATACGACACGAGGATTTTATATAATTGTTCTGGCAAAACTTGACTTAGTTTATAAGTAAGGCCTTTGTGCCACACCTTGTCAAAAGCTTGCGACACGTCAAGAAATACGGCTGAACAAATTTTCTTTTCTTCGAAAGCTTTCTCAATTACATCTGTAATTCGATGTACTTGGTCCACCGTTGAATGTTTACTTCTAAACCCAAATTGATGGTCAGGTAAAAGACGTTTCTGTTCAATTATGGGGTGTAAGCGACCGAGTAATATCCGTTCAAAAACTTTTGAAATTATTGGAAGAAGTGAAATAGGCCTGTAAGATTTTATTTCATTCGGTGATTTTCCTGGTTTTAGAACCATAATCACTTCCGCGACTTTCCACTGTCTTGGTATGTATTCTAATCTGATTGCTGCATTTATAATAAAAAGAAGCTTAGTTAATGCTTTCCGAGGCAACATTTTAAGAAGTTCTCCTGTAATCAGGTCATAACCCGGAGCTTTTTTAGGCTTTAGTTTCTGTATTTCCCGTTTAAGCTCGGCAATACTTGCATATCTTACTATGTTATTATCGGTTGTACTCTCGAATATATTAATGTTTTCATTTTGCGCCGGACCATCAAATGGCTTAAATGTTTCCTCAAGATGTGAGGCAAAAACGTCAGCTTTTTCCTTATCGCTCTTTGCCCAAACGTCTTGAGTTACCCTAATGGGCGGCACAGCGATTTTTGGCCGTTTTATGACTCTAATTGCTTTCCAGAGCGAATAATTCGATTCCTTTCCAGCGGTTAGGCTTTGCAGATAAGTTTCTACTGAATGGTTTTTAAAGTATTTAATCGAATTTGATAGCAAATTACTCAACCGATTGAGATGTGTTTTATCTTGCGGGGCACGAGTTTGGTGCCATCTTTTACGAGCTTTTCTTTTTTGTCTTACTAAATCTTGTATTTCACGGGGGTACTTAATTTTACTATGGCTCACTATTTTGTTCTGTTGAGGAGTATTATTCCATGCTGCTTTTTGGATGGTATTGATAAATGAGTCAACAGCGACTTCGAGTTCCAATGGGGTTCTAAGCGATACACCCAGTCGGATATTATTTTCAATATCGTTTTTGAAACCTTCCCAGTTGGTTTTCGCGTTTGTTAATCTGGGTGGTTTTTCATTTATAATCAGTGACTCGCTCATTGTTAAAATTACTGGAGAATGATCAGAGGAAAGATCAAAGCATTCTTCAACTTTGATTCGATTGGACGGCAGACCTTTTACAATGAAAAAATCGATCAAATCCGGTATTTTTCTAGCATCAGTTGGCCAGTAAGTTGGTTTTCCCGTAGAATGAAATTCGGTATTGTACTTTCTACCTATATCATAAAGCATCCTACCTTTCTGTGATATGCATCTAGATCCCCAGAATGTATGTTTTGCATTAAAGTCCCCTCCGATGACAAAACGTTGTCCAAGGGAATTAAGCAAGTTTTCAAAGTCAATTTTCTCAACCTTGCATCGTGGTGGGCAGTAAATAGACGATATCTTCAGAAAGGATTGTCTGCTTTTGACTTGTATAGAGCTAACTTGCATTGTTTCGATTTCTAGTTTAAGATCAATCGAATGTTCGATACACTCTTTTATATATAGTGAGGCTCCACCTCTAGCCTTATTCGATGGATGTAGAGCATGATAGTCGAGGTAACCTTTTATTTTTAAGTTCGAATTACTCTTTGCGTGAGTTTCGGATATTAAACAGATGTCTATATCTTTTTCCTGCATAAATAATTCAAGTTCTCCAAGTTTTTGCCAAAGGCCATTGGCATTCCACGTAAGAATTTTTAGCAATCTATTCATGTTAAAGGTGGGGTACTTCTATTGCGAATACTATTTTCGAGCTTAACGAGCCTGTCAAAAATAAGTTTATTCGTTTTGCTTTGTTCCTCAAGTTTTGAAAGAATAATCGAAAATACATTTGAAACTGGGTCAGGTGAGATATTTTTTTGGGCGTTATTGGATACTGTAGCTTGAGCATACGTTTGTACATTTGGTTTTGGATGTACAAGATCCGAACGGATATCTGATGGCCGCGTAGTTTGTGGACATTTAGGTTCTTCGATTATGGCCTGCTTTTTCTTCGACATATTTTTGTTCGGAATTTTAGGCTGTTGCTTGTTTAAATTTAATTTCTGTGAATTAATACTATTAAATTTCGTCCGTCTTTTTTGCAACTCTTTAGCTACTTCGCAGCCGCGATAATTTGCCGGATGATTGCCTTTACAGTTAATGCAGATAGCAAGAGCTTTCTTATCTGACATACAATCTACCGTCAGGTGATTGCCGGCACATTTTACACACCGCGGTTCTTTTTGACAATAGCTTTGCGTATGATTGTATCCTTGGCAGCGCTTGCACTGGGGAACTAGTTTGGAATCCTTACGCATAGGCTCTATTTTTACAACAATATTAAGTATTGTTTTTATTTCATAAATTTTGTTCAAACTTTCTGTTTTATCGAAAGTGAGTATAAATAAAGGAAGGCCGCGTTTTATTACATTTCCTTCGCCATCTTTTTGCTTTTGGTCTCGTTTGACAATGTTAACGGCATCTATGACTTTATATTGCCTGTTTTTCAGATCATTTACAATGTCATCCTTTAAGCACGACGCATGTAACCCTCTAGCTACAACGCGTAAAGGCCTTTCAGATTTATTTTCAAAAGAATACCATTCTATTTTATCGATATTAAGCTTGCGAGATAATAGACGGTAACTTTCAGGGTCTTTAACGCAGACTTTCCATGTATTTTTTCTTAGCGAAGTTACTTGGTAGCCCGATAATGGCAACGATTTTAGCAAGGTATGCAACTTGTTAAAGTCGTCAATACCGATCACATTAGTTGGCGGTGGGGGACGTTGTTTTAGCTGTTTCGCTTTGTTAATAATCTCATTGTCGCGGTTTATTATTTCAGGAGAGGATACAGCTTTCCTCTTTTTAACTGGTCTTTTCTTTAAGATCCAGTCAGTTTCGCGACTGAGTTCTTCTTCATCCGTGTGGTATTCCGAATTCACGGGGCCGTTTGAACTTGTTTTTGGTATTTTAAATGAACTCTTCAGAGTCATATTTTCTTCCTTTAGATGGAGAATTTCTTTACGAAGCTCTTCGCAGAGCAGTTCGACATTGTTAAGCCTTGTTCGAAGAACGTCGTTTTCTTCCTTTAGGCTCTTATTTTTCACTGAGTCTCGTTTTTCGTGGGCTGACACTTCTGGTGTTGTCGAGCTCCTTGAGACACATATATTTTTTTGAGATCCTGATGTAGGTGACCTCGTTACCCTTGAACTTTTCCCGAAAGGGTTACACATTTGCAATAATTGGCTCTCCCCAGAATCCGTAGAGCCGACCTCCGTAGAGGGTGGATTTTCCAGTGAAACTGAATTGCCACCTGGGGTAGTAAATCTTTTCGTTGTACTCATTGCATTTTTGTTGTTTGTATACGCTTTACACTCGGTATACGGGGAGTGGATTTTAGTCGCCTTCTACGACAGGCATGCCTTACCTCGGGTATATTCTGACCCCTAACCCGAAGGTTTTTTTTTTTTTTTTTTTTTTAAATGGTCTATTTTTTGGGTTAAAATGGTCTATAGACGAAATATTCATATTAATATAACTTATAATTTTGCATCTTTTTGTTTTTGTTTCTTTCAATTGTTTTTCTCATTAATTTTGTGTGTTTCGGCCTAACTTATGATATTGGTATTGTTTTCTTTTTGTTATATTGCTCGGAGCTTAGATACTGTCGCGAATTTCATTACACTTTCACCATTTTTCATGGCACTGTTATCAACACACTCGTATATCCGGGCCTTATCATTTAATTTCATTTATGTTATCACAAATAGTTTTTTTTTGGGGTTTGTCTTCATAATCACCACGTAAAAATCGAGCAAAAACATATCCCATCCCATCCTTAAAATTTATATCCTCAAAATATAGGCTTTATGGCGATGAAATACAGAAAATAATATTGTCACAATATATTGCACAGACAGTTTATCAAAATCTTTTGTGGTTCGACAAAAAACAACGTTTTTCTATTGCTAATGCCTTGGGGTGGTTTTTGTAAGAAATGAAAAAAATAAATGAAAATTATGTACAGACAAAACGTTTATATTACCGTTGCGGAAGTATTTGCATCAACATTTTTTGCGAAAGTGTAAAAATTTGGACAAAAAGCGTTTTTTTACCAAAAACGCCCCCAAAAAGTGGGCGTGGCAAAAAAATTTGTATGGACGATATATATTTATAGATATCTATATATATAGATATTAGGATTGCATCAACATTTTTTTCGAAAGTGTTAAATTATGGACAAAAAGCGTTTTTTACCAAAAACGCCCCCTAAAAGTGGGCGTGGCAAAAAATTTATGTGGACGAAATATAGACATTAGGATTGTCTAAATATGCTGCTCAGACGGACGGACAGACAGACATGGCTTAATCGACTCAGCTAGTGATTCTGAATCGATCCATATACTTTGAGGTATGTGTATCGAAATTATTTCTCTATGTTACAAACTATGCATCAAAACTAATATACCCCTATGGGATAGGGTATAAAAAAATGAAGACCACTGTCGACCTAACTCACGCCTGTTTCTGTGCTCACGCTGAACCACCAAAAATGTATGTGACCAAGAATAGCGCAAATTACACGCTTTTGCCTTTTATATCGGCTTGGGTGTCCCGAAGGCGATAGCAACACCGTGTACCGTTGTTCCGCGGTATATAGATGCAGTCAAATCATGCGTTGTCCAAGCCCTCACTTTATGTATCGCGTTTATACCAGAGAGAGAGGAGCAATTGAAATTTGCCTACGCTTACAGGCAATCTAATACCTTACTTGGATTAAATGTGAGCCGTGGTGAAAAGAAAAAAACGATATCATGTCTGTGCTTATCGAATGCACAAACCTAGTTTATGTGCACCTACTATTTTAAATTGCACAACCCTCATCAATTTGTTCGTGTGTGTGTGAGTGCAGTGTTTATACCCTATCCCATAGGGGTATATTAGTTATACCCTATCCCATAGGGGTATATTAGTTATACCCTATCCCATAGGGGTATATTAGTTTTGATACATAGTCTGTAACATAGAGAAATAATTTAGCTACATATACCTCAAAGTATATGGATCGACTCAGAATCGATAGCTGAGTCGATTTAGCCATGTCTGTCCGTCCGTACGTCACCAGTTTTTGGGCCTTAAATTTTGAGCTAGAAGGATCAAATTTGGTACACGTGCTCTTTGATGCTCCCAGCTGAACAAGTGTAAAAATTTTTGAAATACGCCCACTGCCACGCCCCCTTTTTAGAAAAACGTGTTTTTTGGCCAAACCATAAGGATTTTTGAAAAACTTTCTGAACAACATATTTAGACAATATAAATATCTGTATTTCGTTCATATAAAGTTTTTTGCCACGCCCACTTTTTGGGGGCGTTTTTAATAAAAAACGTTTTTTTCGGTCAAATTTTCAAATTTTCTAAAAAACTTTTGATGCAGAATCATTAGTAATATAAATATGAACATTTCGTCAATAGACCATTTTAACCCACGCCCACTTTTTTATATAAAAACCATTTTTATACCCTACCCCATAACATATGCAGGAGAAAACCTAGTCTTTTGTAGAACCGTAAAAGTTTTTTGTAAGCAGTCTGAAGAATTTGTTGTCACCATGTCATTTTCTTTATTTGATCCACATCGTGTTTTTAGCCATGTCCACTTTTTGGGGATTTTACTTTTACAGATAGGATGGGATAGGGTATTCAACGATCCGCACAGTGGATTGTAGCCTTCTCATATGTTTTTTATTAAAAATGCCCCCAAAAAGTGGGCGTCGCAAAAAAATTTATATTGACGAAATAAAGATATTACGATTCTCTAAATATGCTGCTCAGACACTTTTTTAAATTTCTTTATAGTTTGGCCAAAAAATACGTTTTTCTAAAAAGGGGGCGTGGCAGTGGGCGGATTTCAAAAATGTTTACACTTGTTTTTTCGACTTTTATAAACCAATAATACACTTTGTAACCAAATTTCATTCAATTCGTGATAGTACTTTTTACGTTATTAGGTTCCAAATGAAGAATTGAGTTGAGTTAGAATTGCACCACCCCTCGCTGACAACTGCACCATGTCATTTTAAAGAACAGCTTCCAATCTATGAATTTGCCAAATTTCATTCTAATCTATTGTGTATGTGTAACTTTTAAGTGGTGATGGGTTCTAACTGCATGCATGAAATTACAGTCATGGAATTACCTGGCATGTCATACTCCGGCCATAATTCTACTGAATATAAAAAAAAACATATGAGAAGGCTACAATCCGCTGTGCGGATCGTTGAATACCCTATCCCATCCTATCCATAAAACTAAAATCCCCAAAAAAGGGAGGCATGGCTAAAAACACGATGTGGATAAATAGAAAAAATGATATAGTGACAACGAATTCTTCAGACTGCTTACAAAACACTTTAACGGTTCTACAAAAGACAAGGTTTTCTCTTGCATATATTATGGGGTAGTGTATAAAAATTGTTTTTATATAAAAAGGCCCCCAAAAAGTGGGCGTGGGTTAAAATGGTATACAGACGAAATGTTCATATTAATAATGTTAATGATTCTGCATCAAAATTTTTTTCGAAAAATTTAAAATTTGACCGAAAACAGTTTTTTATTGAAAACGCCCCCAAAAAGTGGGCGTGGCAAAAACCTTTATATGGACGAAATATAGATATTAATATTGTCTAAATATGTTGTTCAGAAACTTTTTTGAAATTCCTTACGGTTTGGTCAAAAACTGAGTTTTTCTTAAAAGGGGGCGTGGCAGTGGGCGGATTTCAAAAATTTTTACACTTGTTCTGTAGGCAGAGACGAGGATCCTATATACCAAATTTCATTATCCTAGCGCAAAATTTAAGGCCTAAAAATCGGTGACGTACAGACGGACGGACGGACGGACGGACGGACGGACGGACGGACAGACAGACATGGCTTAATCGACTCAGCTAGCGATTCTGAGTCGATCCATATACTTTGAGGTATATGTAGCAAAATTATTTCTCTATGTTACAAACTAAGTATCAAAACTAATATACCCCTATGGGATAGGGTATAAAAATATGAGAAGGCTACAATCCGCTGTGCCGATCGTTGAATACCCTATCCCATCCTATCCATAAAACTAAAATCCCCAAAAAAGTGGGCATGGCTAAAAACACGATGTGGATAAAATAGAAAAAATGATATAGTGACAACAAATTCTTCAGACTGCTTACAAAACAGTTTTACGGTTCTACAAAAGACAAGGTTTTCTCCTGCATATGTTATGGGGTTGGGTATAAAAATGGTTTTTATATAAAAACGCCCCCAAAAAGTGGGCGTGGGTTAAAATGGTATATAGACGAAATGTTTATATTAATAATGTTAATGATTCTGCATCAAATTTTTTTTCGAAAAATTTAAAATTTGACCGAAAACAGTTTTTTATTGAAAACGCCCCCAAAAAGTGGGCGTGGCAAAAAACTTTGTATGAACGAAATATAGATATTAGGATTGTCTAAATATGCTACTCAGACACTTTTTTGAAATTCCTTACGGTTTGGCCAAAAAATAAGTTTTCCTAAAAAGGGGGCGTGGCAGTGGGCGGATTTCAAAAATTTTTACACTTGTTCTGGTGGCACGGACGAGGATCCTCTATACCAAATTTCATTATCCTAGCTCAAAATTTAAGGCCCAAAAAACGCTGACGAACAGACAGACGGACGGACGGACGGACGGACGGACGGACGGACAGACAGACATGGCTTATTCGACTCAGCTAGCGATTCTGAGTCGATCCATATACTTTGAGGTATATGTAGCAAAATTATTTCTCTATGTTACAAACTAAGTATCAAAACTAATATACCCCCCTATGGGATAGGGTATAAACATATGAGGGGCTACAATCCGCTGTGCGGATCGTTGAATACCCTATCCCATCCCATCCTTAAAATTAATATCCTCAAAATATAGGCCTTATGGCGATGAAATACAGAAAATGACATTGTCACAATATATTGTCCAGACCGTTTCTCAAAATCTTGTGTGGTTCGACAAAAAACAACGTATTTCTATTGCTAATGCCTTGGGATGGGGTATACAAATGGTTTTTGTAAGAAAACGCCCCCAAAATGTGGACGTAGGTGAAAATGAACTATAGACAAAATGTTTATATAACCATTTCGGAAGTATTTGCATTAAAATTTTTTTCGAAAGTTTTAAAATTTGGAGAAGAAGCGTTTTTTACTAAAAACGCCCCCAAAAAGTGGGCGTGGCAAAATACTTTGTATGAACGAAATATAGATATTGGGATTGTCTAAATATGCTACTCAGACACTTTTTTGAAATTCCTTACGGTATGGCCAAAAAATAAGTTTTCCTAAAAAGGGGGCGTGGCAGTGGGCGGATTTCAAAAATTTTTACACTTGTTCTGGTGACTCGGCCAAGGATGCTATCTACCAAATTTCATTATCCTAGCTCAAAATTTAAGGCCCAAAAATCGGTGACGAACAGACAGACGGACGGACGGACACACGGACGGACGGACGGACGGACGGACGGACAGACAGACATGGCTAATTCGACTCAGCTAGCGTTTCTGAGTGGATCCATATACTTTGAGGTATATGTAGCTAAATTATTTCTCTATGTTACAAACTAAGTATCAAAACTAATATACCCCTATGGGATAGGGTATAAACATATGAGAAGGCTACAATCCGCTGTGTGGATCGTTTAATACCCTATCCCATCCCATCCTTAATTTAATTTTCCCAAAAATGTGGTCTTTATGGGCATAAAGTATAATAAATGACGTTGTCACAACATAATGTTCAGAAGGTTTATCAAATTCTTGTATGGTTCTACAAAAAACAACGTTTTTCTATTGCATATGCCTTGGGGTAGGGCATTCAAATGGTTTTTGTAAGAAAACGCCCCCAAAAAGTGGGGGTGGGTTAAAATGGTCGATTGACGAAATGTTCACATTAATACTACCAATGATAGTGCATCAAAACTTTTTTCGAAAATTTTAAAATTTGACCGAAAAATGTTTTTTATAAAAAACCCCCCTAAAAAGTGGGCGTGGCAAGAAACTTTATATTGACGAAATATAGATATTACCATTCTCTAAATATGCTGCTCAGACCCTTTTTTAAAAATTCATTACGGTTTGGCGAAAAAATACGTTTTCCTAAAAAGGGGGCGTGGCAGTGGGCGGATTTCAAAAATTTTTACACTTGTTTTGGTGACTCGGACAAGGATCATATATACAAAATTTCATTATCCTAGCTAAAAATTTAAGGCCCAAAAATCGGTGACGAACAGACAGACGGACGGACAGACAGAAATGGCTAAATCGACTCAGCTAGCGATTCTGAGTCGATCCATATACTTTGAGGTTTATATAGCAAAATTATTTCTCTATGTTACAAACTATGTATCAAAACTAATATACCCCTATGGGATAGGGTATAAAAAACATATGAGAAGGCTACAATCCGCTGTGCGGATCGTTGAATACCCTATCCCATCCTATCCATAAAACTAAAATCCCCAAAAAAGGGGGCATGGCTAAAAACACGATGTGGATAAAATAGAAAAAATGATATAGTGACAAAAAGTTCTTCGGACTGCTTACAAAACAATTTTGCGGTTCTACAAAAGACAAGGTTTTCTCCTGCATATGTTATGGGGTAGTGTATAAAAATGTTTTTTATATAAAAACGCCCCCAAAAAGTGGGGGTGGGTTAAAATGGTCTATGGACGAAATGTTCATATTTATATTACTAATGATTCTGCATCAAAAGTTTTTTCGAAAATTTTAAAATTTGACCGAAAAACGTTTTTAATTAAAAACGCCCCCAAAAAGTGGGCGTGGCAAAAAACTTTGTATGAACGAAATACAGATATTCAGATTGTCTAAATATGTTGTTCAGAAAGTTTTTCAAAATTCCTTATGGTTTGGCCAAAAAATACGTTTTTCTAAAAAGGGGGCGTGGCAGTGGGCGGATTTCAAAAATTTTTACACTTGTTCTGCTGGGAGCAACAAGGAGTACGTGTACCAAATTTCATCTTTCTAGCTCAAAATTTAAGGCCCAAAAACTGGTGACGTACGGACGGACGGACGGACGGACAGACATGGCTAAATCGACTCAGCTATCGATTCTGAGTCGATCCATATACTTTGAGGTATATGTAGCTAAATTATTTCTCTATGTTACAAACTATGTATCAAAACTAATATACCCCCCTATGGGATCGGGTATAATGATCGGTTAACCATGTTTCCACCAAAAGAATAACGTGATAATAATTTTAAAAAAGGTTCTGAGCAACATATTTAGACAATATTAATATCTATATTTCGTCTATATAAAGTTTTTTTGCCACGTCCACATTTTGGGGGCGTTTTCAATAAAAAACATATGAGAAGGCTACAATCCGCTGTGCGGATCGTTGAATACCCTATCCCATCCTATCCATTAAACTAAAATCCCAAAAAAAAGTGGGCATGGCTAAAAATACGATGTGGATAAAATAGAAAAAATGATATAGTGACAACTAAATCTTCAGACTGCTTACAAAACACTTTTACGGTTCTACAAAAGACTAGGTTTTCTCCTTCATATGTTATGGGGTAGTGTATAAAAATGGTTTTTATATAAAAACGCCCCCAAGATGTTTGCGTGGTTTAAAATGGTAAAAAGACGAAATGTTCATATTAATAATGTTAATGATTCTGCATCATAATTTTTTTCGAAAAATTTAAAATTTGACCGAAAACAGTTTTTTATTGAAAACGCCCCCAAAAAGTGGGCGTGGCAAAAAACATTATATAACCAAAATATAGATATTACGATTCTCTAAATATGTTGTTCAGAAACTTTTTTAAAATTCTGTACGGTTTTGCCAAAAATTACGTTTTTCTAAATAGGGGGCGTGGCAGTGGGCGGATTTCAAAAATTTTTACACTTGTTCTGGTGACTCGGACAAGGATCCTATATACCAAATTTCATTATCCTAGCTCAAAATTTAAGGCCCAAAAATCGGTGACGAACAGACAGAAGGACGGACGGACAGACGGACGGACAGACAGACATGGCTAATTCGACTCAGCTAGCGATTCTGAGTCGATCCATATACTTTGAGGTATATGTACCAAAATTATTTCTCTATGTTACAAACTATGTATCAAAACTAATATACCCCCCTATGGGATAGGGTATAAACATATGAGAAGGCTACAATCCGCTGTGCGGATCGTTGACTACCCTATCCCATCATATCCATAAAACTAAAATCCCCAAAAAAGTGGGCATGGCTAAAAACACGATGTGGATAAAATAGAAAAAATGATATAGTGACAACAAATTCTTCAGCCTGCTTACAAAACAATTTTACGGTTCTACAAAAGACAAGGGGTTCTCCTGCATATGTTATGGGGTAGTGTATAAAAATGGTTATACCCTATCCCATAGGGGGTATATTAGTTTTGATACATAGTTTGTAACATAGAGAAATAATTTTGCTACATATACCTCAAAGTATATGGATCGACTCAGAATCGCTAGCTGAGTCGAATTAGCCATGTCTGTCTGTCCGTCCGTCCGTCCGTCCGTCCGTCCGTCCGTCCGTCCGTCCGTCCGTCCGTCCGTCCGTCTGTCTGTTCGTCACCGATTTTTGGGCCTTAAATTTTGAGCTAGGATAATGAAATTTGGTATATAGGATCCTTGTGCGAGTCACCAGAACAAGTGTAAAAATTTTTGAAATCCGCCCACTGCCACGCCCCTTTTTTAGAAAAACTTATTTTTTGGCCAAACCGTAAGGAATTTCAAAAAAGTGTCTGAGCAGAATATTTAGACAATCCTAATATCTATATTTCGTTCATACAAAGTTTTTTGCCACGCCCACTTTTTGGGGGCGTTTTTAGTAAAAAACGCTTTTTGTCCAAATTTTAAAACTTTCGAAAAAATTTTTGATGCAAATACTTCCGCAATGGTAATATAAACATTTTGTCCATAGATCATTTTAACCTACGCCCACATTTTGGGGGCGTTTTCTTACAAAAACCATTTGTGTACCCCATCCCAAGGCATTAGCAATAGAAATACGTTGTTTTTTGTCGAACCACAAAAGATTTTGAGAAACTGTCTGAGCAATATATTGTGACAATGTCATTTTCTGTATTTCATCGCCATAAAGCCTATATTTTGAGGATATTAATTTAAAGGATGGGATGGGATAGGGTATTCAACGATCCGCATAGCGGATTGTAGCCTCTCATATGTTTTTTATATAAAAACGCCCCCAAAAAGTGGGCGTGGGTTAAAATGGTATATAGACGCAATGTTTATATTAATACTGTTAATGATTCTGCATCAAAATTTTTTTCGAAAAATTTAAAATTTAACCGAAAACAGTTTTTTTTATTGAAACCGCCCCCAAAAAGTGGGCGTGGCAAAAAACTTTATATAGACGAAATATAGATATTAATATTGTCTAAATATGTTGTTCAGAAACATTTTGAAAATTCCTTACGGTTTGGTCAAAAACTGAGTTTTTCTTAAAAGGGGGCGTGGCAGTGGGCGGATTTCAAAAATGTTTACACTTGTTCTGTAGGCAGAGACGAGGATCCTATATACCAAATTTCATTATCCTAGCTCAAAATTTAAGGCCTAAAAGTCGGTGACGTACAGACGGACGGACGGACGGACAGACAGACATGGCTTAATCGACTCAGCTAGCGATTCTAAGTCGATCCATAGACTATGAGGTATATGTAGCAAAATTTTTTCTCTATGTTACAAACTAAGTATCAAAACTAATATACCCCTATGGGATAGGGTATAAACATATGAGAAGGCTACAATCCGCTCTGCGGATCGTTTAATACCCTATCCCATTCCATCATTTAATACCCTATCCCATCCCATCCTTAAAATAAATATCACCAAAATGTGGTCTTTATGGTCATAAAGTATTGAAAATGACGTTGTTACACCATATTGTTCCGAGGGTTTATCCAATTCTTTTATGGTTCGACAAAAAACAACGTTTTTCTATTGCACATGCCTTGGGGTAGGGCATGCAAAGGTATTTGTAAGAAAACGCCCCCAAAAAGTGGGCGTGGGTTAAAATGGTATATCGACGAAATGTTGGTATTAATACCGCCAATGAATGTGCATCAAATTTGTTTTCGAAAATTTTAAAATTTGACCAGAAATTTTTTTTTTATAAAAAACGCCCCCAAAAAGTGGGCGTGGCAAAAAACTTTATATTGACGAAATATAGATATTACGATTCTCTAAATATGCTGCTCAGACACTTTTATAAAATTCCTTACGGTTTGGCAAAAAAAAAACGTTTTCCTTAAAAGGGGGCATGGCAGTGGGCGGATTTAACAACTTATAGACTTGTTCTGGTGACGCGGACAAGGATCCTATGTACCAAATTTCATTATCCTAGCTCAAAACTTAAGGCCCAAAAATCGGTGACGAACAGACAGACGGACGGACGGACGGACAGACAGACACGGCTAATTCGACTCAGCTAGTGATTCTGAGTCGATCCATATACTTTGAGGTATATTAAGCAAAATTATTTCTCTATGTTAAAAACTATGTATCAAAACTTATATCCCCTATGGAATAGGGTATTTTATATGAGAGGCTACAATCCGCTGTGCGGATCGTTGAATACCCTATCCCATCCCATCCTTAAAATTAATATCCTCAAAATGTAGGCCTTATGGCGATAAAATACAGAAAATGACATTGTCACAATATATTGCTTATTCAATTTATCAAAATCTTTTATGGTTCGACAAAAAACAACGTATTTCTATTGCTAATGCTTTGGGATGGGGTATACAAATGGTTTTTGTAAGAAAAAGCCCCCAAAATGTAGGCGTAGGTGAAAATGATCTATGGACAAAGTTTTTATATTACCATTACAGAATTATTTGCATAAATTTTTTTTTCGAAAGTGTTAAAATTTGGACAAAAAGGGTTTTTTTTACCAAAAAAGCCCCCAAAAAGTGGGCGTGGCAAAAAACTTTATATGGACGAAATATAGATATTAGGATTGTCTAAATATGCTGCTCAGACACTTTTTTGAAATCCCTTACGGTTTGGCTTAAGACTACTTTTATCTAAAAGAGGGCGTGGCAGTGGGCGGATTTCAAAAATTTTTACAACTGTTCTGCTTCGTCGGCCAGAGAGTCTATATACCAAATTTCAACACTCTAGCTCAAAATTTAAGGCCCAAAAATCGGTGACACACAGACGGACGGACGGACGTACGGACAGACAGACATGGCTTAATCGACTCAGCTAGTGATTCTGAGTCGATCCATATACTTTGAGGTATACGTATCGAAATTATTTCTCTATGTTACAAACTTAATGTCAAAACTAATATACCCTATACCCTATGGGATAGGGTATAAAAATGATATAGTGACAACAAATTCTTCAGACTGCTTACAAAACAGTTTTACGGTTCTACAAAAGACAAGGTTTTATCCTGCATATGTTATGGGGTAGTGAATAAAAATGGTTTTTATATAAAAACGCGCCCAAAAAGTGGGCGTGGGTTAAAATGGTATATAGACGAAATGTTTATATTAATAATGTTAATGATTCTGCATCAACATTTTTTTCGAAAAATTTAAAATTTGACCGAAAACTGTTTTTTATTGAAAACGCCCCCAAAAAGTGGGCGTGGCAAAAAACTTTATATAGACAAAATATAGATTTTAATATTGTCTAAATATGTTGCTCAGAAACTTTTTTAAAATTCCTTACGGTTTGGTCAAAAACTGAGTTTTTCCTTAAAGGGGGCGTGACAGTGGGCGGATTTCAAAAAGTTTTACACTTGTTCTGTAGGCAGAGACGAGGATCCTATATACCAAATTTCATTATCCTATACCAACGAAATGTTGGTATTAATACTGCCAATGAATGTGCATCAAATTTGTATTCGAAAATTTTAAAATTTGACCAGAAAAATATTTTTTATAAAAAACGCCCCCAAAAAGTGGGCGTGGGAAAAAACTTTAAATTGACGAAATATAGATATTACGATTCTCTAAATATGCTGCTCAGACACTTTTATAAAATTCCTTACGGTTTGGCCAGAAAAACAACGTTTTCCTAAAAAGGGGGCGTGGCAGTGGGCGGGTTTCAAAAATGTTGACACTTGTTCTGTGGGCAGAGACGAGGATCCTATATACCAAATATCATTATCCTAGCTCAAAATTTAAGGCCCAAAAATCGGTGACGGACGGACGGACGGACGGACAGACAGACATTGCTAATTCGACTCAGCTAGCGATTCTGAGTCGATCCATATACTTTGAGGTATATTTAGCAAAATTATTTCTCAATGTTACAAACTATGTATCAAAACTAATATACCCCTATGGGATAGGGTATAAACATATGAGAAGGCTACAATCCGCTGTGCGGATCGTTTAATACCCTATCCCATCCCATCGTTTAGTACCCTATCCCATCCCATCCTTAAAATTAATATCCCCAAAATATGGTCTTTATATTCATAAAGTATTGAAAATGGCGTTGTTACAACATATTGTTCCGAAGGTTTATCAAATTCTTTTATGGTTCGACAAAAAACAACGTTTTACTTTGCATATGCCTTGGGGTAGGGCATACAAATGGTTTTTGTAAGAAAACGCCCCCAAAAAGTGGGCGTGGGTTAAAATAGTCTATTTAAGAAATGTTGGTATTAATACTGCCAATGATTGTGCATCAAAATTTTTTTCGAAACTTTTAAAATTAGACCAAAAACATATGAGTAGGCTACAATCCACTGTGCGGATATTTGAATACCCTATCCCATCCTATCTGTAAAACTTAAATCCCCAAAAAGTAGACATGGCTAAAAACACGATGTGGATAAAATAAAGAAAATGACATGGTGACAACAAATTCTTCAGACTGCTTATAAAAAACTCTTACGGTTCTACAAAAGACAAGGTTTTCTCCTGCATATGTTATGGGGTAGGGTATAAAAATGGTTTTTATATAAAAACGCCCCCAAAAAGTGGGCGTGGCAAAAAACTTTATATGAACGAAATACAGATATTCAGATTGTCTAAATATGTTGTTCAGAAAAATTTTCAAAATTCCTTATGGTTTGGCCAAAAAATATGTTTTTCTAAAAAGGGGGCGTGGCAGTGGGCGGATTTCAAAAATTTTTACACTTGTTCTGCTGGGAGCAACAAAGAGCACGTGTACCAAATTTCATCCTTCTAGCTCAAAATTTAAGGCCCAAAAACTGGTGACGTACGGACGGACGGAAGGACAGACATGGCTAAATCGACTCAGCTATCGATTCTGAGTCGATCCATATACTTTGAGGTATATGTAGCTAAATTATTTCTCTATGTTACAAAGTATGTATCAAAACTAATATACCCCTATGGGATAGGGTATAAACATATGAATAGGCTACAATCCGCTGTGCGGCTCGTTGAATACCCTATCCCATCCCACCTCAAAATAATATCCTCAAAATATAGGCCTTATGGCGATGAAATACAGAAAATGACATTGTCACAATATATTCCTCAGACAGTTTATCAAAATCTTTTGTGGTTCGACAAAAAACAACGGTTTTCTATTACTAATGCCTTGGGAGGGGGTATACAAATGGTTTTTGTAAGAAAACGCCCCCAAAATGTGGGCGTAGGTGAAAATGATCTATAGACAAAATGTTTATATTACCATTGCGGGAGTATTTGCATCAACATTTTTTTCGAAAGTTTTAAAATTTGGACAAAAAACGTTTTTTACTAAAAACGCCCCCAAAAAGTGGGCGTGGCAAAAAACTTTGTATGAACGAAATATAGATATTAGGATTGTCTAAATATATTGCAAACACACTTTTTGAAATTCCTTACGGTTTGGCTTAAAACTACGTTTTTTCTAAAAGGGGGCGTGGCAGTGGGCGGATTTTAAAAAATTTTACACTTGTTCTGGTGACTCGGCCAAGGATCCTATATACCAAATTTCATTATCCTAGCTCAAAATTTAAGGCCCAAAAATTGGTGACGAACAGACAGACGGACGGACGGACAGACAGACAGACATGGCTAATTCGACTCAGCTAGCGATTCTGAGTCGATCCATATACTTTGAGGTATATGTAGCTAAATTATTTCTCTATGTAACAAACTAAGTATCAAAACTAATATACCCCTATGGGATAGGGTATAAAAACGCCCCCAAAAAGTGGGCGTGGCAAAAAACTTTATATTGACGAAATATAGATATTACGATTCTCTAAATATGCTGCTCAGACACTTTTATAAAATTCTTTACGGTTTGGCCAAAAAATACGTTTTCCTAAAAAGGTGGCGTGGCAGTGGGCGGATTTTAAAATTTTTTACACTTGTTCTGGTGGCACGGACATGGATCCTTTATACCAAATTTCATTATCCTAGCTCAAAATTTAAGGCCCAAAAATCGGTGACGAACAGACAGACGGACGGACGGACGGACGGACAGACAGACATGGCTTAATCGACTCAGCTAGCGATTCTGAGTCGATCCATATACTTTGAGGTATATGTAGCTAAATTATTTCTCTATGTTACAAACTGAATGTCAAAAATAATATACCCCTATGGGATAGGCTATAAACATATGAGAGGCTACAATCCGCTGTGCGGATCGTTGAATACCCTATCCCATCCCATCCTTAAAATTAATATCCTCAAAATATAGGCTTTATGGCGATGAAATACAGAAAATGACATTGTCACAATATATTGCTCATACAGTTTATCAAAATCTTTTGTGGTTCGACAAAAAAACAACGTATTTCTATTGCTAAGGCATTAGCCTTGGGATGGGGTGTACAAACGGTTTTTGTAAGAAAACGCCCCCAAAATGTGGGCGTAGGTGAAAATGATCTATAGACAAAATGTTTATATTACCATTGCGGAAGTATTTGCATCAACATTTTTTTCGAAAGTGTAAAAATTTGGACAAAAAGCGTTTTTTTAATATAAACGCCCCCAAAAAGTGGGCGTGTCAAAAAAACTTTGTTTTGACATTAAGTTTGTAACATAGAGAAATAATTTCGATACATATACCTCAAAGTATATGGATCGATTCAGAATCGCTAGCTGAGTCGATTAAGCCATGTCTGTCTGTCCGTCCGTCCGTCTGTGTGTCACCGATTTTTGGGCCTTAAAATTTGAGCTAGAGTGTTGAAATTTGGTATATAGACTCTGTGGCCGACGAAGCAGAACAAGTGTAAAAATTTTTGATATCCGCCCACTGCCACGCCCCCTTTTAGAAAAACGTAGTGCAAATACTTCCGCAATGGTAATATAAACATTTTGTTCATAGATCATTTTCACCTACGCCCGCGTTTTGGGGGCGTTTTGTTACAAAAACCATTTGTATACCCAATCCCAAGGCATTAGCAATAGAAATACGTTGTTTTTTGTCGAACCACAAAAGATTTTGATAAATTGTCTGAGCAATATATTGTGACAATGTCATTTTCTGTATTTCATCGCCATTAAGCCTATATTTTGAGGATATTAATTTTAAGGATGGGATGGGATAGGGTATTCAACGATCCGCAAAGCGGATTGCAGCCTATCAGGTAGGTGAAAATGATCTATAGACAAAATGTTTTTTTATATAAAAACGCCCCCAAAAAGTGGGTGTGGGTTAAAATGGTATATAGACAAAATGTTCATATTATTAATGTCAATGATTCTGCATCAAAAATTAAAAATTTAACCGAAAACAGTTTTTTTATTTTGTGGGAGTGGCAAAAAACTTTATATTGACGAAATATAGATATTACGATTCTCTAAATATACTGCTCAGACACTTTCTTAAAATTATTTACGGTTTGCCCAAAAAATACGGTTTTCTAAAGAGGGGGCGTGGCAGTGGGCGGATTTCAAAAATGTTTACACTTGTTCTGCTGGGAGGAACAAAGAGCACGTGTACTATTCACCATTCATCCTTCAAGCTCAAAATTTATGGTGGACGGACGGGCGGACGGACAGACGGACGTACAGATAGACGGACGGACAGACATGGCTAAATCGACTCAGCTATCGATTCTGAGTCGAGCCATATACTTTGAGGTATATGTAGCTAATTTATTTCTCTATGTTACAAACTATGTATCAAAACTAATATACCCCTATGGGATAGGGTATAAACATATGAGAAGGCTACAATCCGCTGTGCGAATCGTTGAATACCCTATCCCATCCCATCATTAATATTAATATACTCAAAATGTGGACTTTAGGCTATGAAATACAGAAGATGACATTGTCACAACGTTGTGCGACAAAAAACAACGAATTTATATTGCTAATGGCTTGGGATGTGGTATATAATTGGTTTTTATAGAAAAACGCACCCAAAAAGTGGGCGTAGATGAAAATGATCTATGGATAAAATGTAGTACTAGTATTTGTATCAAACGTTTTTTTCGAAAGTTTTAAAATTTTACTAAAAACGCTCCCAAAAAGTGGGCGTGGCAGTTGGCGAATTTTTAATATTTGTACCCTTATTTTGCAGCCTCGCACAAGGATTTTATATATCAAATTTCATTACCCTAGTTCAAAATGTATGGTCTAAAAATCGGTAACATACAGACAGACGGACGGACAGACAGACATGGCTTAATCGACTCATCTAGTGATTCTGAGTAGATCCATATACTTTGACGTATTCGTAGCTAAATTATTTCTCTTTGTTACAAACTATGTATCAAAACTAATATACCCCTATGGGTATAAATATGTTGAAGGTGGTGTTGGCGTCTGCTGAACTATTCAGTGTGGTGGTAAAATTAGCTAGATTGATGGTGGTGCTGACATCTGCTTAGCTACTCGGTGTGGTGGTGAAATTAGCTATGACGATGGTGGTGCTGGCATCTGCTTAGCTACTCAGTGTGGTGGTGAAATTAGCTTAGATGATGATGGTACTGCTGCCATGCCGCGGCGCGGATGAAAAACAATTTTAGTGCCGCCTTCAGCTTTTGTATGCACGTATTTATGGTGTATGTATATATGCCAAAGATGGTTGTTTTGCTGCTCTTGGTGTGTACATCCAACGTCGGGTATTTGCCGCTGCGGTATATATTTACCTTGTGTATAATATGTTGTGTTCACACGAAAATGAATATTTTCTGCGTCGGAAATATTCGTAGAGAATATTAGGCGTCGTATTTATTTATTATGCTTCGTCTGAAATGTGAATATCATCCTTCGTAGGGAATATTCGTCGTCTTGTCGGGTACAAATATATGCCGTGTCGTATATTCAACTTCGTCGGGGTCACCAATATGTGGTCTGTATTATCACAATTTGTATTATTAAACATATGAGAAGGCTACAATCCGCTGTGCGGATCGTTTAATGCCATATCCCATCCCATCCTTAAAATGAATATCCCCAAAATGTGGTCTTTATGGTCATAAAGTATTGAAAATGGCGTTGTCACAAACATATTGTTCAGAAGGTTTATCAAATTCTTTTATGGTTCGACGAAAAACAACGTTTTTATACCCTATCGCATAGGGGTATATTGGATCGTTTCAGAATCGCTAGCTGAGTCGAATTAGCCATGTCTGTCTGTCCGTCCGTCCGTCCGTCTCTGTGTCACCGATTTTTGGGCCTTAAATTTTGAGCTAAAATGTTGAAATTTGGTATATAGACTCTCTTGCAGACGAAGCAGAACAAGTGTAAAATTTTTTGAAATCCGCCCACTGCCACGCCCACTGCCACGCCCCCTTTTAGAAAATCGTCGTTTTAAGCCAAACCGTAAGGAATTTCAAAATAGTGTCTGAGCAACATATTTAGACAATCCTAATATCTGTATTTCGTTCATACAAAGTTTTTTCCACGCCCACTTTTTGGGGGCGTTTTTAGTAAAAAAACGGTTTTTGTCCAAATTTTAAAAAGTTCGAAAAAACTTTTGATGCAAATACTTCCGTAATGATAAAATAAACATGTGTCTATATACCATTTTCACCTACACCCACTTTTTGGGGGCGTTTTCTTACGAAAAACCATTTGTATGCCTTACCCCATAGCATATGCAGTAGGAAAACGATGTTTTTTTGTCAAACAACAAAAGATGCTGATAAACTGTTTGAACAATATGTTGTGACAATGTCATTTTCTATATTATAGGCTAATAAAGCCTACTTTTTGGAGATATTAATTTTAAGGATGGGATGGGATAGGGTATTCAACGATCCGCACAGCGGGTTGTAGCCTTCTCATATGTTTTTTTAAACTAATTATAATAAACTATAATAAATAAATTAACTTAAACTACTAAACCGCGTTATCATTTTCTCGTTTTTATACCCTATCCCATAGGGGTATATTAGTTTTGATACATAGTTTGTAACATAGAGAAATAATTTAGCTACATATACCTCAAAGTATATGGATCGACTCAGAATCGCTAGCTGAGTCGAATTAGCCATGTCTGTCTGTCCGTCCGTCCGTCCGTCTGTCTATTCGTCACCGATGTTGGGGCCTTAAATTTTGAGCTAGGATAATGAAATTTGGTTTATAGGATCCTTGTCCGAGTCACCAGAACAAGTGTAAACATTTCTAAAATCCGCCCACTGCCACGCCCCCTTTTTAGGAAAACGTATTTTTTGGCCAAACCGTAAGGAATTTTAAAAAACTGTCTGAGCAGCATATTTAGAGAAACGTAATTTCTATATTTCGTCAATATTTTTTTTTATAATCAACGTTTCCCGGTCAAATATTAATATTTTCGAAAAAGTTTTGATGCACAATCATTGGTAGTATTAATGTGAACATTTCGTCAATAGACCATTTTAACTCACGCCCACTTTTTAGGGGCGTTTTCTTACAAAAACCATTTGTATGCCCTACCCCAAGGCATATGCAATAGAAACCCGTTGTTTTTGTCGAACCATAAAAGAATTTGATAAACCTTCTGAACATTATGTTGTGACAACGTTATTTACAATACTTTATGCCCATAAAGACCACATTTTGGGGATATTAATTTAAGGATGGGTTGGGATAGGGTATTAAACGATCCGCACAGCGGATTGTAGCCTCTCATATGTTTATACACTACCCCATAACATATGTAAGAGAAAACCTTGTCTTTTGTAGAACCGTAAAAGTGTTTTGTAAGCAGTCTGAAGAATTTGTTGTCATTATATCATTTTTTCTATTTATCCACATCGTTTTTTTTAGCCATGCCCACTTTTTTTGGGGATTTTGGTTTAATGGATAGGATGGGATAGGGTATTTAACGATCCGCACAGCGGATTGTAGCCTTCTCATATGTTTAATAATACAAATTGTGATAATACAGACCACAAATTGGTGACCCGGACGAAGTTGAAAAATACCCAACACAACATATTATACTTTTTACACCCTATCCCATAGGAGTATATTAGTTTGTAACTTAGAGAAATAATTTAACTACATATACCTCAAAGTATATGGATCGACTCAGAATGAGTCGATTAAGCAATGTCTGTTTGTCCGTCAGTCCGTGAAGATCACAGGTTTTGATGCCTTAAATTTTTAGCTAGATGAGGAAATTTGGTATATGCACGTATAAGGATGTGCTGTTCTAATAAGTGTGAACATTTTCAAAATTCGCCCACTGCCAAGCAGACTTTTTGGTTGCGTTTTTTAGTAAAAAAACCTTTTGTGATCAAATTTTTAAATATTCGAAAAAAAATTGATGCAAAAACGTTTATAAAAACATATGAGAGGCTACAATCCGCTATGCGGATCGTTGAATACCCTATCCCATCCCATCCTTTAAATTAATATCCTCAAAATATAGGCCTTATGGCGATGAAAAACAGAAAATGACATTGTCACAATATATTGCTCAGACAGTTTCTCAAAATCTTTTGTGGTTCGACAAAAAACAACGTATTTCTATTGCTAATGCCTTGGGATGGGGTATACAAATGGTTTTTGTAAGAAAACGCCCCCAAAATGTGGGCGTAGGTGAAAATGATCTATAGACAAAATGTTTATATTACCATTTCGGAAGTATTTGCATCAAAATTTTTTTCGAAAGTTTTAAAATTTGGACAAAAAACGTTTTTTACTAAAAACGCCCCCAAAAAGTGGGCGTGGCGAAAAACTCTGTATGGACGAAATATAGATATTAGGATTGTCTAAATATGTTGCTAACACACTTTTTTGAAATTCCTTACGGTTTGGCTTAAAACTACGTTTTTTCTGAAAGGGGGCGTGGCAGTGGGCGGATTTTTAAAATTTTTACACTTGTTCTGGTGACTCGGCCAAGGATCCTATATACCAAATTTCATTATCCTAGCTCAAAATTTAAGGCCCAAAAATCGGTGACGAACAGACAGACGGACGGACGGACACACGGACGGACGGACGGACAGACAGACATGGCTAATTCGACTCAGCTAGTGATTCTGAGTCGATCCATATACTTTGAGGTATATGTAGCTAAATTATTTCTCTATGTAACAAAACTAAGTATCAAAACTAATATACCCCTATGGGATAGGGTATAAATAATGTGCACATTTCGTTCCTAGACCCTTTTAACCCACGCCCACTTTTTGTTGGCGACTTATCATCGTTCGTCCTACGACTACTATTCGACCTATATCTGCTTTTCGACCTATTCCGAGAAAAGTTCCTAGACGCCCCATCAAAATTTTTTGTTCGTGAGTGATTTATTTGAGTTCCTCGATGCGATAAATAAGCTTTTGCAAAAGGTTGTTGTTAAGATTTGAACTGATGCACTAACTTAAGCTACCTGGTATATCGAAGATGAGTCATGGATTCTATCAGCCAGAGCGAAAAGTTCGCTTTAAGATTGGGATTTCTCAACCACAGTAACGACGAAGCTAGTCAGCTTAGCGAAAGTTTCATGACTAAAGGCGTGTTGACCAGATTGTTCCCACTTGTTAGGCTTTCCATGCTCAGCTCAGACGGTTTTTTATCGCCGAACTCGATCGTGCAGAAGTTGATACTAAAACATCGGCCATCGATGTGGATTAAATATGGAAAATGAGGTTGCGACAACAAATTGTTCAGACTGTTTTACAAAAAACTACAAAAGACAAGGTTTTTCTCCTGCATAAGTTATGGGGTAGTGTATAAAAATGTTTTTTTATACCCTATCCCATAGGGGTATATTAGTTTTGATACATAGTTTGTAACATAGAGAAATAATTTAGCTACATATACCTCAAAGTATATGGATCGACTCAGAATCGATAGCTGAGTCGATTTAGCCATGTCTGTCCGTCCGTCCGTCCGTCCGTCCGTCCGTCCGTCCGTACGTCACCAGTTTTTGGGCCTTAAATTTTGAGCTAGAAGGATGAAATTTGATACACGTGCTCTTTGTTGCTCCCAGCAGAACAAGTGTAAAAATTTTTGATATCCGCCCACTGCCACGCCCCCTTTTTAGAAAAACGTATTTTTTGGCCAAACCATAAGGAATTTTGAAAAACTTTCTGAACGACATATTTAGACAATCTGAATATCTGTATTTCGTTCATATAAAGTTTTTGCCACGCCCTCTTTTTGGGGGCGTTTTTAATAAAAAACGTTTTTCGGTCAAATTTTAAAATTTTCGAAAAAAAAATTTGATGCAGAATCATTAGTAATATAAATATGAACATTTCGTCCATAGACCATTTTAACCCACGCCCACTTTTTGGGGGCGTTTTTATATAAAAACCATTTTTATACACTACCCCATAACATATGCAGGAGAAAACCTTGTCTTTTGTAGAACCGTAAAATTGTTTTGTAAGCAGTCTGAAGAATTTGTTGTAACTATATCATTTTTTCTATTTTATCCACATCGTGTTTTTAGCCATGCGCCCTTTTTTGGGGATTTTAGTTTTATGGATAGGATGGGATAGGGTATTCAACGATCCGCACAGCGGATTGTAGCCTTCTCATATGTTTTTTTATATGAAAACGCACCCAAAAAGTGGGCGTGGGTTAATATAGTCTATAGACGAAATGTTTATATTAATATTACCAATGATTCTGCATCGAAATTTGTTTCCAAGAATTTGAAATTTGATCGGAAAAAGTTTTTTTTTACTGAAAACCCCCCGAAAAGTGGGCGTGGCAAAAAACATTATACAAACGAAATATAGATATTAAGACTGTCTTAACATGTTGTTCAGAAACTTTTTCAAAATTCCAAACGGGTTGGCCAAGAACTAAGTTATTCTTAAAAAAGGGCGTGGCAGTGGGCAGATTCAAAAAATGTATACACTTGTTCTGAAGGCACGGACGAGGATATTTAATACCAAATTTCAATATCCTAGCTCAATTTAAGGCCTACAAATCGGTGGCGTACAAACGGACGGACGGACATACAGACATGGCTTAATCGACTCAGCTACCGATTCTGAGTCGGTCCATATACTTTGAGGTATATGTAGGTAAATTATTTTTCCATGTTACAAACTAAGTATCAAAACGAATATACCCCTATGGGATAGGGTATAAAATGTTTTGGTTAAAGACCGTACATTTTTATTTGAAAATTGAAATTTTTTCGTTGAAGATCGTAAATTTTTATTTGAAAATTAAAAATTGTTGGTTGAAGACCGTACATTTTATTTGAAAATTGAACATTATTGGTTGAAGACCGTACATTTTATTAAAAGATATTAAAGTAAAAACATATTTAAACATTTTATTGTAAATTAAAAGTTACATTTTTAGACTTTTGTTTTTTGACGCTCTCGTTTGTATAAGTTTAAGCCGGTCAATGGATATTATATGTTCCGTATCTTTAATAAATATTGAAAATGATTTTTTAAAGTGGTTAACCGAACGGGGTTTTGTACGGTGGATTAAGACTTCCGCGGTTCATCCCCTCCCGAATAAAAACGTTTTTTTGTCATGTTAAAAAAAAAACTTTCGATGCAAGATCATTGGTTATGAAAATATAAACATTTCGTCTATAGATCATTTAAACCCACGCCCACCTACAAAAACCATTTGAATAATCTACCCCAAGGCATATGCGATACAAAAACGTTGCTTTTTTTGTCGAACCACAAAAGATTCTTATAAACTGTCTGAACAATAGGTTGTGACAACGTCATTTTCAATATTTTATAGCCATAAAGCCCAGATTATGGGGATATTAATTTTAAGGATGGGATGGGATAGGGTATTAAACGATCCGTACAGTGGATTGTAATCATCTCATATGTTCTTTTGTAGAAACGTAAAAGTGTTTTTTAAGCAGCCTGAACAATTTGTTGTGACAATGTCATTTTCTATATTACAATCCCATAAAGACCACTTTTTGGAAATATTAATTTTAAGGATGGGATAGGATAGGGTATTAAACGATCCGCATAGCAGATTGTAGCCTTCTCATATGTTTATACCCTATCCCATAGGGGTATATTAGTTTTGATACTTAGTTTGTAACATAGAGAAATAATTTTGATACATATACCTCAAAGTATATGGATCGACTCAGCATCGCTAGCTGAGTCGAACAAGCCATGTCTGTCTGTCCGTCCGTCTGTCTGTTCGTCACCGATTTTTGGGCCTTAAATTTTGAGCTAGGATAATGAAATTTGGTATGTAGGATCCTCGTCCGTGCCACCAGAACAAATGGAAAAAAATTTGAAATCCGCCCACTGCCACGCCCCCTTTTAAGGAAAACGTATTTTTTGGCCAAACCGTAAGAAATTTTAAAAAAGTGTCTGAGCAGCATATTTAGAGAATCGTAATATCTATATTTCGTCAGTACAAAGTTTTTTTGCCACGCCCACTTTTTGGGGACATTTTTTATAAAAAAACATTTTCAGGTCAAATTGTAAAATTTTCAAAAAAAAATTTTATGCACAATCATTGGTAGTATTAATATGAAAATTTCGTCTTTAGACCATTTTAACCCACGCCCACTTTTTGGGGGCGTTTTCTTACAAAAAAAAAAAAACATTTGTATGCCCTATCCCACGGCATATGCAATGGAAAAACGTTGTTTTTCGTCGAACCATAAAAGGATTTGATAAACCTTCTGAACAATATGTTGTGACAACGCCATTTTCAATACTTTATGACCATAAAGACCACATTTTGGGGATATTAATTTTAAGGATGGGATGGGATAGGGTAATTAACGATCCGCAAAGCGGATTGTAGCCTTCTTATCTGTTTATACCCTATCCCATAGGGGTATATAAGTTTTGATACTTAGTTTGTAACATAGAGAAATAATTTAGCTACATATACCTCAAAGTATATGGATCGACTCAGAATCGATAGCTGAGTCGATTAAGCCATGTCTGTCCGTCCGTCCGTCCGTCCGTCACCAGTTTTTGGGCCTTAAATTTTGAGCTAGAACGATGAAATTTGGTACACGTGCTCTTTGTTGCTCCCAGCAGAACAAGTGTAAAAATTTTTGAAATCCGCCCACTGCCACGCCTCTTCTTTAGGAAAACGTATTTTTTGGCCAAACCGTAAGGAATTTTAAAAAAGTGTCTGAGCAGCATATTTAGAGAATCGTAATATCTATATTTCGTCAATATAAAGTTTTTTGCCACGCCCACTTTTTGGGGGCATTTTCTTACAAAAACCGTTTGTATACCCTACCCCATAGCATATGCTGGAGAAAAACGATGTTTTTTGTCAAACAACAAAAGATTCTGATAAACTATTTGAACAATATGTTGTGACAATGTCATTTTCTATATTATATGCCAATAAAGCTCACTTTTTGGAGATATTAATTTTAAGGATGGGATGGGATAGGGTATTAAACGATCCGCACAGCGGATTGTAGCCTTCTTATATGTTTATACCCTATCCCAAAGGGGTATATAAGTTTTGATACTTAGTTTGTAACATAGAGAAATAATTTAGCTACATATACCTCAAAGTATATGGATCGACTCAGAATCGATAGCTGAGTCGATTAAGCCATGTCTGTCCGTCCGTCCGTCACCAGTTTTTGGGCCTTAAATTTTGTGCTAGAAGGATGAAATTTGGTAAACATGCTCTTTGTTGCTCCCAGCAGAAGAAGTGTAAAAATGTTTGAAATCCGCCAACTGCCACGCCCCTTTTTAGAAAAACGTATTTTTTGGATAAACCATAAGGAATTTTGAAAAACTTTCTGAGCAACATATTTAGAGAATCTAAGTATCTGTATTTCGTTCATATAAAGTTTTTTGCCACGCCCACTTTTTGGGGGCGTTTTTAATAAAAAACCTTTTTCGGTCAAATTTTCAAATTTTCGAAAAAACTTTTGATGCAGAATCATTAGCAATATAAATATGAACATTTCGTCAATAGACCATTTTAACCCACGCCCACTTTTTGGGGGCGTTTTTATATAAAAACGATTTTTATACACCCTCCCATAACATATGCAGGAGAAAACCTTGTCTTTTGTAGAACCGTAAAATTTTTTTTATAAGCAGTCTGAAAAATTTGTTGTCACCATGTTATTATCTTTATTTCACATCCTGTTTTGCGGATTTTAGTTTTACAGATAGGATGGTATAGGGTATTCAACGATCCGCACAGTGGATTGTAGCCTTCTCATATGTTTATACCCTATCCCATAGGGGTATATTAGTTTTGATACTTAGTTTGTAACATAGAGAAATAATTTTGCTACATATACCTCAAAGTATATGGATCGACTCAGAATCGCTAGCTGAGTCGATTAAGCCATGTCTGTCTGTCCGTCCGTCCGTCCGTCCGTCTGTACGTCACCGATTTTTAGGCCTTATTTAATATTGAGCTAGGATTATGAAATTTGGTATATAGGATCCTCGTCTCTGCCTACAGAACAAGTGTAAAAATTTTTGAAATCCGCCCACTGCCACGCCCCCTTTTAAGAAAAACTCAGTTTTTGACCAAACCGTAAGGAATTTTAAAAAAGTTTCTGAACAACATATT
The DNA here is from genome assembly GCA_932526625.1 of Rhingia campestris. NCBI lineage: Eukaryota > Metazoa > Arthropoda > Insecta > Diptera > Syrphidae > Rhingia > Rhingia campestris. The sequence continues at coordinate 81,556,036 of OW052184.1, forward strand.
TAGACAATATTAATATCTATATTTCGTCCATATAAAACGCCCCCAAAAAGTGGGCGTGGGTTAAAATGGTATATAGACGAAATGTTCATATTAATAATGTTAATGATTCTGCATCAAAATTTTTTTCGAAAAATTTAAAATTTGACCGAAAACAGTTTTTAATTGAAAACGCCCCCAAAAAGTGGGCGTGGCAAAAAACTTTATATGGACGAAATATAGATATTAATATTGTCTAAATATGTTGTTCAAAAACTTTTTTAAGATTCCTTACGGTTTGGTCAAAAACTGAGTTTTTCTTAAAAGGGGGCGTGGCAGTGGGCGGATTTCAAAAATTTTTACACTTGTTCTGTAGGCAGAGACGAGGATCCTATATACCAAATTTCATTATCCTAGCTCAAAATTTAAGGCCTAAAAATCGGTGACGTACAGACGGACGGACGGACGGACGGACGGACGGACGGACGGACGGACAGACAGACATGGCTTAATCGACTCAGCTAGCGATTCTGAGTCGATCCATATACTTTGAGGTATATGTAGCAAAATTATTTCTCTATGTTACAAACTAAGTATCAAAACTAATATACCCCCCTATGGGATAGGGTATAATGATATAGTGACAACAAATTCTTCAGACTGCTTACAAAACACTTTAACGGTTCTACAAAAGACAAGGTTTTCTCTTGCATATGTTATGGGGTAGTGTATAAAAATGGTTTTTATATAAAAACGCCCCCAAAAAGTGGGTGTGGGTTAAAATGGTATATAGAAGAAATGTTCATATTAATAATGTTAATGATTCTGCATCAAAATTTTTTTCGAAAAATTTAAAATTTGACCGAAAACAGTTTTTTATTGAAAACGCCCCCAAAAAGTGGGCGTGGCAAAAAACTTTATATGGACGAAATATAGATATTAATATTGTCTAAATATGTTGTTCAGAAACTTTTTTAAAATTCCTTACGGTTTGGTCAAAAACTGAGTTTTTCTTAAAAGGGGGCGTGGCAGTGGGCGGATTTCAAAAATTTTTACACTTGTTCTGTAGGCAGAGACGAGGATCCTATATACCAAATTTCATTATCCTAGCTCAAAATTTAAGGCCTAAAAATCGGTGACGTACAGACGGACGGACGGACGGACGGACGGACGGACGGACAGACAGACATGGCTTAATCGACTCAGCTAGCGATTCTGAGTCGATCCATATACTTTGAGGTATATGTAGCAAAATTATTTCTCTATGTTACAAACTAAGTATCAAAACTAATATACCCCCCTATGGGATAGGGTATAACCATTTTTATACACTACCCCATTACATATGCAGGAGAAAACCTTGTCTTTTGTAGAACCGTAAAATTGTTTTGTAAGCAGTCCGAAGAATTAGTTGTCACTATATCATTTTTTCTATTTTATCCACATCGTGTTTTTAGCCATGCCCACTATTTTGGGGATTTTAGTTTTATGGATAGGATGGGATAGGGTATTCAACGATCCGCACAGCGGATTGTAGCTTTCTCATATGTTTATACCCTATCCCATAGTGGGGTATATTGTTTTGATACATAGTTTGTAACATAGAGAAATAATTTAGCTACATATACCTCAAAGTATATGGATCGACTCAGAATCGATAGCTGAGTCGATTGAGCCATGTCTGTCCGTCCGTCCGTCCGTCCGTACGTCACCAGTTTTTGGGCCTTAAATTTTGAGCTAGAAGGATGAAATTTGGTACACGTGCTCTTTGTTGCTCCCAGCAGAACAAGTTTAAAAATTTTTGAAATCCGCCCACTGCCACGCCCCATTTTTAGAAAAACGTAGTTTTTGGCCAAACCATAAGGAATTTTGAAAAACTTTCTGAACATCATATTTAAATAATCTGAATATCTGTATTTCGTTCATATAAAGTTTTTTGCCACGCCCACTTTTTGGGGGCGTTTTTAATAAAAAACCTTTTTCGGTCAAATTTTAAAATTTTCGAAAAACGTATGAGAGGCTACAATCCGCTATGCGGATCGTTGAATACCCTATCCCATCCCATCCTTTAAATTAATATCCTCAAAATATAGGCCTTATGGCGATGAAAAACTGAAAATGACATTGTCACAATATATTGCTCAGACAGTTTCTCAAAATCTTTTGTGGTTCGACAAAAAACAACGTATTTCTATTGCTAATGCCTTGGGATGGGGTATACAAATGTGGGCGTAGGTGAAAATGATCTATAGACAAAATGTTTATATTACCATTGCGGAAGTATTTGCATCAAAATTTTTTTCGAAAGTTTTAAAATTTGGACAAAAAAGTTTTTTACTAAAAACGCCCCCAAAAAGTGGGCGTGGCGAAAAACTCTGTATGGACGAAATATAGATATTAGGATTGTCTAAATATGTTGCTAACACACTTTTTATACCCTATCCCATAGGGGGGTATATTAGTTTTGATACATAGTTTGTGTGCTTTGGGTTAACTACCCACCCACAGAAAAAAAACATGGTTACGAAGCAACCAATAGCCTCGGAAAGGACTGATTTTATTGTTGACGACCCTGCTAAACGAAAAAAGGACAACGACGTTCGTATCTGCACCTGGAATGTGAGAACATTAAACAGGAGAGGCGCAGGCGAACAACTAGCGGAAGCCCTAAACTGCTACAAAGCAGACATTACTGCCATCCAGGAAATACGATGGGATGGGCCGGGCAAAAAGAGGATGAAAAACTGTGACATATACTACGGACCGTGTTATAGTGAGCAGAAACAGCGACTATTCGGATGCGGATTTGTTGTAAGTGCCAGACTTAGGCAAGAAGTCTTATGTTTCCAAGACATTAGCGAACGCATAGTAACAATCCGCATCAAGGCCAAATTCGCCAACATAAGCCTTATATGCGCTCACGCTCCGACGGAAGAAAAAGATGATATAGCTAAGGATTGCTTCTACGAGCTCCTCGACAAAACCTATGAGCGACTACCGAAGTACGATGTTAAAATCGTGCTGGGAGATTTTAACGCAAAGGTAGGAAGAGAAGACATCTTTAGAAGTATTGTCGGAAAACATAGCCTACACGACAACACGTCTGCTAACGGACTTAGGCTAATCGATTTCGCTACGGAACGAAATGCCACTATAGCCAGCACACGGTTTCCTCACCTCGATATCCATAAGGGGACATGGCGGTCTCCAGATCAACGAACGGTCAACCAAATTGATCACATTGCGATAGATAAGAGGCACGCATCCAGTATTTTGGATGTCCGAACATTCCGAGGAGCTAACATCGACTCGGATCACTACCTTGTAGCAGCCAAGGTAAGAATGCGGATATCCACCACGCCACAACAATCCAGAAATACTGTGAAAAAATTTAATGTCGGAAGACTGCAATCGCAAGAGACCGCCAAGACCTTCGCACAACGCGTATCCCTTAACCTCTCGATTAACACCATACCACCAGCATCGAATGTCGAAGAGCAATGGCAACGATGCCAGCAGGCCATTAGATCAGCCGCAACTGATGTGCTAGGTTTCTCGCGGCCACCAGCAAGAAACCCCTGGTTTGATGAGGAATGCCGACAGATGCTCGCAGCCAAGAACGAGGCCTACAAGGCTAAGCTGCAGGTGAAGACGAGAGCTGCCATTGAGCTCTATAGGCAAAGAAGAAGGGAAGAACATCGGCTTTTCAGCAAGAAGAAAAAAGAGCAAGAAAAGCGCGCGATCGAGGATATAGAGAGGTGCCACTCCAGGAACGATGTTCGCAAGTTTTACCAAAGTGTAAAACGTCAAAGCCAAGGATACAAGGCTCGAACAGAATCCTGTCGAGATGAAGAAGGAAATATTGTAGTTGAGACACAGTCGATGCTGAGGATATGGAAGAACCACTTCTGCAGACTGTTAAACGGCGATGACGAACAACATTCCGCTGTCAGGCGGAACGAACCATTCAATATTGGCAACGACAGCGAAAACTGCCAACCACCCGACCTGAGTGAAGTGAAGATAGCAATATCTAAACTCAAGCTTAATAAGGCTGCCGGAAATGACGGCCTTCCCGCTGAGCTCTATAAGGCCGGCGGAGATGACTTGGTAAGTAACATCCACCAACTCATAAGCCAAATCTGGTCGGATGAAAATATGCCTGAAGAATGGAACCTCAGCATCGTTTGCCCGATCCACAAAAAAGGAGACCCTCTGAACTGCGCCAACTACAGAGGCATAAGTCTCCTCAACATCGCCTACAAGATCCTATCTGCCGTAATATGTGAACGCCTGAAACCGTTTACCAACAACCTGATTGGCCCTTATCAGTGTGGTTTTAGGCCAGGAAAGTCCACAACCGATCAAATTTTCACACCTCGGCAGATCCTGGAAAAAACTCAAGAAGTCCAAATCGATACCCACCACCTATTCATCGATTTCAAAGCCGCATATGACAGCATTTATAGAGACGAACTGTACAGAGCCATGTCTAGTTTTGGTATACCGCCCAAACTCGTCCGTTTGTGTAGGATGACGATAGAGAATTCTCGCTGCTCCATCAGGGTCGGAAACGACCTCACCGACACATTCGATACCAAAAAAGGATTTAGACAAGGCGATGCGCTGTCATGTGACTTCTTTAATCTGATTCTTGAGAGAATTGTGCAAAACTCCAAAGCCAACACCAGAGGCACAATTTTCCAAAAGTCGGTGCAACTACTAGCATACGCTGACGATATTGACATCATTGGTAGGACTCAACGTGATGTCATAGCCACGTTTGCTAGTATAGAGAAGGAAGCGGCGAAAATGGGTTTAGCAGTAAATGAGGGTAAGACTAAGTAAATGCTGTCAACACGAAAGGACACACAACATCGACGAATTGGACAGAACGTCACCATTGACAGATATAACTTTGAGGTAGTACGGGACTTTGTCTACCTCGGCTCCGCTATTAACTCTGACAACAACATCTCGTCAGAAATTAAACGAAGAATTACTCTTGCCAACCGCTGTTTCTTCGGGCTAAGAAGGCAATTTAGTAGTAAAGCCCTCACTCGAACTACTAAGGAGACCCTATATAAGACCCTGATCATCCCAGTCCTGCTCTACGGCGCTGAAGCATGGACCGTATCAAAAGCGGATGAAGAAATCCTTGGTAGATTCGAGAGGAAAATTCTTCGAAAAATCTTCGGTCCCGTTTGCGTTGACGGGCTATGGAGACGAAGATTCAACCAAGAACTATACGAGCTGTACAGCGACATGCCCCTGGTCAAAAAACTCCGCATTGGACGTTTAAGATGGCTAGGACATGTAGAACGAATGGACACCAATACTCCGGCTCGCAGAGTCTTCGATTCCCAGCCAGACGTCGGACGCAGTAGAGGAAGACCTCGCCTTAAGTGGCGTGCACAAGTGGAAACCGACCTCAACCAACTTGGAGTGCGCAACTGGAGGCAGTTAGCTAAGGACCGGGCTAATTGGAGAGGCATGTTGGTTGAGGCCCAGGTTCATTCCGGATTGTAGCGCCACTTAAGTAAGTAAGTACATAGTTTGTAACATAGAGAAATAATTTTGCTACATATACCTCAAAGTATATGGATCGACTCAGAATCGCTAGCTGAGTCGAATTAGCCATGCCTGTCTGTCCGTCCGTCCGTCCGTCCGTCCGTCTGTCTGTTCGTCACCGATTTTTCGGCCTTAAATTTTGAGCTAGTATAATGAAATTTGGTATATAGGATCCTTGTCCGAGTCACCAGAACAAGTGTAAAAATTTTTGAAATCCGCCCACTGCCACGCCCCCTTTTTAGAAAAACGTAATTTTTGGCAAAACCGTAAAGAATTTTAAAAAAGTGTCTGTACAGCATATTTACAGAATCGTAATATCTATATTTCGTTCATATAAAGTTTTTTTGCCACGCCCACTTTTTGGGGGCGTTTTCAATAAAAAACTGTTTCGGTCAAATTTTAAATTTTTCGAAAAAATTTTTGATGCAGAATCATTAACATTATTAATATGAACATTTCGTCTTTATACCATTTTAACCCACGCCCACTTTTTGGGGGCGTTTTTATATGAAAACCATTTTTATACACTACCCCATAACATATACAGGAGAAAACCTTGTCTTTTGTAGAACCGTAAAAGTGTTTTGTAAGCAGCCTGAAGAATTTGTTGTCACTATATGATTTTTTTATTTTATCCACATCGTGTTTTTAGCCATGCCCACTTTTTTGGGGATTCTAGTTTTATGGATAGGATGGGATAGGGTATTCAACGATCCGCACAGCGGATTGTAGCCTTCTCAGATGTTTTGAAATTCCTTACGGTTTGGCTTAAAACTACGTTTTTTCTAAAAGGGGGCGTGGCAGTGGGCGGATTTTAAAAATGTTTACACTTGTTCTGGTGACTCGGCCAAGGATCCTATATACCAAATTTCATTATCCTAGCTCAAAATTTAAGGCCCAAAAATCGGTGACGAACAGACAGACGGACGGACGGACACACGGACGGACGGACGGACGGACGGACGGACGGACAGACAGACATGGCTAATTCGACTCAGCTAGTGATTCTGAGTCGATCCATATACTTTGAGGTATATGTAGCTAAATTATTTCTCTATGTTACAAACTAAGTGATTAGAAATGAATACACCACAACAAAATATAAATAAGAAACAACAATTTTGAATTATTTATTACACTGCCAAACAATGGCAATGTACACTATTGTATCATATATTTTCTTTATTATTGTTTTACACTCATTGAGTCTCTCCTCCATTTTCCTATAATTTGTTATACTTTGCACTATTAAAACCTGTTAATTCTCTAACATAAGTATAATGCTTTATTGACTAACTGTTTATATTGTTTTTACTCAATTGTTTCGAGTAACACGAATATGTTATGGTCACATAAAATAATTTGGAGGGCTGAGTGCAGTTCAGTTGAAATTGGATAAGCAAGGCAACAAGTTCGGTTGCAAAATAAATATAGCACATTAAACTTATTTACACAATACACTCTTTTTTTTTGGACACACACATACATCACACAAGCACAAGCGTTGGATAAGTTTTTTATTATTTCGATATTACACACATTAAACATTTAGTTAAAACACACATCTATACTAACAATTTTACACATAAACATATGAGAAGGCTACAATCCGCTGTGCGGATCGTTGAATACCCTATCCCATCCTATCCATAAAACTAAAATCCCCAAAAAAGGGGGCATGGCTAAAAACACGATGTGGATAAAATAGAAAAAATGATATAGTGACAACAAGGTCTTCGGACTGCTTACAAAACAATTTTGCGGTTCTACAAAAGACAAGGTTTTCTCCTGTATATGTTATGGGGTAGTGTATAAAAATGGTTTTTATATAAAAACGCCCCAAAAAGTGGGCGTAGGTTGAAATGGTATATAGACGAAATGTTCATATTAATAATGTTAATGATTCTGCATCAAAATTTTTTTCGAAAAATTTAAAATTTGACCGAAAACAGTTTTTAATTGAAAACGCCCCCAAAAAGTGAGCGTGGCAAAAAACTTTATATGGACGAAATATAGATATTAATATTGTCTAAATATGTTGTTTAGAAACTTTTTTAAAATTCCTTACGGTTTGGTCAAAAACTGAGTTTTTCTTAAAAGGGGGCGTGGCAGTGGGCGGATTTCAAAAATTTTTACACTTGTTCTGTAGGCAGAGACGAGGATCCTATATACCAAATTTCATCATCCTAGCTCAAAATTTAAGGCCTAAAAATCGGTGACGTACAGACGGACGGACGGACGGACGGACGGACAGACAGACATGGCTTAATCGACTCAGCTAGCGATTCTGAGTCGATCCATATACTTTGAGGTATATGTAGCAAAATTATTTCTCTATGTTACAAACTAAGTATCAAAACTAATATACCCTCCTATGGGATAGGGTATAAAAACATATGAGAGGCTACAGTCCGCTGTGCGGATCGTTGGATACCCTATCCCATCACATCGTTATTATAAATATCCTCAAAATATAGGCCTTATGGCGATGAAATACAGAAAATGACATTGTCACAATATATTGCTCAGACAGTTTATCAAAATCTTTTGTGGTTCGCCAAAAAAACAACGTATTTCTACTGCTAATGCCTTGGGATTGGGTATACAAATGGTTTTTGTAAGAAAACGCCCCCAAAATGTGGGCGTAGGTGAAAATGATCTATGGACCAAATATTTATATTACCATTGCGGAAGTATTTGCATCAAAAATTTTTTCGAAAGTTTTAAAACTTGGACAAAAAGCGTTTTTTACTAAAAACGCCCCCAAAAAGTGGGCGTGGCAAAAAACTTTGTATGAACGAAATATAGATATTAGGGTTGTCTAAATATCCTGCTCAGACACTTTTTTGAAATTCCTTACGGTTTGGCCAAAAAATGAGTTTTTCTAAAAAGGGGGCGTGGCAGTGGGCGGATTTCAAAAATTTTTACACTTGTTCTGGTGGCACGGACGAGGATCCTATATACCAAATTTCATTATCCTAGCTCAAAATTTAAGGCCCAAAAATCGGTGACGAACAGACAGACGGACGGACGGACGGACGGACGGACGGACGGACGGACGGACGGACGGACGGACGGACAGACAGACATGGCTAATTCGACTCAGCTAGCGATTCTGAGTCGATCCATATACTTTGAGGTATATGTAGCAAAATTATTTCTCTATGTTACAAACTAAGTATCAAAACTAATATACCCCCCTATGGGATAGGGTATAAATACAGATATATATCCAATTTGAATTTTGCCCATTCATCAACATAATTTGGATCAATCAAAAATAGAACAAGTGCGTTTATAGAAAAAAAATACTTTATTGGTGAACGAATTATATCACATCCTGTGTGTGCATGATCAATGATCATTATTGTGGGTTGCATAAGGATGTTAGTCGGGTTGCATGTCGAACATTTGTATTAGTTCTTGACATCGAGGTTCTTTATACATTATATGCATGCAAAACTACATATCAGCAACATTACTTTTTACATATGTACAAATTATACGAACATAAAGTGCGTTACGGTTCATAGACTATCGCGTGTCATTCTTAGTTTTTGGAAAATCATCTGTACGGTTAATAACTGATTTAATAACAGTGAGACCACGCGCTTCAAATCATCGAACGGGAACATTGATTTAAACTGTTTGAGAATCAATCACGTGGTTGTGAACCTAACTCTGTTCTTTCTGATTCCTAATTTTTCCTTCGATTTATTACTTCTATCAATTAAAATGAATAAAATTATTGCAAAACGTGGTCGTGCCAAAAGTAGTATTACACTTATGGAAACTTTTGTAAAATCTATTGATAAATCAACCACTCTTGCAACATTAGACTTTCGACTTCAAAAACTCAACGATTCGTGGCGTGACTTTGTATCTCTTCAGGATAAATTATTAGAATTTATTGATGCCCCCGATTACACAGATCGCGAAGCAGAATTCGCCGAATATGAATTAAAATATTTTCAAGTTCATGCCTTGCTTTCGGACGCGATACTTCGGCTTAAAGAAAAGTCGAAGGAGGAAGACAAAGTTGATTCGACAAACTTACAAGGTGATTCGGATGCATCGCTACCCACCTCTTCAAAGTCCGTTCATTTGCCAGCTATAACTATCCCGGTTTTCTCTGGGGATTATAAAGATTGGCCCGCGTTTCGCGACATGTTCACGGGGACAGTCGATTCGAATTTATCTCTCACGTGTACACAAAAAATGCACTACCTCAAATCTTTTCTTCGTGGAGATGCCGCAAATTTGATTAAGCACATTTCCTGCTCAGAACAAAATTACGTAGAAGCTTGGGATCGTCTTGAAATGCGTTATGATCAAAAAAATCTGATAGTTCAATCATTCATACATTCATTTTTATCGCTGTCGTCGTGTGCCACTCCGAATGTTCACATGCTTCGTAAGATCGTTGATGGAGCTGATGAAGTCATCCGAGGACTCAATGCACTAGATTCCAACAGCCGTAACCCTTGGCTTATTTACCTCCTCATCCAGAAACTCGATCATGAATCGAAGCAAGCCTGGGCCGAAGAAGCCGGTTCCAGGGATGATTGCACTATCGACGAGTTCTTAAGCTTCTTGCAAACACGTTGCACTTGCCTTGAATCGTGCATTTCTTTCTCGAAAACCAACCTTCCACGCAATAAAACCTCAGGTGCAATACGCACTCACCTTGCTGAGTCTACGCATACCTGTCCCAAGTGTAAGGCAAATCATACACTTTCTCACTGTTCGGAATTTAAAAATTTAAACACCGAAGCTCGTCGCGAATTCGTCAAAAACAATTCGCTGTGTTTTAATTGTTTGCGTCAGGGTCATGCTTCCAATAGGTGTGGGTCTACTTTCCGCTGTCGACAATGCAACTCGAGACACCATACTTTGGTTCACCCTACGCAATCTACGCCACATATTTCAACTTCAACTATCGAATCAACAAACGCAGACACCTCACAGTCTCGTCAAAATACCGGTCAACCTATCGTTGCGAATCATGCTCTTAAAACAAATCCTGGCCCTGCAACCATCCTACCAACAGCCTTGGCCCGGGTACAGGATCGACAAGGAGATTATCACATATTTCGTTTACTTCTCGATTCGGGCTCCCAAGTGTCATTCGTGACCGAAGAAGTTGCTCAATGCCTAGGAGTTCCTCGAATACGCTCGCGTATTCCCATAATAGGAATCGCGTCCACATCTGCTGGAGTTACCAGTGGTATGGTCTCTCTCAAAATATATTCTCGTTTCAATTTAGAATTTGTGGAAACAAATTGTTACATTTTGCCAAAAATATCGTCTACGCTTCCACCTGTTACCATGACCACGTTATCTAATCATCAACCGCCAGTTGAATTAGCGGATCCTAAATACTATTCGCCTGGTCCTATCGACATTCTTCTTGGTGCTGATAAGTTCTTCGATATTATAACAGGAGCCGCAATGAAAAATGGGGACCTGACCTCTATTCCGACCATTTTCGGGTGGGTAATGGCAGGTCGTGCAACACAGTGTTCGCTGGTTGGGCCGGAACTAAAAACCTTTTGTACGCGGTTAGATAAAACTCTCGATTTCGACTTGGAACGTTTTTGGATGATAGAGGAGATTTATTGTCAACCACCACTATCCGCAGAAGAACTTCTAGCTGAAAAACACTTCCTTGACAATCATTCTCGTCGACTAGATGGTAAATTCGAAGTTAAACTACCGTTTAAACCCTCAATGAATCTCGATTTCGGAGACTCGCTTCAAACTGCAATTACTCGTTTTTACTCGCTAGAACGAAGATTAAGGTCAAGTAGCAGTCTTAAGTCCGAATATACATCATTCATTAATGAGTATGTTAGTCTTGGACACATGGAAGAAATTCCATCAAATCAAGTTTTTCGAAATACAAAACAACAATATTATTTACCTCACCACGCTGTCTTCAAGGTCGACAGCAGCACGACAAAGCTGAGAGTTGTTTTCGACGCTTCCGCTAAATCGAATGACTTCTTGTCCTTGAATGAAGCCTTACTGGTCGGTCCTAAAATTCAACGGGACATTTTCTCTATTTGCTTGAGATCTCGTCGGCACTCGTACTTAATAACAGGTGACATCGAAAAGATGTACAGACAAGTGTGGATCGCTCCAGAACATACCGACTTCCAAAGAATAGTTTGGCGTGAGAGTCTAGAATCTAAGCTTAAACACTACAGGCTGCTTACCGTCACCTATGGAACATCATCCGCTCCGTTTTTAGCAGTAAGAGCGCTAAAACAATTGGCCGTCGAATCTGTCACCACTCACCCCCAGGCATCTGCCACCATCTTGAACGATTTTTATGTCGATGATGTAGTCACCGGTGCTGACTCTATTGACGAAGTTTTCGCCCTGCGTGCAGAACTCATCGACCTGTTGAAAACTGCCGGCTTTAACCTGCGTAAATGGTCAACCAATTGCTGGCCTTTACTGGTCTCTTTGCAAGAGGATCAAAGAGAACTCTCCCCGGTGGACTTTGAGGAATCTAATTCGATCAAGATGCTTGGATTGCAGTGGTGTCCTTCTCGGGACATTTTTTCGTACAATGTCAAATTAAGCGCCCCAGCCATCTGCACAAAACGTCGCATATTATCAGATGTTTCGAAAATCTTCGATCCTTTAGGATTTCTTGCTCCTGTCGTTATCGCTATTAAAATCATGCTTCAGGAGCTCTGGAGAAAACAATTGAAATGGGACGAAGAGGTATCAAGTGATATTGCGGATCAATGGACCGTCATAAGAAATGAGTTACCACTAGTAAAATCATTCAGCATTCCCAGGATTATGATCCATAATAAGAATAATTGGGAGCTCCATGGTTTTTGTGATGCCTCCCTGGAGGCATATGCCGCTGTTGTGTACTGTCGAAGTACAAATGCTGACAACTCAGTTACGTTGACCTTAGTAGCAGCAAAAACGAAGGTAGCTCCTTTGAAGGTTCTTAGTCTTCCAAGGCTGGAATTGTGCGGAGCAGTGTTGCTCACTCGATTGCTTAATAAAATAAAGGCATCGCTGGATAACCCCAAAATTAATACATATTGTTGGACGGATTCCGCCATTGTGTTACATTGGCTATCAGCCTCTCCGAAGAAGTGGTCGGTCTTTATTGGCAATAGGACATCGGAAATTATCGCTTCAATACCATTTGCGTCCTGGAAACACGTTCGATCTGCAGTAAATCCCGCTGACGTGGCTACTCGAGGTATACTGCCTTCTGTACTATCAAAGGCTGATATATGGTGGAACGGGCCTCAATGGCTTCAGGAACCCAAGGATGAATGGAGTTCATCAAGGTACTTTGTAGAGGATATAGATTCATCGCAACTTGAAGAAAGGAAGGTTGCAAATCAACAGGGGTTAATGGCAAACACAACATCGGTTAAAATACCCGAACTTACTTTGTTCAACTATTCAAGCTGGTTTAAGTCCGTGCGCGTTACAGCTTATGTTTTTCGTTTTCTAAGAAACTGTCGATTACCGACAAATGCTAGAAGGTTTCAAACGTTATCGCTCGACGAAATCACTTGTGCAAAATCACATCTCATCAAAACTGCCCAATTTTCGACTTTTTATAAAGAAATCAAAATGTTAACGGAAAGACGGGAATTGCCATCAAAAAATAGACTGTTAAGTCTTACACCATTTATTGACTCAACCGGCATCCTTCGCGTTGGAGGACGATTAGAATACTCGGATCTGTCGTATGCAGAAAAACATCCTATCTTGCTGTGTAAAATGCATCCCATATCGAAACTTATCGTGGAATACACACATAGAAAACATTTACACCCAGGTGTATCACTACTTTTCGCGTTAGTACGACAAAACTTTTACATCCTTGGTTGCAGAAATCTCGCTAGAAAGGTGGTTCATGACTGCATTGCATGCTTTAAGCAGCGCCAAACTACGTGCCAGCAATTAATGGGAAACCTACCCAGGGAAAGAATTCGGTACTCACCACCATTTCGACGAGTTGGATGCGATTATGCTGGACCTATAATGATACGCGTCAACAGAGGAAGAAATCAAAAATTCGAGAAGGCGTACATAGCCCTCTTTGTATGTTTCGTGACGAAGGCTATTCATCTAGAGCTTGCCGGAGATTTATCGTCGCACACCTTCTTACTTGCTCTCGATCGCTTTGTCTCTCGTCGCGGAAAACCACAGGAAATATGGTCCGACAATGGTACTAATTTTCACGGCGCAAAACGACAACTCGACGAAATGCACCAACTTCTTTGTAGTCAACAGCACAACAATATCATCATCGACCACCTCTCAAAGGATAACATTCAATGGAAATTTATACCTCCTTCTTCTCCTCACTTCGGCGGCTTGTGGGAGTCAGGAGTTAAATCCGTCAAATTTCACATCAAACGAGTAATAGGCGATACAAGGCTCAATTACGAGGACATGTACACCCTATTAACAAAAATTGAAGCAATTTTAAACTCCCGACCTATGTGGAAAACATCTGATTCTGATCCCCTCGCACTAACACCCTCCCATTTTTTAATTGGCAAAGCATACACTGCTGTTCCGCAACCAGAAATCTCTTCCAAATCTTTTTCAATTAAAAACAATTGGTCTCTCTTACAGGCTATGCTACAGGGCTTCTGGAAACGTTGGCACAATGAATACCTAACGTCTCTACAACAACGTCCAAAATGGCAAAATACACATCCTAATTTAAAACTTGATGACGTCGTTCTACTAAGGGAACCGAATTTACCACCGTCAAAATGGATTCTTGGGCGCATCATCAAGCTTCATCATGGTGCCGATAATATTTGTCGCGTTGTAACGATTCGGACACAATTTGGGGACTATACTCGACCAACAATAAAGGTGGCCCCATTGCCTGATGCTGAAAGCCCATAGGCTCTCAGGGGGGGCTGGATGATTAGAAATGAATACACCACAACAAAATATAAATAAGAAACAACAATTTTGAATTATTTATTACACTGCCAAACAATGGCAATGTACACTATTGTATCATATATTTTCTTTATTATTGTTTTACACTCATTGAGTCTCTCCTCCATTTTCCTATAATTTGTTATACTTTGCACTATTAAAACCTGTTAATTCTCTAACATAAGTATAATGCTTTATTGACTAACTGTTTATATTGTTTTTACTCAATTGTTTCGAGTAACACGAATATGTTATGGTCACATAAAATAATTTGGAGGGCTGAGTGCAGTTCAGTTGAAATTGGATAAGCAAGGCAACAAGTTCGGTTGCAAAATAAATATAGCACATTAAACTTATTTACACAATACACTCTTTTTTTTTGGACACACACATACATCACACAAGCACAAGCGTTGGATAAGTTTTTTATTATTTCGATATTACACACATTAAACATTTAGTTAAAACACACATCTATACTAACAATTTTACACATAAACATATGAGAGGCTACAATCCGCTGTGCGGATCGTTGGATACCCTATCCCATCACATCGTTATTATAAATATCCTCAAAATATAGGCCTTATGGCGATGAAATACAGAAAATGACATTGTCACAATATATTGCTCAGACAGTTTATCAAAATCTTTTGTGGTTCGCCAAAAAAACAACGTATTTCTACTGCTAATGCCTTGGGATTGGGTATACAAATGGTTTTTGTAAGAAAACGCCCCCAAAATGTGGGCGTAGGTGAAAATGATCTATGGACCAAATATTTATATTACCATTGCGGAAGTATTTGCATCAAAAATTTTTTCGAAAGTTTTAAAACTTGGACAAAAAGCGTTTTTTACTAAAAACGCCCCCAAAAAGTGGGCGTGGCAAAAAACTTTGTATGAACGAAATATAGATATTAGGGTTGTCTAAATATCCTGCTCAGACACTTTTTTGAAATTCCTTACGGTTTGGCCAAAAAATGAGTTTTTCTAAAAAGGGGGCGTGGCAGTGGGCGGATTTCAAAAATTTTTACACTTGTTCTGGTGGCACGGACGAGGATCCTATATACCAAATTTCATTATCCTAGCTCAAAATTTAAGGCCCAAAAATCGGTGACGAACAGACAGACGGACGGACGGACGGACGGACGGACGGACGGACGGACGGACGGACGGACAGACAGACATGGCTAATTCGACTCAGCTAGCGATTCTGAGTCGATCCATATACTTTGAGGTATATGTAGCAAAATTATTTCTCTATGTTACAAACTAAGTATCAAAACTAATATACCCCCCTATGGGATAGGGTATAAAAATACAGATATATATCCAATTTGAATTTTGCCCATTCATCAACACTAAGTATCAAAACTAATATACCCCTATGGGATAGGGTATAAAAATTTTGATGCAGCATCATTAGTAATATAAATATGAACATTTCGTTCATAGACCATTTTAACCCACCCCCACTTTTTGGGGGCGTTTTTATATAAAAACCATTTTTATACCCTACCCCATAACATATGCAGGAGAAAACCTTGTCTTTTGTAGAACCGTAAAAGTTTTTTATAAGCGGTCTGAAGAATTTGTTGTCACCATGTCATTTTCTTTATTTTATCCACATCGTATTTTTAGCCATGTCCACTATTTGGGAATTTTAGTTTTACAGATAGGATGGGAAAGGGGATTCAACGATCCGCACAGTGGATTGTAGCCTTCTCATATGTTTATACCCTATCCCATAGGGGGGTATATTAGTTTTGACATTAAGTTTGTAACATATAGAAATAATTTCGATACATATACCTCAAAGTATATGGATCGGTTCAGAATCGCTAGCTGAGTCGATTAAACCATGTCTGTCTGTCCGTCCGTCCGTCCGTCCGTCCGTCCGTCTGTGTGTCACCGATTTTTGGGCCTTAGATTTTGAGCTAGAGTGTTGAAATTTGGTATATAGACTCTCTGGCCGACGAAGCAGAACAAGTGTAAAATTTTTTGAAATCCGCCCACTGCCACGCCCCCTTTTTGAAAAACGTAGTTTAAAGCCAAACCGTAAGGAATTTCAAAAAAGTGTCTGACCAGCATATTTAGACAATCCTAATATCTATATTTTGTTCATACAAAGTTTTTTGCCACGCCCACTTTTTGGGGGCGTTTTTAGTAAAAAACGCTTTTTGTCCAAATTTTACAACTTTCGAAAAAAAATTTTGATGCAAAAACTTTCGCAATGGTTATATAAACATTTTGTCCATAGATCATTTTCACCTGCGCCCACAGTTTGGGGGCGTTTTCTTACAAAAACCATTTGTATACCCCATCCCAAGGCATTACCAATAGAAATACGTTGGTTTTTGTCGAACCACAAAAGATTTTGATAAACTGTCTGAGCAATATATTGTGACAATGTCATTTTCTGTATTTCATCGTCATAAGGCCTATATTTTGAGGATATTAATTTTAAGGATGGGATGGGATAGGGTATTCAACGATCCGCACAGTGGATTGTAGCCCTCTCATATGTTTATACCCTATCCCATAGGGGGGTATATTAGTTTTGATACATAGTTTGTAACATAGAGAAATAATTTTGCTACATATACCTCAAAGTATATGGATCGACTCAGAATCGCTAGCTGAGTCGAATTAGCCATGTCTGTCTGTCCGTCCGTCCGTCCGCCCGTCTTTCTGTCTGTTCGTCACCGATTTTTGGGCCTTAAATTTTGAGCTAGGATAATGAAATTTGGTATATAGGATCCTTGTCAGAGTCACCAGAACAAGTGTAAAAATTTTTGAAATCCGCCCACTGCCACGCCCCCTTTTTAGAAAAACGTAATTTTTGGCAAAACCGTAAAGTATTTTAAAAAAGTGTCTGAACAGCATATTTAGAGAATAGTAATATCATCTATATTTTGTTCATATAATGTTTTTTGCCACGCCCACTTTTTGGGGGCGTTTTCAATAAAAAAACCGTTTTCGGTCAAATTTTAAATTTTTCGAAAAAATTTTTGATACAGAATCATTAACATTATTAATAGGAACATTTCGTCTTTATACCATTTTAACCCACGCCCACATTTTGGGGCCGTTTATATATAAAAACCATTTTTATACACTACCCCATAACATATGAAGGAGAAAACCTAGTCTTTTGTAGAACCGTAAAAGTGTTTTGTAAGCAGTCTGAAGATTTAGTTGTCACTATATCATTTTTTCTATTTTATCCACATCGTATTTGTAGCCATGCCCACTTTTTTTTGGGATTTTAGTTTTATGGATATCCAACGATCCGCACAGCGGATTGTAGCCTTCTCATATGTTTATACCCTATCCCATAGGGGGGTATATTAGTTTTGATACTTAGTTTGTAACATAGAGAAATAATTTTGCTACATATACCTCAAAGTATATGGATCGACTCAGAATCGCTAGCTGAGTCGATTAAGCCATGTCTGTCTGTCCGTCCGTCCGTCCGTCCGTCTGTACGTCACCGATTTTTAGGCCTTAAATTTTGAGCTAGGATAATGAAATTTGGTATATAGGATCCTCGTCTCTGCCTACAGAACAAGTGTAAAAATTTTTGAAATCCGCCCACTGCCACGCCCCCTTTTAAGAAAAACTCAGTTTTTGACCAAACCGTAAGGAATTTTAAAAAAGTTTCTGAACAACATATTTAGACAATATTAATATCTATATTTCGTCCATATAAAGTTTTTTGCCACGCCCACTTTTTGGGGGCGTTTTCAATAAAAAACTGTTTTCGGTCAAATTTTAAATTTTTCGAAAAAAAATTTTGATGCAGAATCATTAACATTATTAATATGAACATTTCGTCTATATACCATTTTAACCCACGCCCACTTTTTGGTGGCGTTTTTATATAAAAACCATTTTTATACACTACCCCATAACATATGCAAGAGAAAACCTTGTCTTATGTAGAACCGTTAAAGTGTTTTGTAAGCAGTCTGAAGAATTTTTTGTCACTATATCATTTTTTCTATTTATCCACATCGTGTTTTTAGCCATGTCCCCTTTTTTGGGGATTTTAGTTTTATGGATAGGATGGGATAGGGTATTCAACGATCCGCACAGCGGATTGTAGCCTTCTCATATGTTTTTTCTTCAAAATATCTTAAAATCCCTAAACATATATCTAGCCACGCCGATTTTTAGAGGATGTTTAATTTATGGATGGAGTGGGATAGGTTTGAGTTTTAGCTTTCTCATAGGTTTACATCCATAGGGGTATATTATTTTTGATACGCCATAGTTTGTAACATAGTAAATAGTAGATACACCATAAAGTATGTGGATCGACTCAGAATCGCTAGCTGAGTCGATTTAGCAGTGTCTTTCCGCTCTCCGTCTATCAGTCCGTCACTAGTTTTAAGGTCTTAAAACTAGTCCACTTTTCAGAAAAAACGTTGCTTTTGGTCAAACCGAAAAGACATTTTTCAAATCAATAGAAGGTTTTTTCTCAAGCTCAAATTTGGGGCGTTTTTACCTTAAAAACGGTTTACGGTACATTTAAAAAAAAAAACGTCGTTTTTTGTCGAACCATAAAGATTTAGATGAACTCTCTGGACAAGATGTGTTGACAATATCACTTTCGATATTTTATCCCCAGTCAGTTTTTGACAACGGCTACTTTTTGGGGACATTTATTTTATGGATGTGGTAAGATATGGTATAGGGCTATTCGCAAAGCGGATTGTAGCCTTTTCATATGTTTATTGTTTATACCCTAGCCCATAGAGGTTTTTTAGTTTTGACAATTTTGTAACATAGGTACAACATTTCGACAGATAACTTTGAAGAAGTGTCTGAACTTCGTCAATATTTTATGGTATATGGATCTTTTCAGAATCGATATATGAGTCGCTCTAGACATGTCTGTCTCTCAGTCCGTCCGTCTATGTCTCGCCGATTTTTGGGACTTAATTTTTGAGCTAGAGTGATGAAATTTTGTTTACAGACTCTCTGTCTGACGGAGCAGAACAATTACAACGTTGATAAGTTAAACTTTGTTTTTGCCAAATGGTGAGGAATTTTGAAAAAGTATCGGAATATTTAGACAATCTCAATATGTTTTATACTTGGCGAGTATAAAAAAGTATTTGAAGTTGGTCTTAAGAAGGCGACTAAGGGCCGATTTTTCAATTGTCAGTTAAATGTCTAATGAATAAATGTATCTACTCTTTATCTATTAGCTAAGTTGATGTTCATTTTTCAATCATTGAATATCTCCTAGATTGTAACTGAACGATTTTGTCAAACTCAATTGTGTCTACCTTCACGAAACTGAAATAAAAACATATGAGAAGGCTACAATCCGCTGTGCGGATCGTTGAACACCCTATCCCATCCTATCCATAAAACTAAAATCCCCAAAAAAGGGGGCATGGCTAAAAACACGATGTGGATAAAATAGAAAAAATGATATAGTGACAACAAGTTCTTCGGACTGCTTACAAAACAATTTTGCGGTTCTACAAAAGACAAGGTTTTCTCCTGCATATGTTATGGGGTAGTGTATAAAAATGGTTTTTATATAAAAACGCCCCCAAAAAGTGGGGGTGGGTTAAAATGGTCTATGGACGAAATGTTCATATTTATATTACTAATGATTCTGCATCAAAAGTTTTTTCGAAAATTTTAAAATTTGACCGAAAAACGTTTTTAATTAAAAACGCCCCCAAAAAGTGGGCGTGGCAAAAAACTTTGTATGAACGAAATACAGATATTCAGATTGTCTAAATATGTTGTTCAGAAAGTCTTTCAAAATTCCTTATGGTTTGGCCAAAAAATACGTTTTTCTGAAACGGGGGCGTGGCAGTGGGCGGATTTCAAAAATTTTTACACTTGTTCTGCTGGGAGCAACAAGGAGTACGTGTACCAAATTTCATCTTTCTAGCTCAAAATTTAAGGCCAAAAAACTGGTGACGTACGGACGGACGGACGGACGGACGGACGGACGGACAGACATGGCTAAATCGACTCAGCTATCGATTCTGAGTCGATCCATATACTTTGAGGTATATGTAGCTAAATTATTTCTCTATGTTACAAACTATGTATCAAAACTAATCTACCCCCCTATGGGATAGGGTATAAACATATGAGAAGGCTACAATCCGCTGTGCGGATCGTTGAATACCCTATCCCATCCTATCCATAAAACTAAAATCCCCAAAAAAGGGGGCATGGCTTAAAACACGATGTGGATAAAATAGAAAAAATGATATAGTGACAACAAGTTCTTCAGACTGCTTACAAAACAATTTTGCGGTTCTACAAAAGACTAGGTTTTCTCCTGCATATGTTATGGGGTAGTGTATAAAAATGGTTTTAATATAAAAACGCCCCCAAAAAGTGGGCGTGGGTTAAAATGGTATAAAGACGAAATGTTCATATTAATAATGTTAATGATTCTGCATCAAAATTTTTTTCGAAAAATTTAAAATTTGACCGAAAACAGTTTTTAATTGAAAACGCCCCCAAAAAGTGGGCGTGGCAAAAAACTTTATATGAACGAAATATAGATATTAATATTGTCTAAATATGTTGTTCAGAAACTTTTTTAAAATTCCTTACGGTTTGGTCAAAAACTGAGTTTTTCTTAAAAGGGGGCGTGGCAGTGGGCGGATTTCAAAAATTTTTACACTTGTTCCGTAGGCAGAGACGAGGATCCTATATACCAAATTTCATTATCCTAGCTCAAAATTTAAGGCCTAAAAATCGGTGACGTACAGACGGACGGACGGACGGACGGACGGACAGACAGACATGGCTTAATCGACTCAGCTAGCGATTCTGAGTCGATCCATATACTTTGAGGTATATGTAGCTAAATTATTTCTCTATGTTACAAACTAAGTATCAAAACTAATATACCCCTATGGGATAGGGTATAAACATATGAGAAGGCTGCAATCCGCTGTGCGGATCGTTGAATACCCTATCCCATCCCATCCTTAAAATTGATATCTCCAAAAAGTTTGCTCTATTAGCCTATAATATAGAAAACAGTTTGTCAGAATATTTTGTTGTTTGACAAAACACATCGTTTTCCTCCTGCATATGCTATGGGGTAGGGTGTACAAACGGTTTTTGTAAGAAAACGCCCCCAAAAAGTGGGCGTGGGCTAAAATGATCTATGGACGAAATGTTTATATTAACATTACTAAATATTCTGCATCAAAATTTTTTTGAAAATTTTAAAATTTGACCGTAAAACGTTTTTTTATTAAAAACGCCCCCAAAAAGTGGGCGTGGCAAAAAACTTTATATGAACGAAATATAGATATTAGATTGTCTAACTACGTTTCTCAGACACTTTTTCAAAATTATTTATGGTTTGGCCAAAAAACACGTTTTTCTAAAAAGGGAGCGTGGCAGTGGGCGGATTTCAAAAATGTTTACACTTGTTCTGCTGGGAGCAACAAAGAGTACGTGTACCAAATTTCATCCTTCTAGCTCAAAATTTAAGGCCCAAAAACTGGTGACGGACGGACGGACGGACAGACATGGCTAAATCGACTCAGCTAGCGATTTTGAGTCGATCCATATACTTTGAGGTATATGTAGCTAAATTATTTCTCTATGTTACAAACTATGTATCAAAACTAATACACCCCTATGGGATAGGGTATAAACATATGAGAAGACTACAATCCGCTGTGCGGATCGTTGAATACCCTATCCCATCCCATCCTTAAAATTAATATCACCAAAAAGTGGGCTTTAGTAGCCCATAATATAGAAAATGACATTGTCACAACAAAATATTGTTCAAACAGTTTATCAGAATATTTTGTTGTTTGACAAAACACATCGTTTTCCTCCTGAATATGCTATGGGGTAGAGTATACAAACAGTTTTTTTGAAAACGCCCCCAAAAAGTGGGCGTGGGCTGAAATAATCTATAAACGAAATGTTTGTATTAATATTACTTATTATTCTGCATCCAATTTTTTTTCGAAAATTTTAAAATTTGACCGTAAAACGATTTTAATTAAAAACGCCCCCAAAAAGTGGGCGTGGCAAAAAACTTTATATGAACGAAATATGTATATTACGATTGTCTAACTACATTTCTTAGACACCATTTTAAAATTCCCTATGGTTTGGCCAAAAAATACGTTTTTCTAAAAAGGGGCGTGGCAGTGGGCGGATTTCAAAAAAAATGTACATTTGTTCTGCTGGGAGCAACAAAGAGCTCGTATACCAAATTTCATCATTCTAGCTCAAAATTTAAGGCCCAAAAACTGGTGACGTACGGACGGACGGACGGACGGACAGACAGACATGGCTTATTCGACTCAGCTAGCGATTCTGAGTCGATCCATATACTTTGAGGTATATGTAGCAAAATTAGTTCTCTATGATACAAACTAAGTGTCAATACTAATATACCCCTATGGGATAGGTTATAAATATATGAGAAGGCTACAATCCGCTGTGCGGATCGTTGAATACCCTATCCCATCCTATCCATAAAACTAAAATCCCAAAAAAAGTGGGCATGGTTAAAAGCACGATGTGGATAAAATAGAAAAAATGATATAGTGACAACAAATTCTTCAGACTGCTCATAAAAAACTTTTACGGTTCTACATAAGACAAGGTTTTCTCCTGCATATGTTATGGGGTAGAGTATAAAAATGGTTTTTATATAAAAACGCCCCCAAAAAGTGGGAGTGGGTTAAAATGGTATATAGACGAAATGTTCATATAAATAATGTTAATGATTCTGCATCAAAAATTTTTTCGAAAAATTTAAAATTTGACCGAAAACAGTTTTTAATTTAAAACGCCCCCAAAAAGTGGGAGTGGCAAAAAACTTTATGTAAATGAAATACAGATATTCAGATTGTCTAAATATGCTGTTCAGAAAGTTTTTCGAAATTCCTTATGGTTTGGCCAAAAAATACCTTTTTCCAAAAAGGACGCGTTGCAGTGGGCGGATTTCAAAAATTTGTACACTTGTTCTGTTGGGAACAACAAAGAGCACGTGTACCAAATTTCATCCTTCTAGCTCAAAATTTAAGGCCCAAAAACTGGTGACGTACGGACGTACGGACGGACGGACAGATAGGGCTAAATCGACTCAGCTAGCGATTCTGAGTCGATCCATATACTTTGAGGTATATGTAGCTACATTATTTCTCTATGTTACAAACTATGTGTCAAAACTAAATTACCCCTATAAGATAGGGTATAAAAATAATAAAACTTCCAAAAATCATAGCGCTTCAAATAAACAACTATAAAAGCCTAACCAAATTATTGGAGGAATGTAAAATAAAAGCAAGCACAACCCATATTAATAATAATGATATAAAAAACATATGAGAGGCTACAATCCGCTATGCGGATCGTTGAATACCCTATCCCATCCCATCCTTTAAATTAATATCCTCAAAATATAGGCCTTATGGCGATGAAATACAGAAAATGGCATTGTCACAATATATTGCTCAGACAGTTTCTCAAAATCTTGTGTGGTTCGACAAAAAACAACGTATTTCTATTGCTAATGCCTTGGGATGGGGTATACAAATGGTTTTTGTAAGAAAACGCCCCCAAAATGTGGGCGTAGGTGAAAATGATCTACGGACAAAAGGTTTATATTACCATTTCGGAAGTATTTGCATCAACATTTTTTTCGAAAGTTTTAAAATTTGGCCAAAAAGCGTTTTTTACTAAAAACGCCCCCAAAAAGTGGTCGTGGCAAAAAACTTTGTATGAACGAAATAAAGATATTAGGATTGTCTAAATATGCTACGCAGACACTTTTTTGAAATTCCTTACGGTTTGGCAAAAAAATAAGTTTTCCTAAAAAGGGGGCGTGGCAGTGGGCGGATTTCAAAAAATTTTACACTTGTTCTGGTGGCACGGACGAGGATCCTATATACCAAATTTCATTATCCTAGCTCAAAATTTAAGGCCCAAAAACCGCTGGCGAACAGACAGACGGACGGACGGACGGACGGACAGACAGACATGGCTAATTCGACTCAGCTAGCGTTTCTGAGTCGATCCATAAACTTGAGGTATATGTAGCAAAATTATTTCTCTATGTTACAAACTAAGTATCAAAACTAATATACCCCCGTATGGGAAAGGGGATAATTAATGTGGTTGAAGAGCAACGTACAGAAACCTCACCAGAATACTAAATCAAAAACATATGAGAAGGCTACAATCCGCTGTGCGGATCGTTGAATACCCTATCCCATCCTATCCATAAAACTAAAATCCCCAAAAAAGGGGACATGGCTAAAAACACGATGTGGATAAATAGAAAAAATGATATAGTGACAACAAATTCTTCAGACTGCTTACAAAACACTTTAACGGTTCTACAAAAGACAAGGTTTTCTCTTGCATATGTTATGGGGTAGTGTAAAAATGGTTTTTATATAAAAACGCCCCCAAAAAGTGGGCGTGGGTTAAAATGGTATATAGACGAAATGTTCATATTAATAATGTTAATGATTCTGCATCAAAAATTTTTTCGAAAAATTTAATATTTGACCGAAAACAGTTTTTTATTGAAAACGCCCCCAAAAAGTGGGCGTGGCAAAAAACTTTATATGGACGAAATATGCGGATTTCAAAAATTTTTACACTTGTTCTGTAGGCAGAGACGAGGATCCTATATACCAAATTTCATTATCCTAGCTCAAAATTTAAGGCCCAAAAACCGCTGGCGAACAGACAGACGGACGGACGGACGGACGGACAGACAGACATGGCTAATTCGACTCAGCTAGCGTTTCTGAGTCGATCCATAAACTTGAGGTATATGTAGCAAAATTATTTCTCTATGTTACAAACTAAGTATCAAAACTAATATACCCCGGTATGGGAAAGGGGATAATTAATGTGGTTGAAGAGCAACGTACAGAAACCTCACCAGAATACTAAATCAAAAACATATGAGAAGGCTACAATCCGCTGTGCGGATCGTTGAATACCCTATCCATCCTATCCATAAAACTAAAATCCCCAAAAAAGGGGACATGGCTAAAAACACGATGTGGATAAATAGAAAAAATGATATAGTGACAACAAGTTCTTCGGACTGCTTACAAAACAATTTTGCGGTTCTACAAAAGACAAGGTTTTCTCCTGCATATGTTATGGGGTAGTGTATAAAAATGGTTTTTATATAAAAACGCCCCCAAAAAGTGGGCGTAGGTTGAAATGATATATAGACGAAATGTTCATATTAATAATGTTAATGATTCTGCATCAAAATTTTTTTCGAAAAATTTAAAATTTGACCGAAAACAGTTTTTAATTGAAAACGCCCCCAAAAAGTGGGCGTGGCAAAAAACTTTATATGGACGAAATATAGATATTAATAGTGTCTAAATATGTTGTTCAGAATTTTTTTTAAAATTCCTTACGGTTTGGTCAAAAACTGAGTTTTTCTTAAAAGGGGGCGTGGCAGTGGGCGGATTTCAAAAATTTTTACACTTGTTCTGTAGGCAGAGACGATGATCCTATATACCAAATTTCATTATCCTAGCTCAAAATTTAAGGCCTAAAAATCGGTGACGTACAGACGGACGGACGGACGGACGGACAGACAGACATGGCTTAATCGACTCAGCTAGCGATTCTGAGTCGATCCATATACTTTGAGGTATATGTAGCAAAATTATTTCTCTATGTTACAAACTAAGTATCAAAACTAATATACCCCCCTTTGGGATAGGGTATAAACATATGAGAAGGCTACAATCCGCTGTGCGGATCGTTGAATACCCTATCCCATCCAATCCATAAAACTAAAATCCCCAAAAAAGGGGGCATGGCTAAAAACACGATGTGGATAAAATAGAAAAAAATGATATTGTGACAACAAGTTCTTCGGACAATTTTGCGGTTCTACAAAAGACAAGGTTTTCTCCTGTATATGTTATGGGGTAGTGTATAAAAATGGTTTTTATATAAAAACGCCCCCAAAAAGTGGGCGTAGGTTGAAATGGTATATAGACGAAATGTTCATATTAATAATATTAATGATTCTGCATCAAAATTTTTTTCGAAAAATGTAAAATTTGACCGAAAACAGTTTTTAATTGAAAACGCCCCCAAAAAGTGGGCGTGGCAAAAAAACTTTATATGGACGAAATATAGATATTAATATTGTCTAAATATGTTGTTCAGAATTTTTTTTTAAAATTCCTTACGGTTTGGTCAAAAACTGAGTTTTTCTTAAAAGGGGGCGTGGCAGTGGGCGGATTTCAAAAATTTTTACACTTGTTCTGTAGGCAGAGACGATGATCCTATATACCAAATTTCATTATCCTAGCTCAAAATTTAAGGCCTAAAAATCGGTGACGTACAGACGGACGGACGGACGTACAGACGGACGGACGGACGGACGGACAGACAGACATGGCTTAATCGACTCAGCTAGCGATTCTGAGTCGATCCATATACTTTGAGGTATATGTAGCAAAATTATTTCTCTATGTTACAAACTAAGTATCAAAACTAATATACCCCCCTTTGGGATAGGGTATAAACATATGAGAAGGCTACAATCCGCTGTGCGGATCGTTGAATACCCTATCCCATCCAATCCATAAAACTAAAATCCCCAAAAAAGGGGGCATGGCTAAAAACACGATGTGGATAAAATAGAAAAAAATGATATTGTGACAACAAGTTCTTCGGACAATTTTGCGGTTCTACAAAAGACAAGGTTTTCTCCTGTATATGTTATGGGGTAGTGTATAAAAATGGTTTTTATATAAAAACGCCCCCAAAAAGTGGGCGTAGGTTGAAATGGTATATAGACGAAATGTTCATATTAATAATATTAATGATTCTGCATCAAAATTTTTTTCGAAAAATGTAAAATTTGACCGAAAACAGTTTTTAATTGAAAACGCCCCCAAAAAGTGGGCGTGGCAAAAAAACTTTATATGGACGAAATATAGATATTAATATTGTCTAAATATGTTGTTCAGAATTTTTTTTTAAAATTCCTTACGGTTTGGTCAAAAACTGAGTTTTTCTTAAAAGGGGGCGTGGCAGTGGGCGGATTTCAAAAATTTTTACACTTGTTCTGTAGGCAGAGACGATGATCCTATATACCAAATTTCATTATCCTAGCTCAAAATTTAAGGCCTAAAAATCGGTGACGTACAGACGGACGGACGGACGGACGGACAGACAGACATGGCTTAATCGACTCAGCTAGCGATTCTGAGTCGATCCATATACTTTGAGTTATATGTAGCAAAATTATTTCCCTATGTTACAAACTAAGTATCAAAACTAATATACCCCCCTATGGGATAGGGTATAAACATATGAGAGGGCTACAATCCACTGTGCGGATCGTTGAATACCCTATCCCATCCCATCCTTAAAATTAATATCCTCAAAATATAGGCCTTATGGTGATGAAATACAGAAAATTGTAACAACCATCAATCAGTTCTACATTATATTATTATTACCATTATTATACCCTATCCCATAGGGGTATATTAGTTTTGATACTTAGTTTGTAACATAGAGAAATAATTTTGCTACATATACCTCAAAGTATATGGATCGACTCAGAATCGCTAGCTGAGTCGATTAAGCCATGTCTGTCTGTCCGTCCGTCCGTCCGTCCGTCCGTCCGTCTGTACGTCACCGATTTTTAGGCCTTAAATTTTGAGCTAGGATAATGAAATTTGGTATATAGGATCCTCGTCTCTGCCTACAGAACAAGTGTAAAAATTTTTGAAATCCGCCCACTGCCACGCCCCCTTTTAAGAAAAACTCAGTTTTTGACCAAACCGTAAGGAATTTTAAAATAGTTTCTGAACAACATATTTAGACAATATTAATATCTATATTTCGTCCATATAAAGTTTTTTGCCACGCCCACTTTTTGGGGGCGTTTTCAATAAAAAACTGTTTTCGGTCAAATTTTAAATTTTTCGAAAAAAATTTTGATGCAGAATCATTAACATTATTAATATGAACATTTCTTCTATATACCATTTTAACCCACGCCCACTTTTTGGGGGCGTTTTTATATAAAAACCATTTTTATACACTACCCCATAACATATGCAAGAGAAAACCTTGTCTTTTGTAGAACCGTTAAAGCGTTTTGTAAGCAGTCTGAAGAATTTGTTGTCACTATATCATTTTTTCTATTTATCCACATCGTGTTTTTAGCCATGTCCCCTTTTTTGGGGATTTTAGTTTTATGGATAGGATGGGATAGGGTATTCAACGATCCGCACAGCGGATTGTAGCCTTCTCATATGTTTATTTATAGTAGTTATTTCTTTAAAAAACTATTACCATAAACATATATTTTCGTTTTAAAAAGAATATGTCAATTGATCAACGCCAAATCAAATATGTATGCAAAGCTCACCTCATATTATTGTAAAAGCTCACCTCACTATGATGTAAACAAAAGCTCACCTCAGAATATTTTAAAAGCTCACCTCACTATCACTATTGTAATTTCAGTATTTCACCTCTCCTATCGTATGAAAAAGCTCAACACAGAATGATATAAAAGGCGAGCCCGATTTGGATATTTCAGTGAATTTTCTTTATTCACTTGATTGCGAAGGT
Organism: Rhingia campestris; assembly: GCA_932526625.1. Taxonomy (NCBI): domain Eukaryota; kingdom Metazoa; phylum Arthropoda; class Insecta; order Diptera; family Syrphidae; genus Rhingia; species Rhingia campestris. Next base: position 81,585,154 of record OW052184.1, read on the forward strand.
TGTCACAATACCGTCCTCTCAATAAAATAAAGACAATTTACGAGCTTATTGAATTAATTATTTTCCTTGGATTTTTTCAATAAAAACAAACAATTTTTGTTATATAATTACATAACTCGTTTTATTTGTACTACCATAATTTGGTAACTTGCCCATTCAACGGCTACTGTAGTCCGACGGACAGCATAACCGTGGTGGAGAAATTACCAAACAGCGGGTAACTCCCCAATTTCCGCAGACAACGAGAATCCCGTGCGAACCCCTGGATTGCCCATATTTTGCTCTACCGACTCAACCCATACCAGCCGTGCTAAACTGGCAACCCAACTAGAGGCCCGATTCAGGAATTACGTCGTCAACACTGACAATATAGAAGCACGTCCATTGCAGTGTTACACTGGCGCACAAAGCGGATTCTCTGGTGAAACGCAATTTTAAAACTACGGAAGGCAACGATTTGCGTAGAAGCACACGCATTGCTGCACAGCCCAAATCAAATCGTACTCCTGAAGTTACAATGGCACAATTTACGACGGAACAATTAAAGGAATTCATCACTGCAGTTCAAGGCTCGTCTATTAGTAAAGGCAGCTTCAGCAATTGCATGGCCAGATTCAAAGGTGATCGAGATCCAATAATTGTGGAACGGTTTATCACGACCATCAACGTGTATTAAGACATCGAGCGCATCAATGACGCCGATGCAATTAAAGGTTTCCCTCTCTTACTGGAAGATAGCGCTGTGAATTGGTGGCAAGGTGTAAAGGCAGAAGCCAATACTTGGCATGATGTACTGACCTTGTTACGCAACGCATATGCTCCCGCTATGCCAGCCTATCGAATTTACATGGAAGTCTTTGGACAGAAGCAGAAGCCTCAGGAATCTACTGATGATTTCATTTGTGGTAAAAGGGCTTTATTGTCAAAATTACCAAGTCCCATGCCTGGGGAAAAAATGATGATGGACCTTGTCTACGGTCTACTTTCCATTCACATACGTGATGGAGTTCCTCGAGAAAGCGTCGAAACTTTTCAAGATCTATTGGCTAAAGCACGAGCGGTTGAGATTTCACGCCATGAAAAGGATGCGCAGAAACCAACTACAAGTAAAGCTGAACCTGAAAAGAAAAGATGTAATTATTGTAAGCATGCAGGTCACACAATAGCTGAATGCAGAAAGAAAGAGAAAGACGAGTTTCACAAGAAATCCACAGTCCCAGCACAGACTGAATCCAAACTGTACTGCTATCAATGTAAGGCACCTGGATTCATAAGATCAAATTGTCCGAATTGTAAAGCATTGCCAAAAGGCCCATCGATGGTATCTTTCAATTGCATTAAGACAACTTTGGGAACAGATCTTCCAACCATACCGATTGCTTCTCATGGTGAACCAGGAATTGCATATATTGATACGGCTGCACGGACTAGCGTCGCTGGCAGGGAACTTTTCTTGCATCTTCTCCGGAACAAAACGGTATTCAAACGTGTTGATGCAACTGTCACACTTGCTGATGGACATGCCTCGTCACAGGAAATTTGTATGGCAGAGACAAGCATCATATTTGGTAATCGGTTGCGACCAATCAAATTTATCGCTTTACCAAAAGCCAATGATAACAGAACTCTTATTGGGATAGATTTTCTGGAAGAAAACGGAGTGGTTCTTGACCTAGGCCAACGAATGTGGTATTTTGCTGATCAGACTGAGAAAAAGTTTGATTTTTACGACACAGCTCACACAAAAGTCGCAAACAAGCCTCCTGAAGTCAACATAACCAGAGACATAGCCTCTTTTCTCAAGTCTAATGCAGTCTTCAACCCTATCTCACCACTCGCTAAGACACCAGAGTGTGCCCAACGGCTGATGTCAAGTTCAACTAGTAATCTCCCACCAAATAATACAAAAGATCAGAAGAAAGAAGCCAACGCGTTTCTTACATGGTTTGAACCCATTCAAAAATCCGCTACAACATGCGAATGCTCTCCAAGAGTAAAACGAAAAAACACTGCACCTACTCCACAAGGTAATGAATATTCTCCACATTCTATACAGAACATTTTCTCAGACTGTCTAAGAGGCAAGAATGTTACACCTGAAAAAGGAAGCGAAAAGGAAAATCTTTTTCCCAGCTTAGTGCGTACGCAGGAGGATCTTGACCCGGATACATATTTCATGGAAATAAACGGCATCGATGTAGAACTCAGAGAAAATGAAGCAGTTGAGCTAAACGAAGTTGAACGAACCAAGTTGAACCAGCTGTTATGTGAGGAAAGCGATCTATTTAACGAAATATCTGAACCAACACCATTCGCGGTACATAAAATTAACACTGGTGATCACAATCCAATCGCTACCACACCATATAGACTCTCTCCAACTCGAAAAGAGCAACTGAAATTAGAGTTGATTAAAATGCTAAATAGCGACATAATCGAGGAATGCGAATCTCCGTGGGCAGCACCTGTTGTTTTAGTACCTAAAAAGGATGGCGGTATTCGTGTATGCATTGACTACCGGCAACTAAATAGCATCACCATCCCGGATAGATATCCCTTACCAAGGATCGATGACTTGCTGCACTCTACAAAAAACACTTCTTTTAAAAGCACACTGCAAGTCTAGTGTGCTTTTAAAAGAAGTGTTTTTTGTAGAGTGCAGCAAGTCATCGATCCTTGGTCAGGGTATTACCAAATACAAATAGCTGAAGAAGACATTGACAAGACAGCATTCATCACACCATTTGGGATGTACCGTTTCAAACGCATGGCCTTCGGTTTACGAAATGCTCCAGCTACGTTCCAAAGGTTAATGAACCAATTCCGGATCGCACTGGTTAATCTTGGCATGTGTGTATTAATATACTTAGACGACATCATCGTTTGCTCCTCTGATTTTGAAGGACATATAAGCGATCTAAGTAAAGTTTTCGAAAGACTCAAAATATTTAAACTGAAAGTAAACAGAACAAAGTCAAATTTCTGCTGCTCGATTGTAAAATACCTTGGGCACCTTATTACAAATCAAGGTATACAAGTCGATCCTGATAAAGTATCGTCAATCTTAAGTCGTCCAGAGCCAAAGAACGCGAAACAAGTCCTTTCATTTTTGCAGACATGCTCCTGGTACCGACGATTTATAAACAATTTTGCGGAAGTATCCAAACCACTTAGTAGTCTCACCAAGAAGAATGTTTTATGGAAATGGGGCACAGAAGAGCAGAATGCCTTCGATAGGTTAAAAACCCTACTTACAGAAGCACCTATTCTCCAACAAGCCTGCGAAGATCAGCCATTTCTTCTGAAAACAGATGCTAGTAACTATGCTATCGGCGCAGTTCTGGTCCAGGGGGAGAAAGCGGAAGAACACCCTATTGAGTACGCATCCAGACTTCTAACAGCGGCCGAACGCAACTACTCGACGACAGAGCGGGAAGCGCTTGCCATTATTTGGGCAGTCAATAAATTTAGAGGCTACATAGAAGGATCAGAGGTTACACTTCTAACAGACCATCAGCCGCTGAAATGGCTTATGAGTCTTAAGTCACCAACAGGCCGACTTGCTCGATGGGCATTACAGCTCCAACCGTACAATTTTAAAATAATGTACATACCAGGACGAACAAACAATGTTGCTGACATGCTGTCCAGACCAGTTTGTGAGACTGACCACACAGAAACCTGTGAAATATGTAATTTTTACATCGATATGCCAACAAAGAAACCCAAAGAAATTCGTGACGCACAGCTTAAAGATGACCAATTGAAGCCTATAATAGATTCATTTGAAAGAAATGATGAAAATGTCACTCGTTGGACAACTCGTGGATACCTCATAAATAATGGAATACTCTACAGGTATTCACCCGAATCCGACTCCGAAGAGGCACAATTAGTCATTCCAGTGCAAGAACGTCAACCAATACTTTTTGAATACCATGATGCAAAAACAGCAGGTCACTACGGTGTAGAACGCACCACTGCAAGGATCGCATCTAGATACTTTTGGCCTGGGATGAGGGCCGACATAGCAAAGCATATCGCTAAGTGCCTTGCTTGTCAAAGATATAAGCCTAGCAACATGAAACCGTCTGGACTCTTACAAACTGTTTCTAGTAACCAGCGATTTGAAGTACTAGCAGTCGATTTATTTGGTCCACTACCCAAAACTCAGGATGGATTTCGTTGGATCCTTATAGCGGAAGATATTGCCAGCAGATGGGTCGAAATATTTCCATTGGAAGAAGCAACGGCAGAAAAGTGTGCGCTAACACTGCTCAATGAAATATTTCTTCGTTTCGGTCTACCACGCCGATTACTAAGTGATAATGGTTCGCAATTTATTTCTTCGCTGATGCAACAACTGACACAACAGCAGACGCTAACTCCTGTCTATCATCCAGAAGCCAATCCTGTTGAACGTAAGAACAGGGATATGAAGACACAACTTGCTATTCTAGTAGCCAACAATCACAGCACATGGGCAGATGATTTACCGTCCATCAGATTTGCAATGAATACCGCAAAATGCCAAAGCACTGGATATTCACCTTCATACCTGACGTTTGGACGAGAGCTACGAACAGCAGATGACATCAAACACGATCTCAGAAGCATTGTTGAGTCTGAAAATTTTGTACCAACAATAACTCCACTATTGCTAAAACTGTCGGACAACCTTAAAAATGCAAAAGAATCAACAGAGAAACTTCAAGATCATAACAACAAATATGTGAACAAACATATGAGAGGCTACAATCCACTGTGCGGATCGTTGAAAACCCTATCCCATCCTATTTGTAAAACTAAAATCCCCAAAAAGTGGACATGGCTAAAAACACGATGTGGATAAAATAAAGAAAATGGAATGGTGACAACAAATTCTTCAGACTGCTTATAAAAAACTTTTACGGTTCTACAAAAGACAAGGTTTTCTACTGCATATGTTATGGGGTGGTGTATAAAAATGGTTTTTATATAAAAACGCCCCCAAAAAGTGGGCGTGGGTTAAAATGATCTATTGACGAAATGTTCATATTTATATTGCTAATGATTCTGCATCAAAAGTTTTTTCGAAAATTTGAAAATTTGACCGAAAAACGTTTTTTATTGAAAACGCCCCCAAAAAGTGGGCGTGGCAAAAAACTTTATATGAACGAAGTACAGATATTCAGATTGTCTAAATATGTTGTTCAGAAAGTTTTTCAAAATTCCTTATGGTTTGGCCAAAAAATACGTTTTTCTAAAAAGGGGGCGTGGCAGTGGGCGGATTTCGAAAATTTTTACACTTGTTCTGCTGGGAGCAACAAAGAGCACGCGTACCAAATTTCATCCTTCTAGCTCAAAATTTAAGGCCCAAAAACTGGTGACGTACGGACGGACGGACGGACGGACGGACGGACGGACGGACGGACAGACATGGCTAAATCGACTCAGCTATCGATTCTGAGTCGATCCATATACTTTGAGGTATATGTAGCTAAATTATTTCTCTATGTTACAAACTATGTATCAAAACTAATATACCCCTATGGGATAGGGTATAAAAAGAGACGTCCACAACCTACTTTCAAAGTGGGAGACCAAGTTTTAATAACCTCCCATTTTCTCAGCAAAGCGTCAAAACATCTTACTTCGAAGTTTATGCCAAGACGAGATGGACCCTACACCATAACTAAACAAATTGGGTCATCAACATACCAAGTAGCAGCCGAAGACGACCTCGACATTCCACTAGGGTCATACCATGTCTCATCCCTAACGAGATATACTACCCCAGCAATTTCAAATGAGGAACCAGTTGTACCAATTCGAACCCTGCGAAGACGAGGACGACCAAAGAAGACTTAATCTGTCGCATCATCGGGACGATCTCAGCTCCAGAGGGGGAGAATGTAACAACCATCAATCAGTTCTACATTATATTATTATTACCATTATTATTTATAGTAGTTATTTCTTTAAAAAACTATTTTTTTTTTTTTTTTTAAATTCTGACCTGCCTAAGCAGTAATATACACATCGACCTAAAAGATCTATTGTGCTTGTCGTCAGATGCTTTTTAGGTTAGTAGCGCTTCTACTTTCCTAATGTAGCTGATAATACTTTCAGCCGAAGATTTCCTCAATTCTTCGGGACTTAAGAATTCCCTGAAGAAAGATTCTCTTCTCATACCGTAAAGGGCCGGGCATTCACATATGATATGCTCGGCTGTTTCGTCTTCTTCTAGACATAGTCTGCACTCCGGTGAGTCGACTAGACGCATTTTGTTTAGGTGATATCGAAGACCGTGATGACCAGTTAGGTAGCCTACTAAGTTTTTGATATCGTGCCTGCGAAGATTTAGTATCTTGTCGGCATCTGATTTGAAGGGCTGAATAGCTCTTTTGGCCTGTCTTAGGCCTGGGATGTTTCCCCAGTATGAAACACATCTGTTTTGTTCCCAGTTTTTTATAACTAGATTTATGGCTGATTTGGGGATTGCACAGAAGGGTTCAGGTCCAATGAAGGGGGTTTCGGAACCTTTTCTGGCTAGTTCATCAGCTTTTTCGTTACCTTCAACTCCCTTATGTCCGGGGACCCACCATAGTTTGGTTTTGTTCCTGGAACTGAGTGTTTGGAGGGAGTTGAAGCAGTGTAGTACTGATTTGGAGTCAATGATGTGTGAGCTAAGGGCTTTTATAGCTGCTTGACTGTCCGTGAATATATGGATGTTTGCGCCTTTAATACCTGAGTTGTGTATTAGGTTTGCGCATTCTTTTATGGCATGGAGCTCAGCTTGGAATACACTAGGGTTTTTTCCCATAGGTATTGAGATGTTTTTATTTGGTCCATGTATGCCAGCTCCTACCCCTGAGTCCATTTTAGAACCATCCGTATACCACTTTAGGCCGTTTAGGCAGTTTGGAGGGTTGTTGCTACACCATGCTTCTCTGGTTGTGATCTCCGTTGAGAATCTTTTGTCGAAGCATAGTGTCTTTGGTAAGCGGTCTGTAACCGCACAGATCATGTCAAGTTCTGGAAGTTCGGAAAGAAGTTCAATTAGTTTTAGATGTTCACTAATGTTTAATTCTTCCGCTTGTGTCAAACTTGCTGAGCTGCGAATTGCCACTTTTTTTATATAAATGTGGAGAGGTGTTAGTCCTATTATGGCTTCCATAGCCGCCGTGGGACAGGTACGCATAGCTCCGGTAATGCCCAGACAGGCAAGCCGTTGTACCTTGTTTAATTTATTTATAGTTGTTTTTTGGGTGACTTTGTTCCACCATACTATTGAAGCGTATGTTATAATGGGCCTGACCATGATCGTGTAGATCCAGTGTGTGGTCTTTGGAGAGATTCCCCAGATTTTGCCATACATGCTTCGGCAGGCCCAGAAAGCTTTGGTTGCTTTTTGAATTTTGTTGTTGATGTGGGAGTTCCAGCTTAGTGTTTTATCGAGGATCACTCCAAGATATTTTACTTCGTTGGAATACTCAATGTATGTACCATTAATTGAAATTTGGGTAAGATTTAATTTCCTCCTTTTTGTAAAAGGGACGATGATAGCCTTGCTGGGGTTTATTGAGAGACTTTCTTTATTACACCAGTCTATGACTATCTTAAGGGCGTTTTGCAAACGTGTTGTAACTTCGTTTGGTTCTTTGCCCTTTATTATGATGACTAGGTCATCGGCGTATCCAATTATATTGAAACCTGCATTACTTAGGTCTTGAAGTAGGTTATCGATAACCAGAGACCATAGTAGGGGTGAGAGTACTCCTCCCTGAGGGCAGCCTTTAACGGCTGTTACTGATACTGAGGTCTGTGCTGATGAAGCAGTTATTTTCCGACTTTCAAGCATCGCTTTGATCCATTTGATGGTGGGATGATCTATTCTTCTATGAGTCAAAGCATTTGATATGGAGTCATATCCAGTGTTGTCAAAAGCGCCCTCTATGTCTAGGAAGGCACATAAAGCTACTTCTTTGTTTTCGTATGCACTTTTTATTTATGATGTTAAACTTAGAAGTGCTCCTTCCGTGGATTTACCTTTTTGGTAGGCGAATTGACATGGGTGCAGAGGAGTGCTTTCATTTAAGCACTCTCTAATGTGTACGTCAAGTATTCTTTCCATTGTTTTCAGGAAAAACGATGTTAAGCTTATTGGACGGTATGATTTAGGTAGTTCTATTGGTTTGCCTGGTTTGGGGATAAATACCACGTTTACCTCCCTCCAGGTTTGTGGTATGTAGCCCCAATTGAAACTAAACCTAAATAAGGCTACCATAGTGGGTAGGAAAAAGTCCAAGCCCTTTTGTATAAGAGCAGGAAAGATTCCGTCTGTCCCTGGTGCCTTGTACGGTTTAAATGAGTTGATCGCCCATTTGACCTTATCCGGAGTGAAAAGTTTGCCGGATAAACTATTAATCCTTTTCAGGTTTATAGGGGGTGAGTCATCTATCATGTGTTCATGAAACTCAGTTGTGATTGTAGAGCCGGGAAAGTGTACCTGAAGAAGTGTGGTCAACGTTTCTTCCCGGTCGCATGTGATTTTACCATCAGCTTTGACTAGTAATCCCATGCAGTTTGTTTTATCTTTCGAGAGTGCCCTCTGGAGACGCGCCACCGCCGGAAGCTCTTCGAGTTCCTCACAGTATTTGCGCCAGGACGCTCTTTTTGATTTTCGCAACTCTATGTTGTATTGGGTAAGTAGAGATTTATATTGGTCCCACTTTCCGGTGCGCTTGGCTTTATTGAAAAGTTTTCTTACTCTTTTACGGAAACTTTCTAGGTTATCGTTCCACCATGGTGTGCACCTCTTTGCCACAGTGCGTTTAACCTTACAGCTATTTGTAAAAGATGAGATGATAATGTCATTTAGTTGACATTGTGCGACTTCCGCTTCACTTACACATGAATGTTTTTCTGGAAGTATGTCACATTTAATCGATAGATTTTCTCGATACGTTCTCCAATTTGTGAGTTTGTTGTCGTATTTAATCGGCGCATCCTCGGTGTTGCATCTTAATTGGAAACTTATGTGCATGTGATCCGATAAAGATGCCTCACCAGAAACGTGCCAATTTTCGACGGTGTTTTGTACAAACGGAGAAGAGATGGTAAGGTCTAAAACTTCTTCTCTTAAAACGTTTCTAAACGTGGGTTTATTACCCTTATTTAGTATAACTAAATTGTTGCTGTATAGGTAATCTAATAAGAACTCACCTCTTTTGTTTGTATCTCGACTGTCCCATATTGTGTTATGCGCGTTGGCGTCGCAGCCGAAGATAAGATGAAGTTGCTGGGTCTGGCAGTACTGGACAAGTTCCTGTACTGGGCGAGGTGGTATTTCGTCATCTCCAGCAAAGTACGCCGATGCGCATACAATTTTTTGTAGCTCTCGGCCGTTGCGTCTTTCTAAAAGGACAGCCACCAGATCTTTGGTAATGAAACCTGGAATGGGAGAGAATTTTATATCTTTTGCAACTAAAAGAGCTGCCCTTGGTCTAAAATTTCCCCGGGCGTAGATGAGCTCTCTGGTTTTACTTTGTAAACCAAATATCTTACCCTCTGTTGCCCATGGCTCCTGGATTAAACCTAGAGCGATGTTCCCTTCGGCACATCTTTGGTTGTAGGTGTCCGAGGCACCTATAGCTCGGTGCAGGTTTGCCTGCAGCACATTTAGTAGGGTGGTCATCGCTTCCTACCGTGCTCAGGGTTTCGTACCCTATAAGGCTTGTTATCGCCTCTTCTGCGTACGATACCCTGTTGAGAAAGACCTTCGTGTCTATCTCTCGGACCGTTTTTACGCTGTCCGTGTTTTTGCCGTTCACGCGCCCGTTCCGCAGCTAGCTTTGGTCTAAACTGTTGCTGGCTGATGTTAGCGTTGCTCGTACTAGGGGCGTTTGGCGATAATGTCGTAGGCAGTGAACCAGTCTTCTTTATATCGCTTCCGGCGGCAGTACTAATACTGGCTGCTGGTTGCGACGAGCTGGCGCTTGTTTTTTCTAACGACTTTTTCTTTTTATCAGTGTCATTTACACTATTTTTTCGGGTCTGAATTGCAGACTTGTCGGAACCTTTAAGGATGATCTTGATTTGTCCAAATCTGTATGATACCATCCCCTTTAGCTCCGCAAGCCTACGCATCGCACTCTCGTTTATTGCAAAGACCATGTGGACGACGTCTTTCTCGTCCGATCTTTGCAGAACTCTCCACGTTCTCGTATTTAGGTCTCTGTTTTGACCGTCTAGTATTGCCAGTATTCTCTCATTTGTAACTCCGGTACTCTGCGGGAAGAAAGCTCTGACAATATGTGGTTTCGGAAAGTCTTCCTCTCCCACAAGCATTACTTCCAACTCGCATTTCTCCTTTAGTCTGAGAAAGTTTGTTTTCATCCACTCTGAAGTGGTGATGTCCGCACATACTAACAAGAGCCATCCGGCTTTGAAAGTTGTCCCGCGGAAAGCTGGCTTTGCATCCCCGTCGCGCAGTTCGATCGTGATGTCCATAATCCTCTCTTGTATCTGAACCATTTGTTCATTCGTGAGAGGATTGCGATCGATATCGACTGGTACGACACCCAATCTGACATAGCTCGCTATATCTCTATAGGTGGTTCTGTCAGAGGTTGTTTTCCCAGTGCGAGCTCGCTTCGCTTCGGACTGAGGAGGTGTGTTGTCCTCAGATCTCATGCGTTTGGCTTCTTTGGCATCATCTTTTGTTTTTGCAAAGATGCGGGCTTGCTCTATGCTGCTACCCTGTTTCAGCGCTCTGTTGAAACGACGCTGTTCAGCTGGCGTGAACCTGATACGCTTGGAATCAGTTTGAGCCGTTTTGCCTGGGGTCCCTGGCGCTTCTGTATATTCTGCATGCAATTCATCCGAGAGTATACTGATGCTGTATACAGTACTTGATTCCGAGGCTGAGTCACTCAGATGAGACAATTTCTCTTCTAGGCTCATCATCTCGAAATCACTGATTTGTGACCCTTCCCGATTGGCAGGTGTCGTGTCGGTTTCGACAGGGTGTTCTGAAACATCCGTAGTTGTTGATGCATTTGTAGAGGCATCATTCTCTATGTTGTTTATTATTGGTACTTCAATTTTTCCCACGAGTAGGCGGGATTTATTGGTCGCCCGTGGTCTACCCGTCTAACCACAGGAAGGCTATTTTGAGATCGGAGGTAGCCCGGTATCCGAAATTCGCAAACTAGCGGCTTAAAACTCCCTTTTTAGCCATGCATCCTTCGGCGTTTGCTGTTCCACCTTGGATTTGGGTTTAAGGGTTTTCTCCCACCTCAAACTTATGGTTCCCGCTTGTACATTGATCGTGCGTTGCAACGTGTTACAGCGCACGGTCAATATCCAAGTGGGACCCTTGGCTGACCCTAATCAGGCATGCTGATTAGTCATTTTCAGGTGGGCGCCCGCGAGAAGGACTGAAAGATGAGGATTTTGCCCAACCCTAAAAAACTATTACCATAAACATATATTTTCGTTTTAAAAAGAATATGTCAATTGATCAACGCCAAATCAAATATGTATTCAAAGCTCACCTCATAATATTGTAAAAGCTCACCTCACTATGATGTAAACAAAAGCTCACCTCAGAATATTGTAAAAGCTCACCTCACTATCACTATTGTAATTTCACCTCTCCTATCGTATGAAAAAGCTCAACACAGAATGATATAAAAGGCGAGCCCGATTTGGATATTTCAGTGAATTTTCTTTATTCACTTGATTGCGAAGGTTGTCACAATACCGTCCTCTCAATAAAATAAAGACAATTTACGAGCTTATTGAATTAATTATTTTCCTTGGATTTTTTCAATAAAAACAAACAATTTTTGTTATATAATTACATAACTCGTTTTATTTGTACTACCATAATTTGGTAACTTGCCCATTCAACGGCTACTGTAGTCCGACGGACAGCATAACCGTGGTGGAGAAATTACCAAACAGCGGGTAACTCCCCAATTTCCGACTCAACCCATACCAGCCGTGCTAAAAAATGACATTGTCACAATATATTGCTCAGACAGTTTATCAAAATCTTTTGTGGTTCGACAAAAACCAACGTATTTCTATTGGTAATGCCTTGGGATAAGGGTATACAAATGGTTTTTGTAAGAAAACGCCCCCAAACTGTGGGCGCAGGTGAAAATGATCTATGGACAAAATGTTTATATAACCATTGCGAAAGTTTTTGCATCAAAATTTTTTTCGAAAGTTTTAAAATTTGGACAAAAAGCGTTTTTTACTAAAAACGCCCCCAAAAAGTGGGCGTGGCAAAAAACTTTGTATGAACAAAATATAGATATTAGGATTGTCTAAATATGCTGGTCAGACACTTTTTTGAAATTCCTTACGGTTTGGCAAAAAAATAAGTTTTCCTAAAAAGGGGGCGTGGCAGTGGGCGGATTTCAAAATATTTTACACTTGTTCTGCTTCGTCGGCCAGAGAGTCTATATACCAAATTTCAACACTCTAGCTCAAAATTTAAGGCCCAAAAATCGGTGACACACAGACGGACGGACGGACGGACGGACGGACGGACAGACAGACATGGCTTAATCGACTCAGCTAGCGATTTTGAATCGATCCATATACTTTGAGGTATATGTATCGAAATTATTTCTATATGTTACAAACTTAATGTCAAAACTAATATACCCCCCTATGGGATAGGGTATAAACATATGAGAAGGCTACAATCCACTGTGCGGATCGTTGAATACCCTATCCCATCCTATCTGTAAAACTAAAATTCCCAAATAGTAGACATGGCTAAAAATACGATGTGGATAAAATAAAGAAAATGACATGGTGACAACAAATTCTTCAGACCGCTTATAAAAAACGTTTACGGTTCTACAAAAGACAAGGTTTTCTCCTGCATATGTTATGGGGTAGGGTATAAAAATGGTTTTTATATAAAAACGCCCCCAAAAAGTTGGGGTGGGTTAAAATGGTCTATAAACGAAATGTTCATATTTATATTACTAATGATGCTGCATCAAAATTTTTTTCGAAAATTTTAAAATTTGACCGAAAAACGTTTTTTATTAAAAACGCCCCCAAAAAGTGGGCGTGGCAAAAAACTTTATATGAACGAAATACAGATATTCAGATTATCTAAATATGTTGTTCAGAAAGTTTTTCAAAATTCCTTATGGTTTGGCCAAAAAACACGTTTTTCTAAAAAGGGGGCGTGACAGTGGGCGGATTTCAAAAAGTTTTACACTTGTTTTGCTGGGAGCAACAAAGAGCACGTGTACCAAATTTCATCCTTCTAGCTCAAAATTTAAGGCCCAAAAACTGGTGACGTACGGACGGACGGACGGACGGACAGACATGGCTAAATCGACTCAGCTATCGATTCTGAGTCGATCCATATACTTTGAGGTATATGTAGCTAAATTATTTCTCTATGTTACAAACTATGTATCAAAACTAATATACCCCCCTATGGGATAGGGTATAAACATATGAGAGGCTACAATCCGCTATGCGGATCGTTGAATACCCTATCCCATCCCATCCTTTAAATTAATATCCTCAAAATATAGGCCTTATGGCGATGAAAACCAGAAAATGACATTGTCACAATATATTGCTCAGACAGTTTCTCAAAATCTTTTGTGGTTCGACAAAAAAAACGTATTTCTATTGCTAATGCCTTGGGATGGGGTATACAAATGGTTTTTGTAAGAAAACGCCCCCAAAATGTGGGCGTAGGTGAAAATGATCTATAGACAAAATGTTTATATTACCATTGCGAAAGTATTTGCATCAATTTTTTTTTCGAAAGTTTTAAAATTTGGACAAAAAATGTTTTTTCCTTAAAACGTCCCCAAAAAGTGGGCGTGGCAAAAAACTTTGTATGGACGAAATATAGATATTAGGATTGTCTAAATATAATGCAAACATACTTTTCTGAAATTCCTTACGGTTTGGCTTAAAACTACTTTTTTTCTAAAAGGCGGCGTGGCAGTGGGCGGATTTTAAAAATTTTTACACTTTTCTGGTGACTCGGCCAAGGATCCTATATACCAAATTTCATTATCCTAGCTCAAAATTTAAGGCCCAAAAATCGGTGACAAACAGACAGACGGACGGACGGACGGACAGACAGACATGGCTTATTCGACTCAACTAGTGATTCTGAGTCGATCCATATACTTTGAGGTATATGTAGCTAAATTATTTCTCTATGTTACAAACTAAGTATCAAAACTAATATACCCCTATGGGATAGGGTATAAAAATTGATCCACTGTCACAAGTCTCTTAACTTTTATGCATAATTGTTTCAAAAGCTTGGAAATTAAAAAAAATCGATTGTATATATATACACTGACTTCTCCAAAGCCTTTGACCAGTAATCACATAACATCATAAATTAAAAATTAAAGGCATATGGATTCAATCCAGGATTCATAAATTTGGTTAAATTATATCTCTCATTGAGAACTTACCAAGTAAAAGTTAGGGTTTCCAAGTCCAGCCCTTTCGTAGCTCAATCTGGAGTACCTCAAGGAAGTCATTTAGGACCAATATTATTTATACTTGCAATTAAGGATGTAAGAGCTTGTATTCGAGTTAGCAAAATATTGATATATGCTGATGACATGAAATTTTTCAAATGTATACGAGATCTAAACGATTTGCTTTCATTACAAACCGATTTAAATAGTTTTACCATATTGTGTCCGAATAACGGTTTGAATCTAAACCCTACTTAATACCAGCATACATATGTCATTTTCACGAAAACGCGCTTTATCCAATTTTAATTGTACTCTGTCCGGGCACACTCTCTGTCGTGTAGACAGTTTTTAAAATCTTGGTGTTTATTTTGAACCCACTATAGAGTTTAATAAACACATTAACGTTATCGTCATGAACCCAACTCTATGTATGGATTCATAAAAAGGTGGTCAAAAGGCGGATCCATATGCCACTCTTTCGCACAATTATTGCCTAGTTCGTTCTCACTTGTAGTATGCCCCACAAGTTTTGAAACCCTTCTACGTAGTAGAAACGAATCAGTACAACGTAAATGCATAAGATTTGCGTTGAGAGCAATTCCATGGGATGATATGCACAATTTGCCTCCGTATAGGTTTCGAATTAAACTGCTGAACCTCTTGTCTTTGTTTCAACGTAGACTTAACAATAACATGGTTTTTTACACTAATTATTATCAGCACAAACTAATACTCCTGCGTAGATTAAATATTTTACATATACCTAATCATAAACAGAACTATTATTCGCATGAGTAGGGTATACAATAAAAATAACGATGTAGTTGAACTGCATGTTAGTGAAAGTAGTTTAGAACTTAAGAGAAGGATAGAATACTCCGTGCGGAACATTTAATACCCTATTCCATCCCACCCTTAAAATAAATATCCCCAAAATCTATCAGCAAAATTAAAATATTTTATGGTTCTAACTAATTTATTTACATACCTTTAAACCGATTAAGTAAACTATTGTGATTTTTTTTCAGATTCTAGTAATTTGAAGACAAGTACCCAATCCATTAAAGGGGGTTATACTTCTAATAGAATGGAAAAGGTGTATATTATCGATGAATCAAAAAAGTACTCAACGGGCGCATCATTGATTAAAGAAACAGAAGGATCAGTCATTTTGGATCGATCGATAGACATTGCTTTAAGAGTGAAGCTATCAACTACAGCATCAAGCTTCCAAACAATAAGCTCAACAGCAAAATCCCCTGGAATTAAATCTAGTAGCAAATCGATGCTTCCAAAATTGCAAAAAACCGACGCTCCAATGCTAAATTACATATTTGATATGTTTTCAACGGCGAATAAACACCATCACCATGATCAACGGTAAATAGCTACTAAGCATTATTTTATATATAACACTCCGTCTATTTTATTTCAAGTAAGGCCTAAGTTATCTTTTTACACAACTACTAAATTTCATTTAAATTCTATGGTTCATTTCAGAGAAATCATTAAATTTATTAATTACCAGTATACTTTTTTGTAACAACTTAGTATGCAGTAGTTTAATAAAAGTTTGTATCATATCCGCAATAGATTTTAATTAATATCGTCGGAGCCGTTTTCGAGAAAATAAAGCAATACAAAACTTTCAGGTAAAATGTACCTACTTACCATTAAAAATTTGTGACCTGTTCGTAATCAGAATATCCATATTACATTACATACCAATTTTCTATTTTCAATTTTCTGTAGGACCACCAACCACACGCAAAGTAGAAATTTTAGTCAAATCGATCAAGTAGTTTGGGCTACAGCGTCAATAACAGACTCCAGACTCCAGTTGTTTTTAAAAACAATTTTTTTGAAATCAGTGTACCTCAAAGCACAAGAATTTGGAAAAAATCTTGAATTTTCGCACCATCGGAAAAATTCGGAGTTTGTGGTCTGTGATCTACTGATTTGTGATCTGGAGTCTGTCATTGATACTGGAGCACAAACTATTATGCCCATTTGGCTGAAATTTTGGATATATGTATGAGTTGTTGGTGGTTCTACAAAGGGGTTTTTGGTATTGCACTTCTAGCACTAAATTGAATGACACCATATAGCGGTTTTAATTTAACACGGTTTTGAAGGTGCTGTTCTAACAAGTATAAACATTTTCAAAATCCGGCCACTGCCACGCCCTTTTTTCAGTAAAACGTTGTTTTTGGCTAAACGATAAAGAACATTGAAAAAAATGTCTGAATAACATATTTAGACAATATTAATATATATAGAGTATAAATGCAAGTATAAATAATATTGGTCCTAAATGACTTCCTTGAGGTACTCCAGATTGAGCTACGAAAGGGCTGGACTTGGAACCCCTAAATTTTACTTAGTAAGTTCTCAATGACAGATATAATTTCACCCAATTTATGAATTCCAGATGGAATCCATATGCCTTTAATTTATAATTTATGATGTTATGTGATTACTAGTCAAAGACTTTGGGGAAGTCAGTGTATATATATACAATCGATTTCTCTTTTATTATCCAAGCTTTTGGAACAATGATGCATAAAAGTTAAAAGACTTGTGACAGTGGATCAATTTTTTACAAAGCCATGCTGTTTTTCACAGATAATTTTTCGACAAAGGTAAACCAATTTATGTCTAATAATATGTTCGAATAACCAAGATAATTTTGAGATAGGTCTTTAACTAAAGATATCTTCTCGCTCACCTTTTTTAAAATCAGGTGTTATAAATGCATTAATGGGTGGTTGGCTGTTGTAGAACGAGGCTAGACCCTGATTGACCCTTTAATTTGGCAATGCCCAGTGCTCGCAACTCTGACTACACATCAAATGTGCTTATTTTTTAGCTCCAAGTGGCAACCATTGGATACTGGTCTCATCCAACCGGATTTGGCTTGTTAAACGATAAGTGCGAGTTTTGACAATAAAACGTAAAGCAGCAACACTTAAATCACCCGGGTCAGAATGGCGCGGAATGAATACCCGGTCTGACGTCCCAGGCAAACCTAGATAAGCTGCTTCGGCATATTCGGACAACAGGCTATCTACGAATTTCAAGGGTAAGTCAGGCCCTTGAATAGAGATGGTGGCGGATGAACCGAACGGTCAATGGCAGCTCTCAATCCCGTAGTGGATACTGATGGCCCCGTGTCGTAGAGGTATCTAATAAATCGGAACTAGCCCTCCAGGTTGGGGGTTGTGCTTTGGGTTAACTACCCACCCATGGAAAAAAACCTTTGTTACGAGGCTTTAAGGACTTGTTAGACAATTTTAATCATGCAGTATCCACAGTGTCTGCATTTTCAGACCCATGTCTGACCGTCGACGCTTCCACGTCTACAGAGCCTTTGCAAACATTAGACCATAACACTTCCAAAGAAGAAGCTCGGTCCGTACAATCTGTTCCATGCAGCCAGTGATAAAGTTGTCACCATTAAAGGAAAGCGTAAGCGTGACACCAACTCATCAACGGCTCATCCGACAGCTAAACGCTCTAATCTCAGAAGTCAGGGTCAAATCAAAAATAATTTGGTTCCAAATCTGTCAGTTGGGTCGCCTACAACCAATACTTCTCCTACTGCCCCATCATCTGGTGTAGTTCCAACAGTGTCTGCATCTGCTTCATCAATTGAATCGATACCTAAACCTAAATCGATCTTTATATCACGCCTGAAACCAAGCACTTCCTCCGAAGACGTGATTAGTCACTTATTTTCAAAAAATCTAGTCCCTACAGGTACTTCTATTAAATGTACAAAAATTAGTAAAAAGGATAGTTTTGTTTCATCATTTAAAATAGGAGTACCTCCAAATGTATTTGATAAAGTATGCGACACTGACTCATGGCCTTTAAACACTATTGTCAATGAGTTTAGGCCATGTAGAGCTAAACGCGGAGTTAACCCAGCATCAAAAAACTCTACCGACTGTCCCTCTACTACCAAAATGTAAGAGGGCTCCGAACAAAAACTAAAACATTTTTTCTTAATTCCCAAGCCTTTTCTCATGATATATTCCCCTTGACAGAAACGTGGCTTAACGCCAGTATACTTGACTCGGAACTCTTTAATCATGAGTTCTCAGTATATAGGAGTGACCGCCATATAAATGACCTAAAAGCGCTTGGTGGAGGTGTTCTTACTGCAGTTCGCAGTCATCTTACCTCTGAGAAAATAGTATTTCCATTCCCTCTTAACATTGAAATAATCTGTGTTAAGATAACAATCGGAAATAAATATCTTTATGTTGCAAATGCGTACATTCCTTCATATCGTCTATGCATTCTGTATTCTGAGCTATCGAAGGCTTTAGAATACATCTTTGACTTATCTTGTTGTGACAGTACTATTTTGTTGCTGGGCGATTTCAACTTACCACACATTGAATGGATGGTTGGGTGTTGTAGAACGAGGGTAGACTCTGATTGGCGTTAACTTGGCAATGCCCAGTGTTGCAACTCTGACTACACATCAAATGTGCTTATCTTTACCTCCAAGTGGTAACCATCGGGTACTGGTCTCATCCAACCGGATTTGACTTGCTAAACGATAAGTGCGAGTGTTGATAACATGACGAAAAACAGCAACACTATAAACACCCTGGTGAGAATGGCACGGATGAATACCCGGCCTGCTGTCCCAGGCGAACCTAGATGAGCTGCTCTGACATATTCGGACAACAGGTTGTCTAGGAATTTCAAGGGTTAGTCAGGCCCCTTGAACAGAGATGGTGGCGGATGAACCGAAAGGCCAACGGCAGCGCTCAATCCCGTTGTGGATACTGATGGCCCCGTGTCCTAGGGGTATCTAATAAATTGGAACTGGCCCTCCAGGTTGGGGGTTGTGCTTTGGGTTAACTACCCACCCACAGAAAAAAAACATAGTTACGAAGCAACCAATAGCCTCGGAAAGGACTGATTTTATTGTTGACGACCCTGCTAAACGAAAAAAGGACAACGACGTTCGTATCTGCACCTGGAATGTGAGAACATTAAACAGGAGAGGTGCAGGCGAACAACTAGCGGAAGCCCTAAACTGCTACAAAGCAGACATTACTGCCATCCAGGAAATACGATGGGATGGGCCGGGCAAAAAGAGGATGAAAAACTGTGACATATACTACGGACCGTGTTATAGTGAGCAGAAACAGCGACTATTCGGATGCGGATTTGTTATAAGTGCCAGACTTAGGCAAGAAGTCTTATGTTTCCAAGACATTAGCGAACGCATAGTAACAATCCGCATCAAGGCCAAATTCGCCAACATAAGCCTTATATGCGCTCACGCTCCGACGGAAGAAAAAGATGATATAGCTAAGGATTGCTTCTACGAGCTCCTCGACAAAACCTATGAGCGACTACCGAAGTACGATGTTAAAATCGTGCTGGGAGATTTTAACGCAAAGGTAGGAAGAGAAGACATCTTTAGAAGTATTGTCGGAAAACATAGCCTACACGACAACACGTCTGGTAACGGACTTAGGCTAATTGATTTCGCTACGGAACGAAATGCCACTATAGCCAGCACACGGTTTCCTCACCTCGATATCCATAAGGGGACATGGCGGTCTCCAGATCAACGAACGGTCAACCAAATTGATCACATTGCGATAGATAAGAGGCACGCATCCAGTATTTTGGATGTCCGAACATTCCGAGGAGCTAACATCGACTCGGATCACTACCTTGTAGCAGCCAAGGTAAGAATGCGGATATCCACCACGCCACAACAATCCAGAAATACTGTGAAAAAATTTAATGTCGGAAGACTGCAATCGCAAGAGACCGCCAAGACCTTCGCACAACGCGTATCCCTTAACCTCTCGATTAACACCATACCACCAGCATCGAATGTCGAAGAGCAATGGCAACGATGCCAACAGGCCATTAGATCAGCCGCATCTGAAGTGCTAGGTTTCTCGCGCCCACCAGCAAGAAACCCCTGGTTTGATGAGGAATGCCGACAGATGCTCGCAGCCAAGAACGAGGCCTACAAGGCTAAGCTGCAGGTGAAGACGAGAGCTGCCATTGAGCTCTATAGGCAAAGAAGAAGGGAAGAACATCGGCTTTTCAGCAAGAAGAAAAAAGAGCAAGAAAAGCGCGCGATCGAGGATATAGAGAGGTGCCACTCCAGGAACGATGTTCGCAAGTTTTACCAAAGTGTAAAACGTCAAAGCCAAGGATACAAGGCTCGAACAGAATCCTGTCGAGATGAACAAGGAAATATTGTAGTTGAGACACAGTCGATGCTGAGGATATGGAAGAACCACTTCTGCAGACTGTTAAACGGCGATGACGAACAACATTCCGCTGTCAGGCAGAACGAACCATTCAATATTGGCAACGACAGCGAAAACTGCCAACCACCCGACCTGAGTGAAGTGAGGATAGCAATATCTAAACTCAAGCTTAATAAGGCTGCCGGAAATGACGGCCTTCCCGCTGAGCTCTATAAGGCCGGCGGAGATGACTTGGTAAGTAACATCCACCAACTCATAAGCCAAATCTGGTCGGATGAAAATATGCCTGAAGAATGGAACCTCAGCATCGTTTGCCCGATCCACAAAAAAGGAGACCCTCTGAACTGCGCCAACTACAGAGGCATAAGTCTCCTCAACATCGCCTACAAGATCCTATCTGCCGTAATATGTGAACGCCTGAAACCGTATACCAACAACCTGATTGGCCCTTATCAGTGTGGTTTTAGGCCAGGAAAGTCCACAACCGATCAAATTTTCACACTTCGGCAGATCCTGGAAAAAACTCAAGAAGTCCAAATCGATACCCACCACCTATTCATCGATTTCAAAGCCGCATATGACAGCATTTATAGAGACGAACTGTATAGAGCCATGTCTAGTTTTGGTATACCGCCCAAACTCGTCCGTTTGTGTAGGATGACGATGGAGAATTCTCGCTGCTCCATCAGGGTCGGAAACGACCTCACCGACACATTCGATACCAAAAAAGGATTTAGGCAAGGCGATGCGCTGTCATGTGACTTCTTTAATCTGATTCTTGAGAGAATTGTGCAAAACTCCAAAGCCAACACCAGAGGCACAATTTTCCAAAAGTCGGTGCAACTATTAGCATACGCTGACGATATTGACATCATTGGCAGGACTCAACGTGATGTCATAGCCACGTTTGCTAGTATAGAGAAGGAAGCGGCGAAAATGGGTTTAGCAGTAAATGAGGGTAAGACTAAGTATATGCTGTCATCACGAAAGGACTCACAACATCGACGAATTGGACAGAACGTCACCATTGACAGATATAACTTTGAGGTAGTACGGGACTTTGTCTACCTCGGCTCTGCTATTAGCTCTGACAACAACATCTCGTCAGAAATTAAACGAAGAATTACTCTTGCCAACCGCTGTTTCTTCGGGCTAAGAAGGCAATTTAGTAGTAAAGCCCTCACTCGAACTACTAAGGAAACCCTATATAAGACCCTGATCATCCCAGTCCTGCTCTACGGCGCTGAAGCATGGACTGTATCAAAAGCGGATGAAGAAATCCTTGGTAGATTCGAGAGGAAAATTCTTCGAAAAATCTTCGGTCCCGTTTGCATTGACGGGCTATGGAGACGAAGATTCAACCAAGAACTATACGAGCTGTACAGCGACATGCCCCTGGTCAAAAAACTCCGCATTGGACGTTTAAGATGGCTAGGACATGTAGAACGAATGGACACCAATACTCCGGCTCGCAGAGTCTTCGATTCCCAGTCGGACGCAGTAGAGGAAGACCTCGCCTTAAGTGGCGCGCACAAGTGGAAACCGACCTCAACCAACTTGGAGTGCGCAACTGGAGGCAGTTAGCTAAGGACCGGGCTAATTGGAGAGGCATGTTGGTTGAGGCCCAGGTTCATTCCGGACTGTAGCGCCACTTAAGTAAGTAAGTACACATTGAATGGGTGCCTTCAGAGGGAGAACCTCATTTTATACCATCTGAAGTTTCTGCACAGCAAGAGCTATTATTACTTAATAACATTTTATCATTTGACTTACAGCAAATAAGCTGTATAAAAAATCATAATAATCGAATTCTCGATTTAGTTTTTTCTTCTGACTCTGTTAGTACTGCAGTATTAGAATCTAGTACCAGCATTACTAACATAGATAAAAATCATCCTAAACTAGATATTTTCATTGACATAGGCGGACATCTGTACGAAAACGCTGACTCGTACGATCGTTCGTACTCTTTTGACTTTCGGAAAGCAAACTTTCAAAGGCTTTCCGAAGTAATTATTATTTCTAAAATGAAGATTGACGGCTTCTCCAATTAGAAGAAGCTGTTAAAAATTTATATTTTATAATAAAAGATTGCAGGGATAAAACTATCCCAGTCAGGCATTCTAAAAATGCCCAAGTTCAGCACCCGTGGTACATGAAAGAGCTTAAATCTCTTCGAAACAGACGAAACCGGGCCTGGAATAATTTTGTTAAAAGCCAGAGTCAATACGACTATGATAAGTACCTGAATTACTATAATGAATTCTCTGCGATGTCTAGTAGTTTATATAATGACTATATAGTCAATATGAAGAACGCTCTTAAAAGTGACCCAAAACGCTTTTGGGGATTTGTCAATTCGAAGAGAAAAACGGATGGATACCCAGCCAACTTCTCTTCCAATAATTCAAAAACATCGAGCTCTCTAATTGTGTCAAACTTATTCGCAGAGAGCTTCAGTAAATCATTTATTGATACCTCTCCAGTCTTAGACGAGGATTATTTCAGTTATCTAAATGACTGTCCTCAAGTTACTTTCAGCAATGTTACATTTGACGATGAGACACTACTTAAATATATATCTTCATTAAACAATGATAATTCTGCAGGGCTCGATGGAATCCCACCAATAGTCGTAAAGCAATGCAAAGGTGCTCTTTTGCCATACCTTAAGTATATGTTTGAAAGCGCCCTTGCCACAGGAGTATTCCCAACCCAATGGAAAAGTGCATTTATAACACCTGTTTTTAAAAAAGCCGAGCGAGGAGATATCTCTAATTATAGACCTATCTCTAAACTATCTTGCATTCCTAAGTTATTTGAACATATTATTTGTGATAAATTAGTATTCCTGTGTCGAAACATTATCTGTTGAGAACAACATGGCTTTGTTAAACATCGATCCACTGTAACAAATCTATTAACTTTTATGCATCATTGTTCCAATAGTTTAGAAAATAAAAAAAAAGTCGATTGTATATACACTGACTTCTCCAAAGCATTTGACCAGTTATCACATCACACCATAATTTTTAAACTTAAGGCGTATGGATTCGCTCCAGGTTTCATAAATTGGGTTAAATCGTATCTCTCATTGAGAACATACCAAGTAAAATTTAGAGGTTCCAAGTCCAACCCTTTTGTTGCTCAATCTGGAGTACCTCAAGGAAGTCATTTGGGACCAATTTTATTTATATTTGCAATTAACGATGTAAAAGACTGTATTCGAGATAGCAAAATATTGATATATGCTGATGATATGAAAAATTTCAAATGTGTAGGAGATTTAAACGATTCGCTTTCACAACAAACCGATTTAAATAGTTTTACCATATGGTGTCTTAAAAACGGGTTGAATCTGAACCCTACAAAGTGACAGCATATGTCATTTTCACGAAAACGCGCTCCATGTAATTTTAAATATACTCTGTCCGGGCATACTCTCTGTTGTGTAGACAGTTTTAAAGATCTTGGTGTTTATTTTGATCCCGAAATGGAGTTTAATAAACACATTAACGTTATCGTCAATAAATCCAACTCCATGTTAGGACTTATAAAAAGGTGGTCATAAGAGTTTACTGACCCATATGTCACTCTTTCACTCTATAATTGTCTAGTTCGCCCTCACTTGGAGTATGCCTCACAAGTTTGGACACCCTTCTATGTAGTTCATTCGAATAGAATTGAATCAGTCCAACGTAAATTCATAAGATTTGCTTTGAGAGGACTTCCATGGGATGATCTACACAATTTGCCTCCGTATAGGTGTCGAATTACACCAATTATTATCAGGACAAATTGATGCTCCTGATCTTTTAAGTGCCATTGGTTTTAATACCCGGGGAGGTTCCTACAACCTGCGTAGATTAAATATATTACATATACCTAATCATAGACAGAACTATGGTATGCATAAGGCCATTAGTCGTATGAGTAGGGTATATAATAAAAATAATGATGTAGTTGAACTACATGTTAGTAAATGTAGTTTAAACATATGAGAAGGCTACAATCCACTGTGCGTATCGTTGAATACCCTATCCCATCCTATCTGTAAAACTAAAATCCCCAAAAAGTGGACATGGCTAAAAACACGATGTGGATAAAATAAAGAATATGACATGGTGACAACAAATTCTTCAGACTGCTTATAAAAAACTTTTACGGTTCTACAAAAGACAAGGTTTTCTCCTGCATATGTTATGGGGTAGGGTATAAAAATGGTTTTTATATAAAAACGCCCCCAAAAAGTGGTCGTGGGTTAAAATTGTCTATTGACGAAATGTTCATATTTATATTACTAATGATTCTGCATCAAAAGTTTTTAGAAAATTTTAAAATTTGACCGAAAAATGTTTTTTATTAAAAACGCCCCCAAAAAGTTGGCGTGGAAAAAAACTTTATATGAACGAAATACAGATATTCAGATTGTCTAAATATGTTGTTCAGAAAGTTTTTCAAAATTCCTTATGGTTTGGCCAAAAAATACGTTTTTCTAAAAAGGGGGCGTGGCAGTGGGTGGATTTCAAAAATTTTTACACTTGTTCTGCTGGGAGCAACAAAGAGCACGTGTACCAAATTTCATCCTTCTAGCTCAAAATTTAAGGCCCAAAAACTGGTGACGTACGGACGGACGGACGGACGGACAGACATGGCTAAATCGACTCAGCTATCGATTCTGAGTCGATCCATATACTTTGAGGTATATGTAGCTAAATTATTTCTCTATGTTACAAACTATGTATCAAAACTAATATACCCCTATGGGATAGGGTATAAAAAATACTCTGCGAAATTGTATGCTAGAGTCATAATTAGTGTATGTAAAATTGTTATATAGCTAAATTGTAATTTCATCGTTTACTGATTTTGTTAGTGTTGTCAAACTTAATAACTTCTATGTTCTGTTATGTCCCACTAACAAATGCATTAAATGTTGAGCCTGTGGATGCATATTATATGCTGTGGCAAATCTCTGCTCATAGATGCTGCTTGTATTAAGCTCGCTACGACACAGATCTGATAGTTATAAAAAAAGAATCAACCAATAGCCTCGGAAAGGACTGATATTACTGTTGACGACCCTGCTAAACGCAAAAAGGACAACGAAGTTCGTATCTGCACCTGGAATGTGAGAACATTAAACAGGAGAGGTGCAGGCTAACAACTAGCGGAAGCCCTAAACTGCAGCGAAGCAGACATTACTGCTATCCAGGAAATACGATGGGATGGGCTGGGCAAAATGAGCATGAAAACTATGCCATCTACTATGGAGTGTGTTATAGTGAGCAGAAACAGCGACTATTCGGATGCGGATTTGTTATAAGTGCCAGACTTAGGAAAAAAGTCTTATGTTTCCAAGACATTAGCGAACGCATTGTTACAATCCACATCAAGGCCAAACTCTCCAGATCAACGAACAGTCAACCAAATTGATCACATTGTGATAGACGAGATGCACGCATCCAGCATTTTGGATGTCCGAATATTCCGAGGGGCTAATATCCACTCAAACTACTACCGTGATGCAGCAAAGGTAAGGATGCGGATATCAACCACGCCGCAACAAACCAGAAATAATTTAATGTCGAAAGACTGCAATCGCCAGAGATCGCAAAGAGCGCAACGCTTATCCCTTTACCTCTCGATTCACACCATACCACCAGCATCTAATGTCGAAGAACAATGGCAACGATGCCAACAAGCTATTAGATCAACTATGTGCTAGGTTTCTCGCTGCCATCAGCAAGAAACCCTGGATTGATGCCGATAGATGCTTGCAGCCAAGAACGAGGCCCACAAGGCTAAGCTGCAGGGGAAGACGTGAGCTGCTATTGAGCTCTATAGAACACCGGCTTTTCAGAAAGAAGAAAAAACATATGAGAAGGCTACAATCTGCTGTGCGGATCGTTGAATACCCTATCCCATCCTATCTGTAAAACTAAAATCCCCAAAAAATGGACATGGCTAAAAACACGATGTGGATAAAATAAAGAAAATGACATGGTGACAACAAATTCTTCAGACTGCTTATAAAAAAACTTTTACGGTTATACAAAAGACAATATTTTCTCCTGCATATGTTATGGGGTAGTGTATAAAAATGGTTTTTATATAAAAACGCCCTAAAACAGTGGGCGGGGGTTATAATAGTCTACATTCTGAGTCGATCCATATACTTTGAGGTATATGTAGCTAAATTATTTCTCTATGTTACAAACTATGTATCAAAACTAATATACCCCTATGGGATAGGGTATAAAGAGCCAGAAAAGCACGCGATCGAGGATATAGAGAGGCGCCACTCCAGGAACGGTGTTCGCAAATTTTTCCAAAGTGTAAAACGTCAAAGGGGGGCTCAGTGGCGCGATGGTTAGTGCGATGAACTGCCGCGCAGGAGGTCTGGGTTCGATTCCCACCTAAATGATTTTTCACTGGCCCTCCTCTCGTGATGATCTGACAAATCATCCGAGTAGTATCAATAGTCAAGAATAGCTTATCTCAACTTAGCCGTTCGGAGTCGGCATAAAACAGGAGGTCCCGCCATCGTGCAAGAAGTACACACGCACACCTGAATGGTTGTGAGAAAGCTAGGCCCTGGGTACTAACGAGCCTGTTGCGCCAAAAATTTGTATTTGTATTTTTTTGTAAAACGTCAAAGCCAAGGATACAAGGCTCGAACAGAATACTGTCGAGATGAACAAGGAAATATCGTAGTTGAGACAATGTCGATGTTGAGGATATGGAAGAACCACTTTGTGTAGGATGACGATGGAGAATTCTCGCTGCTCAATCAGGGTCGGAAATGACCTCATCGACACATTCGATACCAAAAAAGGATTTTGGGCAAGGTGATGCGCTGTCATGTGACTTCTTCAATTTGATTCTTGAGAGGATTGTGCAAAACTCCCGAGCCAACACCAGAGGCACATCTCGTCAGAAATCAAATATAGAATTACTCTAGACAACCGCTGTTTCTTCGGACTAAGAAGGCATAATAGTAGTAAAGCCCTCACTCGAACTACTAAGGAGATCCTATATAAGACCCTGTATAAGTCCTGCTCTACGTCGGTGAAGCATGGACCGTATCAAAAGCGTATCGATTCGAGAGAAAAATTCTTCGAAATTTCAACCACGAACTATACTGTACTGTACTTTGTGTAGGATGAAGATGGAGAATTCTCGCACATTCGATACCAAAAAAGGATTTAGGCAAGGCGATGCGCTGTCATGCGACTTCTTCAATTTGATTCTTGAGAGGATTGTGCAAAACTCCCGAGCCAACACCAGAGGCACAATTTTCCAAAAATCGGTGCAACTACTAGCATACGCCGACGATATTGACATCATTGGTAGGACTCAACGTGATGTCACAGCCACGTTTGCTAGTATAGAGAAGGAAGCGGCGAAAATGGGTTTAGCAGTAATTGAGGGTAAGACTAAGTATATGCTGTCATCACGAAAGGACTCACAACATCGACGAATTGGACAGAACGTCACCATTGACAGATATAACTTTGAGGTAGTACGGGACTTTGTCTACCTCGGCTCCGCTATTAACTCTGACAACAACATCTCGTCAGAAATTAAACGAAGAATTACTCTTGTCAACCGCTGTTTCTTCGGGCTAAGAAGGCAATTTAGCAGTAAAGCCCTCACTCGAACTACTAAGGAGATCCTATATAAGACCCTATAAAAGTCCTGCTCTACGGCGGTGAAGCATGGACCGTATCAAAAGCGTATCGATTCGAGAGAAAAATTCTTCGAAATTTCAACCATGAACTATATGAGCTGTACAGCGACATACCCCTGGTCAAAAAACTCCGCATTGCAGGTTTAAGATGGCTAGGGCATGTAGAACGAATAGACACCAATACTCCGACTCGCAGAATCTTCGATTCTATGCCAGACGTCGGTCGCAGTAGAGGAAGACCTCGGCTTAAGAGCCGCGCACATGTAGAAACCGACCTCAACCAACTTGGAGTGCGCAACTGTAGGCAGTTAGCTAAGGACCGGGATAATTGGAGAAACATGTTGGTTGAGGCCCAGGTTCATCCCGGACTGAAGCGGCACTTAAGTACGTAAGTAAGTGATAAATGCATTCCATTGAGTTGGGAATACTCCTGTGGCAAGTGGGATTTCAAACATATACTTAAGGTATATATAAATCTAAAAAGTTTAAACTTTTCACAAAAGTTAAAAAGAAAAGAACAATGAACAACAAATGATTTTAATACCTCAGGTGGTAGGCCAGTTGCACTGGTAAATCCACCCTCTTCGGAGGTCGGTCCCATGGATTCTGGGTGGGACCATTTATTGCCTAGTAGCGGCCCTTTCGGAAAATGTAAAAGGGTCGAAAGAAGACCCCCATCTAAAAAGGTAGATAACAATGAAAACTTTAAGGCTAAATTTTCAAAAGCCTTTGAAGAAAGAGATGGGTTTAAGGAACTCAATGCGGCACTGCTGAGAGAAATAAATAATCTGAAGCAGGAGGTAATTGTTGAAAGAACAAATCAACGGCAAAAAAAAGAAAATGATCAGACTGTCGAGTTCTCAACCGATGAAGAAGAACTTAAAATATATGAGAAGGCTACAATCCGCTGTGCGGATCGTTTAATACCCTATCCTATCCCATCCTTAAAATTAATATCCCCAAAATGTGCTATTAATGGTCATAAAGTATTGAAAATGACGTTCTTACAACATATTGTTCAGAAGGTTTATAAAGTTCTTGTATGGTTCGACAAAAACATCGTTTTTCTATTGCATATGCCTTGGGGTAGGGAATACAAATGGTTTTTGTAAAAAATCTAAAAAGTTTAAACTTTTCACAAAAGTTAAAAAGAAAAGAACAATGAACAACAAATGATTTTAATACCTCAGGTGGTAGGCCAGTTGCACTGGTAAATCCACCCTCTTCGGAGGTCGGTCCCATGGATTCTGGGTGGGACCATTTATTGCCTAGTAGCGGCCCTTTCGGAAAATGTAAAAGGGTCGAAAGAAGACCCCCATCTAAAAAGGTAGATAACAATGAAAACTTTAAGGCTAAATTTTCAAAAGCCTGTGAAGAAAGAGATGGGTTTAAGGAACTCAATGCGGCACTGCTGAGAGAAATAAATAATCTGAAGCAGGAGGTAATTGTTGAAAGAACAAATCAACGGCAAAAAAAAGAAAATGATCAGACTGTCGAGTTCTCAACCGATGAAGAAGAACTTAAAATATATGAGAAGGCTACAATCCGCTGTGCGGATCGTTTAATACCCTATCCTATCCCATCCTTAAAATTAATATCCCCAAAATGTGCTATTAATGGTCATAAAGTATTGAAAATGACGTTCTTACAACATATTGTTCAGAAGGTTTATAAAGTTCTTGTATGGTTCGACAAAAACATCGTTTTTCTATTGCATATGCCTTGGGGTAGGGAATACAAATGGTTTTTGTAAGAAAACGCCCCTAAACAGTGGGCATTGGTTAAAATGGTCTATTGAGGAAATGGCCAAAAAAACGTTTTCCTAAAAAGGGGCGTGGCAGTGGGCGGATTTTAAAAATTTTTACACATGTTCTGGTGACTCGGACTAGGATCCTATATACCAAATTTCATTATCCTAACTCAAAATTCAAGGCTCTAAAATCGATGACGAACAGACAGACGGACGGTCGGACGGACGGACAGACAGACAGACATGGCTAATTCGATCCATATACTTTGAGGTATATGTAGCAAAATTCTTTCTCTATGTTACAAACTATGTATCAAAACTAATACACCCTTATGGGATAGGGTATATAAAAAACGAAGACCACTGTCGATCTAACTCACGCCAGTTTTTGTGCTCACGCTGAACCACCAAAAATGTATGTGACCAAGAAGAGCGCAAATAACGCGCTTCTGCCTTTTATATCGGCATGGGTGTACCGTAGGCGATAGCAACACCGGGCACCGTTGTTCCGCGGTATATAGACGCAGTCAAATCATGCGTTGTCCAAGCCCTCACCTTATGTATCGCGTTTGATACCAGAGAGAGAGGAGCAATGGAAATTTGCCTACGCATACAGCCAATCTAATACCTAACTTGGATTAAATGTGAGTCGTGGTGAAAAGAATAAACGATATTATGTCTGTGCTTATCGAATGCACAACTCTAGTTTATGTGTACCTACTATACTTATCGAATGCACAACACTAGTTTATGTGTACCTACTATTTTAAATTGCACAACCCACATCAATTTGCTCGTGTTCCTACAAATTTTTATCCCCTTTCCCATAGGGGTACATTAGTTTTGATTCTTAGTTTGTAACATAGAGAAATAATTTTGCTACATATACATACAAAGTATATGGATCGACTCAGAATCGCTAGCTGAGTCGATTAAGCCATGTCTGTCTGTCCGTCCGTCCGTCTGTCACCGATTTTTATGCCTTAAATTTTGAGCTAGGATAATGAAATTTGGTATATAGGATCCTCGTCTCTGCCTACAGAACAAGTGTAAAAATTTTTGAAATCCGCCCACTGCCACGCCCCCTTTTAAGAAAAACTCAGTTTTTGACCAAACCGTAAGGAATTTTAAAAAAGTTTCTGAACAACATATTTAGACAAGATTTATATCTATATTTCGTCCATATAAAGTTTTTTGCCACGCCCACTTTTTGGGGACGTTTTCAATAAAAAACTGTTTTCGGTCAGTTTTTAAATTTTTCGAAAAAAATTTTGATGCAGAATCATTAACATTATTAATATAAACATTTCGTCTATATACCATTTTAACTCACGCCCACTCTTTGGGGGCGTTTTTATATAAAAACCATTTTTATACCCTACCCCATAACATATGCAGGAGAAAACCTTGTCTTTTGTAGAACCGTAAAAGTGTTTTGTAAGCAGTCTGAAGAATTTGTTGTCACTATATCATTTTTTCTATTTTATCCACATCGTGTTTTTAGCCATGCCCACTTTTTTGGGGATTTTAGTTTTATGGATAGGATGGGATAGGGTATTCAACGATCCGCACAGCGGATTGTAGCCTTCTCATATGTTATTCTTTTCGTAAGAGTAAACGCATAAAAAGAATAAGAAAGGGAACTAATTTTTTTTGTTCTTACACCCACTGAGAGTCTTGTGCACAGACTGGGTAAGCCGGGCGTATACGTTACATTTTTTTACGATCTTAAATCTTTAGAGTGAAACAGAAACAGATCGGATACCTTGAAGATTCTACAACTCGTACAAGTTGTTGCCAATAACTTTTATTACCCGTTGCTTCAGAAATTTCGGGCAACGCTTGGCGTTTAAATGTTTGGACGCATCGCTAAGTATGAAATTGCGTCTAAATAGTATGTTTCCCACTTTACAAATAACGTTTTTACTTATTATTATTATTATGGTTGCTATCATATGTGATGAAACGTCAATTCAATAAAAATACAGAAATAAATACCGAACAAAAGATACGAGCATTAGCCAATATTTCTAAAAGAATAATAGTTTCCCGATGTTGCTATCAAAGAAAAAGAAAATATTTGGTATAAATTGCTAACCCTTTTCAGAACCAACCGCCACGATCGTGTACTTCAACAATTGTAAAGCACGAAGATCTCAATAAAAGCAAAGGTAATCTTATCCCTGTAAATCTTATTTTATGCCAAACTAAGTATGTTTAATCTAAATATATTTCATATTTCTTGCACCACCTAATTGGGTACATGTTTTCTTTCCACTAAGAATATTGAGGAAATTGATTTAAAGAGACACCCTTCTGCTCTCTCGATAAAAAAAGATCTCCTGCAATAACCGATCATGGGTTGCACAGAAAAATTTGATGCGTAGAATTGGGAGGCGATTCCCAACTCAGTGACCCGAAATTCAACAGCCTGACCAGTTTAGCACATACCCGTGAGACGCGAGTGTAGCTTACGCCGCTTAAATAGCCCGAGTACACTCCGCCGTAATTACTATCGCGCTATCAATTTGACACAAGAGATGCGGCCAAGCCGCGTGACCTTTGGCTGTGCTAGAGAACTTTTCCAACGAATCACCGCGACCGCTTTATGCATTTCGTGCTTTGGAATTTTAAGCGGGGAGTGCATATAATAGTGTGTGCAAGAGTGAGACAAAAAAAAACTTTAAAATTCTAACACCAAAAACAATAGAAATTAAACTAGAAAAATTGAAATTCTTAACCTATCAAATTGATAACCTATATAAAATTCATAATCTAATAATTGGACTACTTATACAATATATAAAACAAAATATCTAAATTAACTAATAAGTGTAAAGAGGTATTAGTGATCTGTCTATCAACTTATTATCGGGATAATTCGCATTAGCGAATGCCAAAACATCAACAATTGACGCAGGTAGCGCACATCGGCTGGAGCGACATCTGTATGAAAAATTGTGAGTACCAACTAGAGTGTTATTTGATTGATAACTTATGTAACAGATCATAAATACCCAGGCTATACCTTATGAATCAAATATTGCTTCTTATCAATAATGATTTTGTTTTATTGTGTAAAAATTTAAGAACATTATTGTATTGTGTATAAACTCATTGATTTCATTATAATATAATTATAATAATAATTATAATACTTTTTTGGAGTAATTTAAAAACGGCCTTAATTTCTATGTGGTGAATTAAATTATTTTGACGGGAAGGGTGGAAAGTGAAGATATGTGCGGTTGAGATTGTTATTTAAGATGTGAATTAGGGGGTTGAGTTCCAGAT
Source organism: Rhingia campestris (assembly GCA_932526625.1). NCBI lineage: Eukaryota > Metazoa > Arthropoda > Insecta > Diptera > Syrphidae > Rhingia > Rhingia campestris. Next base: position 81,618,631 of record OW052184.1, read on the forward strand.
TTGGGCAGAACTTAACAAGGTCTCGAGATATATACTTATTTTATTCCTCGGAGGATGTGGGATTGCCCCGGTAGCCTAAGAGCTACCACGTAGCGACGCTATTACCAGTCGTATGTGAAGTTTTAATATCCTAAGTTCTTCTTGTAGTGTTGAGAGTGGAAATGAATAGGTTTATTTGTTTTTTTTTTTGGCACGATATTTAATTTTGTCACGTGTAGAAAAGTAGCAAGAACTCCGCCCGATCCGAAGAGCTACGGTCCGTGCAACCACAAGCGTGCCACCCGCTGCGAATAGGGGATTTCTTAACCAGCCGAAATTCAAACTTTATGACAAAATTTGGCTCCCAACGATCGAGGCCTTTATAAAGTAAGCACTTAAAAAGAAAGAATTATTATGTTCAATTGCAGCATGATAACTATCCTCAGTTTTTCATATAAACGGAAGCCAATGAGAGTATATGTCTCTATTGTAGGAATACCTATTAGAGCTTCGTTTATACAAGGTGGCGCAAAAGTAGTCCTCCTATCAGAAAATACATCGGAAGGTTATTTTTGCGCCACTTTGTATAATATGATGTTGAAACAATAGTGATTTTTAACAACTGAAAGCTGACTCAAATATATTAATGGCCCTTTCTGAGAAGTGTAAACAATTATGCAATGCTTAAAATGTATCTTAACCTTATTCATAATTTTTTTTTTAAATGCTTAATAATGAATGTTAGGTACAAGGTGGCGCAAAAGTAATCCTCCTATCAGAAAATACACCGGAAGGTTATTTTTGCGCCACCTTGTACTTCTTTAAAATATCTATTTCAGAAAATTTACGATTTTATTGTAAAATCGAATAGCTTGGAATAGAATAGATTTTTTGCTAGATTAGCAGAGAAGGAAGGAGTTTGCACCGTTGTGTGTAACCCTTGTTTCCGCAATCGCTTTTATTAGTAGAGAAGAAAGGGAGTATGCGCTTATGTGTACTCATTGCTTCCATTAATATTTTAAATGAAAACATATGAGAAGGTTGCAATCCGCTGTCCGGATCGTTGAATACCCTATCCCATCCCATCCTTAAAATTGATATCTCCAAAAAGTTTGCTTTATTAGCCTATAATATAGAAAACAGTTTGTCAGAATATTTTGTTGTTTGACAAAACACATCGTTTTCCTCCTGCATATGCTATGGGGTAGGGTGTACAAACGGTTTTTGTAAGAAAACGCCCCCAAAAAGTGGGCGTGGGCTAAAATGATCTATGGACGAAATGTTTATATTAATATTACTAAATATTCTGCATCAAAATTTTTTTCGAAAATTTTAAAATTTGACCGTAAAACGTTTTTTTTATTAAAAACACCCCCAAAAATTGGGCGTGGCAAAAAACTTTATATGAACGAAATATAGATATTAGATTGTCTAACTACGTTTCTCAGACACTTTTTCAAAATTATTTATGGTTTGGCCAAAAAACACGTTTTTCTAAAAAGGGAGCGTGGCAGTGGGCGGATTTCAAAAATGTTTACACTTGTTCTGCTGGGAGCAACAAAGAGCACGTGTACCAAATTTCATCCTTCTAGCTGAAAATTTAAGGCCCAAAAACTGGTGACGGACGGACGGACGGACAGACATGGCTAAATCGACTCAGCTAGCGATTTTGAGTCGATCCATATACTTTGAGGTATATGTAGCTAAATTATTTCTCTATGTTACAAACTATGTATCAAAACTAATACACCCCTATGGGATAGGGTATAAACATATGAGAAGGCTACAATCCGCTGTGCGGATCGTTGAATACCCTATCCCATCCCATCCTTAAAATTAATATCTCCAAAAAGTGGGCTTTAGTAGCCCATAATATAGAAAATGACATTGTCACAACAAAATATTGTTCAAACAGTTTATCAGAATATTTTGTTGTTTGACAAAACACATCGTTTTCCTCCTGAATATGCTATGGGGTAGAGTATACAAACGGTTTTTGTAGGAAAACGCCCCCAAAAAGTGGGCGTGGGCTAAAATAATCTATAAACGAAATGTTTGTATTAATATTACTAATTATTCTGCATCCAATTTTTTTTCGAAAATTTTAAAATTTGACCGTAAAACGATTTTAATTAAAAACGCCCCCAAAAAGTGGGCGTGGCAAAAAACTTTATATGAACGAAATATGTATATTACGATTGTCTAACTACATTTCTTAGACACCATTTTAAAATTCCCTATGGTTTGGCCAAAAAATACGTTTTTCTAAAAAGGGGCGTGGCAGTGGGCGGATTTAAAAAAAAATGTACATTTGTTCTGCTGGGAGCAACAAAGAGCTCGTATACCAAATTTCATCATTCTAGCTCAAAATTTAAGGCCCAAAAACTGGTGACGTACGGACGGACGGACGGACGGACAGACAGACATGGCTTATTCGACTCAGCTAGCGATTCTGAGTCGATCCATATACTTTGAGGTATATGTAGCAAAATTAGTTCTCTATGATACAAACTAAGTGTCAATACTAATATACCCCTATGGGATAGGTTATAAATATATGAGAAGGCTACAATCCGCTGTGCGGATCGTTGAATACCCTATCCCATCCTATCCATAAAACTAAAATCCCAAAAAAAGTGGGCATGGTTAAAAGCACGATGTGGATAAAATAGAAAAAATGATATAGTGACAACAAATTCTTCAGACTGCTTATAAAAAACTTTTACGGTTCTACATAAGACAAGGTTTTCTCCTGCATATGTTATGGGGTAGAGTATAAAAATGGTTTTTATATAAAAACGCCCCCAAAAAGTGGGAGTGGGTTAAAATGGTATATAGACGAAATGTTCATATTAATAATGTTAATGATTCTGCATCAAAATTTTTTTCGAAAAATTTAAAATTTGACCGAAAACAGTTTTTAATTTAAAACGCCCCCAAAAAGTGGGCGTGGCAAAAAACTTTATGTAAATGAAATACAGATATTCAGATTGTCTAAATATGTTGTTCAGAAAGTTTTTCGAAATTCCTTATGGTTTGGCCAAAAAATACCTTTTTCCAAAAAGGACGCGTTGCAGTGGGCGGATTTCAAAAATTTGTACACTTGTTCTGCTGGGAACAACAAAGAGCACGTGTACCGAATTTCATCCTTCTAGCTCAAAATTTAAGGCCCAAAAACTGGTGACGTACGGACGTACGGACGGACGGACGGACAGATAGGGCTAAATCGACTCAGCTAGCGATTCTGAGTCGATCCATATACTTTGAGGTATATGTAGCTACATTATTTCTCTATGTTACAAACTATGTGTCAAAACTAAATTACCCCTATAAGATAGGGTATAAAAATAATAAAACTTCCAAAAATCATAGCGCTTCAAATAAACAACTATAAAAGCCTAACCAAATTATTGGAGGAATGTAAAATAAAAGCAAGCACAACCCATATTAATAATAATGATATAAAAAACATATGAGAGGCTACAATCCGCTATGCGGATCGTTGAATACCCTATTCCATCCCATCCCATCCTTTAAATTAATATCCTCAAAATATAGGCCTTATGGCGATGAAATACAGAAAATGACATTGTCACAATATATTGCTCAGACAGTTTCTCAAAATCTTGTGTGGTTCGACAAAAAACAACGTATTTCTATTGCTAATGCCTTGGGATGGGATATACAAATGGTTTTTGTAAGAAAACGCCCCCAAAATGTGGGCGTAGGTGAAAATGATCTACGGATAAAAGGTTTATATTACCGTTTCGGAAGTATTTGCATCAACATTTTTTTCGAAAGTTTTAAAATTTGGACAAAAAGCGTTTTTTACTAAAAACGCCCCCAAAAAGTGGTCGTGGCAAAAAACTTTGTATGAACGAAATATAGATATTAGGATTGTCTAAATATGCTACGCAGACACTTTTTTGAAATTCCTTACGGTTTGGCAAAAAAATAAGTTTTCCTAAAAAGGGGGCGTGGCAGTGGGCGGAATTCAAAAAAATTTACACTTGTTCTGGTGGCACGGACGAGGATCCTATATACCAAATTTCATTATCCTAGCTCATAATTTAAGGCCCAAAAACCGCTGGCGAACAGGCAGACGGACGGACGGACGGACGGACGGACGGACAGACAGACATGGCTAATTCGACTCAGCTAGCGATTCTGAGTCGATCCATAAACTTGAGGTATATGTAGCAAAATTATTTCTCTATGGTACAAACTAAGTATCAAAACTAATATACCCCCCTATGGGAAAGGGGATAATTAATGTGGTTGAAGAGCAACGTACAGAAACCTCACCAGAATACTAAATCAAAAACATATGAGAATGCTACAATCCGCTGTGCGGATCGTTGAATACCCTATCCCAAAACTAAAACTAAAATCCCCAAAAAAGGGGGCATGGCTAAAAACACGATGTGGATAAAATAGAAAAAATGATATAGTGACAACAAGTTCTTCGGACTGCTTACAAAACAATTTTGCGGTTCTACAAAAGACAAGGTTTTCTCCTGCATATGTTATGGGGTAGTGTATAAAAATGGTTTTTATATAAAAACGCCCCCAAAAAGTGGGCGTAGGTTGAAATGGTATATAGACGAAATGTTCATATTAATAATGTTAATGATTCTGCATCAAAATTTTTTTCGAAAAATTTAAAATTTGACCGAAAACAGTTTTTAATTGAAAACGCCCCCAAAAAGTGGGCGTGGCAAAAAAACTTTATATGGACGAAATATAGATATTAATATTGTCTAAATATGTTGTTCAGAATTTTTTTTTAAAATTCCTTACGGTTTGGTCAAAAACTGAGTTTTTCTTAAAAGGGGGCGTGGCAGTGGGCGGATTTCAAAAATTTTTACACTTGGTCTGTAGGCAGAGACGATGATCCTATATACCAAATTTCATTATCCTAGGCCAAAATTTAAGGCCTAAAAATCGGTGACGTACAGACGGACGGACGGACAGACAGACATGGCTTAATCGACTCAGCTAGCGATTCTGAGTCGATCCATATACTTTGAGGTATATGTAGCAAAATTATTTCTCTATGTTACAAACTAAGTATCAAAAATAATATACCCCCTATGGGATAGGGTATAAACATATGAGAAGGCTACAATCCGTTGTGCGGATCGTTGAATACCCTATCCCATCCTATCTATAAAACTAAAATCCCCAAAAAAGTGGGCATGGCTAAAAACACGATGTGGATAAAATAGAAAAAATGATATAGTGACAACAAATTCTTCAGACTGCTTACAAAACACTTTTACGGTACTACAAAATACAAGGTTTTCTCCTGCATATGCTATGGGGTAGTGTGGTTTTTATATAAAAACGCCCCCAAAAAGTGGGCGATAGACGAAATGTTTATATTAATAATGTTATTGATTCATTGTCACAATATATTGCTCAGACAGTTTATCAAAATCTTTTGTGGTTCGACAAAAAAACATATGAGAAGGCTACAGTCCGCTGTGCGGATCGTTGAATACCCTATCCCATCCTATCCATAAAACTAAAATCCCCAAAAAAGGGGGCATGGCTAAAAACACGATGTGGATAAAATAGAAAAAAATTATATAGTGACAACAAATTCTTCAGGCTGCTTACAAAACAATTTTACGGTTCTACAAAAGACAAGGTTTTCTCCTGCATATGTTATGGGGTAGTGTATAAAAATGTTTTTTATATAAAAACGCCCCCAAAAAGTGGACGTGGGTTTAAATGGTATATAGACGAAATGTTCATATTAATAATGTTAATGATTCTGCATCAAAAATGTTTTCGAAAAATTTAAAATTTGACCGAAAACAGTTTTTAATTTAAAACGCCCCCAAAAAGTGGGCGTGGCAAAAAACTTTATATGGACGAAATATAGATATTAATATTGTCTAAATATGTTGTTCAGAAACTTTTTTAAAATTCCTTACGGTTTGGTCAAAAACTGAGTTTTTCTTAAAAGGGGGCGTGGCAGTGGGCGGATTTCAAAAATTTTTACACTTGTTCTGTAGGCAGAGACGAGGATCCTATATACCAAATTTCATTTTCCTAGCTCAAATTTTAAGGCCTAAAAATCGGTGACGTACAGACGGACGGACGGACAGACAGAAATGGCTTTGAGGTATATGTAGCAAAATTATTTCTCTATGTTACATACTAAGTAGTAAAAAAATTACACTACTCATGCTCGCCCGAAAGCATTAAAAAAGGTCAAAATAATAGAAGTAGTCAATATGCTTAAATTTAAAAGCAAAGTTCCACTTCCAAACTTTATGCTCAGTTTTGAGCATGACGAAGACATAAAAAAATCTACGGAATAAAAGAAATACTTGGAATGAAAGTAGAAATCCACACATTAAGGAATTTTAAAATCGTTCCACAATGCAAAAATTGCCAAAAGTGTGGTCACACATAAAAATACTGCAGCGCAAATTCAAAATGTGTAAAATGCGCGGGAAGTCACCATACTAAAAACTGTATGAAAAAAAAGATGAACCGCCAAAATGTGTGAATTGCAACGGAAATCATCCAACTAGCTATAGAGGATGTACAGTTGCAACTTAAGAAGCCTCATAACAGACTAAATATTGACGCACCTAAAGTCAAAAAGGACTTTCAACAAAGCACCCAAAAAAAATCAATTCCCAAGAGTTAATAGTTTTAAAAGACACTGTTTGAGAACAAACAAAACCGAAGGACCATGCGAATACCAAAAATCGATTGACGAAACACGAGCGAAGATATTAAACCAAAATGTTGGAATCTTAATTTACAATTTTTATTTTAGGTGTTACCCATATGGTGTCCAAAATCCAAGTGGCCGAGAAACCCATTGAGCGAGAATTCCACCAATTCCAATGAACGGTTTCTAATCATGCAAAATGTATGTGTGCTTCCACTGAACAACTGCGGTATTCCTTTTAACATTAATAAGAAGAGAACATTTGCTTACGGTTAAATCACAGCCTTAAAATCGATCATTGTATGTATATATGTTATGTACATAGAGTGGAACGTAGGGTAAATTACAACACGTTTGTAACATTCAACCAAACAAAATAGAAAACATTATAGAACATAATTTAACTAAACTTAACAAAATTTAAACAAAAATTTAATTAACAAAGGAATTTAATCTCAAACATTCCGCCTCCCCTGAACAACGTGTCAGGATAAAGGAAGTATTGCCAACTTGTGGATCGGTCGAACTAAGTTTCCAGTAGACGTTTTCAAAGTGACGACACGAACATGACCGTCTTTTGTCGGATGCGTTGCTTAGACTCGTCCCATTGCCCATTTACCAGGTGGAAGGTCAGTCTCTTTGATAACAACCAGATCATTGACCTTTATATTTGGTTGGGTTTGCTGCCAGCGATGTCGATGCTGCAAAGACGTCAGGTATTCCATCTGCCAACGCTTCCAATAGCCTTGGATCTTCGATTGCAGTTGTTGTCAGCATGATAATCTATTGCTTGGGACATTAAGAGTTGGCTCTGGGATAGCGGCATAGGATTCGCCTAAAAAGAAATGGGCAGGTGTTCATGGGTCTAAGTCATGGTCAGATATTTGGCAAAGTGGTCGCGAGTTCAAAATAGCTTCTATCTGCGTTAGCAACGTATAATATTGTTCGAAATTCAATATATCGGTTCCAATTACGCAACGAAGATGTTGTTTAATAGATTTGACACCTGCCTCCCACAATCCACCGAAATGTGGTGCAGCAGGAGGTATAAAGTGCCACGAAATTCCATCACGCGCCAACGATTCTGCAACTAAAGCATTGTGGTCTTCACTCTGAACTATAGTGTGAATTTCCGAAATTCGTCGGGCAGCCCCGCGGAAGTTTGTGCCGTTGTCGGAGTACATATTTGATGATTTGCCACGGCGAGCGGCAAATCTTCTTAAGGCAGCGAGAAACGAGTCTGTGGTCAAATCACTCACGAGTTGGAGGTGAATGGCCTTGGATGATAAACACACGAATAGCGCGATGTACCCCTTCGAAAATGTGGTTTTCCGAACTGATTTAATTTTTAAGGTAATTGGCCCGGCATAATAACAAAATACCCATGATCTGAGTGATCGTATCCTTTCGTTGTCTAAAACATCGAATACATTAATGTGTTACCTGGCGAATTATATTACGACAACCAATGATCCAAAATTCTTGGCGAATTAGCGCAAATAGAGCTGAGATTCCTGGATGGAGGTACCGGAGGTGAGCATCTCGTACGATTAGTCTCGTGATGGAATGCCCCTTTGGGATTATTATTGGGTGTTTGGCGTTGAATGATATGTCAGCTTGTTGTGTGCGCCCCCCGACCCGAAGAATGTTTTCGCTATCTAGAAAGGGAGATAAGCTTAGTAATTTGCAATTATTGGTAAGAGGACGAGATCCGTTTAGTGCTTTGGTATAGTCACCGAAGTATCGATTTTGAAGCCACCTTATGAGTCGTATTTTGGCTTGGTATATTTCCTGCGATTGAAGATAGTGTGATGTAATCTGTGAGCTTTTGCGGCATCTCGAAAGGAATTGCGGCATCTCGAAAGGAATCGAGAATAATTGGACTACTTATACAATATATAAAACAAAATATCTAAATTAACTAATAAGTGTAAAGAGGTATTAGTGATCTGTCTATCAACTTATTATCGGGATAATTCGCATTAGCGAATGCCAAAACATCAACAATTGACGCAGGTAGCGCACATCGGCTGGAGCGACATCTGTATGAAAAATCGTGAGTACCAACTAGAGTGTTATTTGATTGATAACTTATGTAACAGATCATAAATACCCAGGCTATACCTTATCAATAATGATTTTGTTTTATTGTGTAAAAATTTAAGAATATTATTGTATTGTGTATAAACTCATTGATTTCGTTATAATAGAATTATAATAATAATTATAATACTTTTTTGGAGTAATTTAAAAACGGCCTTAATTTCTATGATGGTGAATTAAATTATTTTGACGGGAAGGGTGGAAACTGAAGATATGTGCGGTTGAGATTGTTATTTAAGATGTGAATTAGGGGGTTGAGTTCCAGATTTGGGCAGAACTTAACAAGGTCTCGAGATATATACTTATTTTATTCCTCGGAGGATGTGGGATTGCCCCGGTAGCCTAAGAGCTACCACGTAGCGACGCTATTACCAGTCGTATGTGAAGTTTTAATATCCTAAGTTCTTCTTGTAGTGTTGAGAGTGGAAATGAATAGGTTTATTTGTTTTTTTTTTTGGCACGATATTTAATTTTGTCACGTGTAGAAAAGCAGCAAGAACTCCGCCCGATCCGAAGAGCTACGGTCCGTGCAACCACAAGCGTGCCACCCGCTGCGAATAGGGGATTTCTTAACCAGCCGAAATTCCAACTTTATGACAAAATTTGGCTCCCAACGATCGAGGCCTTTATAAAGTAAGCACTTAAAAAGAAAGAATTATTATGTTCAATTGCAGCATGATAACTATCCTCAGTTTTTCATATAAACGGAAGCCAATGAGAGTATTTGTCTCTATTGTAGGAATACCTATTAGAGCTTCGTTTATACAAGGTGGCGCAAAAGTAGTCCTCCTATCAGAAAATACATCGGAAGGTTATTTTTGCGCCACTTTGTATAATATGATGTTGAAACAATAGTGATTTTTAACAACTGAAAGCTGACTCAAATATATTAATGGCCCTTTCTGAGAAGTGTAAACAATTATGCAATGCTTAAAATGTATCTTAACCTTATTCATAATTTTTTTTTTAAATGCTTAATAATGAATGTTAGGTACAAGGTGGCGCAAAAGTAATCCTCCTATCAGAAAATACACCGGAAGGTTATTTTTGCGCCACCTTGTACTTCTTTAAAATATCTATTTCAGAAAATTTACGATTTTATTGTAAAATCGAATAGCTTGGAATAGAATAGATTTTTTGCTAGATTAGCAGAGAAGGAAGGAGTTTGCACCGTTGTGTGTAACCCTTGTTTCCGCAATCGCTTTTATTAGTAGAGAAGAAAGGGAGTATGCGCTTATGTATACTCATTGCTTCCATTAATATTTTAAATAAACATATGAGAAGGCTACAATCCACTGTGCGGATCGTTGAATACCCTATCCCATCCTATCTGTAAAACTAAAATCCCCAAAAAGTGGACATGGCTAAAAACACGATGTGGATAAAATAAAGAAAATGACATGGTGACAACAAATTGTTCAGACTGTTTACAAAAAACTTTGACGGTTCTACAAAAGACAAGGTTTTCTCCTGCATATGTTATGGGGTAGTGTGTAAAAATGGTTTTTATATAAAAACGCCCCCAAAAAGTGGGCGTGGGTTGAAATAGTCTATAGACGAAATGTTCATATTTATACTACTAATGATTCTGCATCAAAAGTTTTTTCGAAAATTTTAAAATTTGACCGAAAAACGTTTTTTATTAAAAACGCCCCCAAAAAGTGGGCGTGGCAAAAAACTTTATATGAACGAAATACAGATATTCAGATTGTCTAAATATGCTGTTCAGAAAGTTTTTCAAAATTCCTTATGGTTTGGCCAAAAAATACGTTTTTCTAAAAAGGGGCGTGGCAGTGGGCGGATTTCAAAAATGTTTACACTTGTTCTGCTGGGAGCAACAAAGAGCACGTGTACCAAATTTCATCCTTCTAGCTCAAAATTTAAGGCCCAAAAACTGGTGACGTACGGACGGACGGACGGACGGACGGACAGACATGGCTAAATCGACTCAGCTATCGATTCTGAGTCGATCCATATACTTTGAGGTATATGTAGCTAAATTATTTCTCTATGTTACAAACTATGTATCAAAACTAATATACCCCTATGGGATAGGGTATAAAAACATATGAGAAGGCTGCAATCCGCTGTGCGGATCGTTGAATACCCTATCCCATCCTATCCATAAAACTAAAATCCCCCAAAAAGTGGGCGTGGCAAAAAACTTTATATGAACGAAATACAGATATTCAGATTATCTAAATATGCTGTTCAGAAAGTTTTTCAAAATTCCTTATGGTTTGGCCAAATAATACGTTTTTCTAAAAAGGGGGCGTGGCAGTGGGCGGATTTCAAAAATTTTTACACTTGTTCTGCTGGGAGCACCAAAGAGCACGTGTACCAAATTTCATCCTTCTAGCTCAAAATTTAAGGCCCAAAAACTGGTGACGTACGGACGGACGGACGGACGGACAGACAGACATGGCTAATTCGACTCAGCTAGCGATTCTGAGTCGATCCATATACTTTAAGGTATATGTAGCAAAATTATTTCTCTATGTTACAAACTAAGTATCAAAACTAATATACCCCCCTATGGGATAGGGTATAAAAATAAAAATACATGTGCATACCAACCTATGATATAGGATAAAAGGATTGGGTTTAAGCTGAATTTATGGGAAGGACACAAAGCTTTACTAAAGGACGAGTGATAATTCCTCTTTGGGTCTTAATATCCACTACTCTGACGCGTTTATCAGGACCTAGATGCGTCTTAACTACTCAACCTAATCGCCATTCATTAGGAGGAAGCTGTTCATCTCGAATGACGACTAAATCGTTCACTTCGACATCCTTTTGTGGATACTTCCATTTATTGAGTTTATGGAGTTCCTTTAAATATTCCTCTTTCCACCGTCGGCTGAATTGATGATGAATTATTTTAAGCTTTTCCCATCGGTTAATAATATTTAAGGAATTATCTGCCAGGGATGGCTCAGGAGGACTGAGTAAGGGACCACCCTTAAAGAAATGTCCAGGAGTGAGGGGAACAATATCAGAAGGGTTGTCCGATATGGGGGAAATAGGTCGGGAGTTGAGACAAGATTCTACGCGAGCAAGAAGCGTCGAAAACTCCTCAAATGTAAGTTTAGTGTTTCCTACTTATTTGCGAATATGAGTCTTAAAACTCTTTACTCCGGCCTCCCATAACCCACCAATGTGCGGAGCACCCGGAGGTATAAATGACCATTTAATTTGAGAAAGATTGAGATTTGGGTAAGTTTTGAGTGCATTTTGAAAATCAAGTAGAAGTTATTTCGATGCACCCACAAAATTGGTT